>VZTG01008003.1:439892-473660 GCA_013397845.1 Melanocharis versteri
CAACTCAAAAAAAAAAAAAAAAAAAAAAGGATGAGTTCGTCTTGGCTAGGTAAAAAAAATCCATATAGATGTGGTTTAAAAGGGTGCACATGACAGTATTGAGTGACAGAGCAATGAAAGCTGCAGTCAGGTGAGGAATGAGGCTGGTAGCAGGTGATGGGAATGAGGAGCAGAGAGGTCTCAGGGATTCCAGCACTATTCTGCTACTCTGCACTTTAGTGTGCTTAGTTTATTCCCTGGTTTTCATCCTGAAGACCCTTGGGCAAAAGAAGGGATGCCAACCCTGTCAGTGCTTTTGGCATATCCCACCAGCAGATACATTTGAGAAATGCTCATTTGAAAGAAAGAACAAATGGAATTAAAGCCTAAGCCAGGGCTGGTGGCATCCACTTTGGGCCTGGGGATAAACACAATGTCTGTCTGTAGCAGTGAGGGGGAGTCGTGGAATGAAAAGAGATGCTCTGGTAGAAAAATGGCAACTGTTTGGAAAAAAAAATGGAAAATGAAAGTTAAATAAATACTAGAAAAACCATTTTAAAGATCCCAAAAGACTTTTAGGATCAAGTAGTGCATGGGAGTTGGACAGTTGAGGAATTTTCTACAGATTTTGATTTGCTCTAGATTTGGTATGAAACCTGCAGGTACTTATAAAGCTGTGAGGGTACCAGTGAGTTCTGCTGGGGTTACTGCTGCATCTAAATGTGCTCCTAGGCCACACTCATCCCTTGTGTGCTGTGGAAAAGATCCAGGGTGCCTTAGGCAAGCTGGTCTGCATGGGCTTTCAGTTTTCAGTACAGAGCTAAGGACTTTTTTTTCTCCTGTTATCCACATCTGTCTTCTGTTTTTTTCTTGAGATAGAGAACAAATTTTGGAAAGGCGTTTCATCTTAACTTGAAGTCATCACAATAATTCATTCATCATGGCTAATTGACCATTTGTCATTAGAAATATGGATATTTAGTTTTATTGTGAATTTGCCTTTTTTATCTTCCAGACACTGGTGGTGTTTGGTGCTCCTCAGTTTGGCTTTCTAGGGAGGTCATTATGAATCATTAGAAAAATGCTTCACAAAGACTAAAAAAAAAAGAGCCCCATAATTAATGATAAAACTGTGCTTTAGTGCTGTTTGTACATGAGGGTTGTGTGGCACTCTGAGGGCAGGTTCTGCTGGAGTGGACCATTTGTTCCCTATGGACACATAGTTCCATGTGGTTAGAAGGAGGAGAATCTAGCACTTAAAATAAGATCTGGAAACAGCCTGATGTCCCTCATTTGTGAAAGGCAGTTCATTGGGTGACACTGTTAGTGTGAGATACTAAGTGGGGGAAAGCTTATGCTCACATCTATAAGGTTCATCCTCATTAGATCTTCTATGATGGTGCAATCCACTGTTCTTCAAGGTGAGAATTTGATTATATTACTGAGATTTGATTTATAAAAGGGGACTGTTACACAATCTGCAGGTTTAAATGTGTCCCTTAATCATTTCCTTTCTTTTTGAATTGATACTATTTTCTTCTGTGTATTTCAGAGCAAAGATTTTCAGCAGGTTCTTTAAAGGGCAGTGAGGGTTGGTAGAGCTTATTTAGTGATTGGCCATTATGCATAAGCCAAGGAATAGCATTAATTGCAGCAAAATATTAAGCCCCTTATTGAGTTTTTTTTTTTTTTTAATACAGCTTTGAGATTTGTTGAAATAAATCAGACTAACATAGACTGTCATGGACATTATTTGCATTTGATCAATTCATGTGCTGGCCTAAGCTGCTGAACTATTCAGGCTGAAGGTTTTCACTATTGTCCTTGTTCCTGTAGATATCACAGAGGAGAAGATTAAGAGCATTATAACTTTAACATAAAACTCAGAAGTAATATAATAGGAAAAGATAGTCTACATACAACAAAAGGAAAATTTGCACGGGCTTACTTTTATCCAAACATTTGACCTCCAGCTTAGATGGCTTACAAAAGAGGAAGAAAAACTTGTACCCATTTGTCCTGGTGCAGTAATCTGAAAGTTAACACATTGGGAAATATTCTTCTCTAGCTCTGAACTGGATGTGCAATTTATTTTTTTTTTAAATTAAAATCTGCATTTCTCATTCCAGCTCTGTGACAGCCAGCCTACCGTCCTGTTGGAAAGTAAAAATGTTCTGCATTTATTCAGCATTCCTCATTGAAATATCTAGAAATCTGCTTTTCTGAGATATCAGTCGTTTCATCGTTCAGATCTTCCACTGAATCTTTCTGTAAGCAGAACTGAGTTTGAACTGTCTTCAGAGCACTTGACAGCTCAGTCTCTGGTTGTATCTTGGATCCTGTGTTCTGTCAAGTCCCCTTGACCTGGCTTTTTAAACCTCCCTGAGGTTCAAACACTCGTTTTGCTGGTAACATCCTCACAGTAGTTTATGATTTTATCATGCCGTCCTACAGGAGAAGAACATTTAGAATTTCAGTTTTTGACATATATACTAGAGCTGAGGCTATAGAAATATAAAGTAAACTAAAGGAATTCTTAAATCTGAATCCCTCTGAAAGTCTCAAAGCATAGACATATGCCATTTGAAGCTGATAGAATTTAGCTTTATCTGGTTGTGATGAATTGCCCAGTGCTGAATACAGAATTGATGGTTGTGGAAATCACTTTCTGCTGCGCAGATCTTGCCACTGGAAGGTTAGAGGCACCTAAGGGGAAAGGGGGACTGAAGGCATCATTTTTTTGTACATTTATCGTCTTTGGTATTGTTAATTTAAAGAAAAGTTTCGTTTCCAAAACGATGGCTCACATTTTCACATAATTTCTTATATTCCAATAATGGTACTGCTTGATTCAAGAAGGATCGTATTAAGTAAAGAAAGTTCTTCAGGAGTCTAGGAAAAAGTACTCAGGTGGCAACTTTCCAGTCATCCTCCCTACCCACAAAATTGGATCTGCAGGGATTTGAATGTGCTCACCTCATTTCAATCTCTGTTTATTTGAATCCATTATGTATTTTATATTTCTTATTCTGACAAAACAATCAAACAGAATGGGAATGACATATTTAAGGCTGGTTATAGTAGCATTTAAGGTGGTATAAAAAAAGTGAGCTGGTCTGGTTACTAAATCATTCTAATAAAGAACAGCATTGCTTAGTTTTATTTTATAGTCTCCTGAACAATAACAACAGTAGCTTCTCCACTATTTTCATTTTTAGTGAAAGCAAATGTTCTGCAGAATAAGATGGGAAAAACATCAGAAGTATTGAAATAATTATGCTAATATTGAAAACAATGTTTTGCATGTCACTGCTATATAAAAAATGCTTCCTTCTTTTTGTTATTTTTTTTTTTCAGATATGAAACATCTATCAAGTAAACAGGAAAGGAAAACTGTCTTTTTCTGAGTGGTTTCATTTCCAGTGTTTCTTCAGCTTCCCCTCAAGGGTCAGACTCAATAAACAGCTGTGCACTATGTGTGAATAAAATCAATGTTGCAGAACCACATAGCACACCAACAGAAAAGGGTTTTAATTCTTTTCTTTTTGAGTGTAACTGGGACACTTATGAGTTTAACTTTTCCCATTCCAGTATTTACTCTTGGTGCTTGCACCAAGGAAGAATTCAAAACAAGAAACAGCTGGAGCCTTTTCTTTACACTTCACCTGCTATTCACATCAGTAACTCTTCAAAACACAAATGTGCTGGCAACTCACGCACAATTTTCACTGCACCCTCTTTTGTGTGGAGAACAAAAGTAGCTTCATCATCTCACTCAGGATAATAAGTATTAGAAATCTGCGTGGCACCATTTTCTGGGGAAGCTCTTATTTCCTATGTTATAGGACAAAACCTGACTCACACATAAAGGATATTCTGATTTATATTTTATAAAGATAAACGTATATTCTTCATTTGTGGGCATTTTTTTTTCTTCTTGGATCACGAAGAACAAGATACACCTGTTAATAGGCAGGAGACACAAACAACAACTTTTATGTATCAGAGGGTGTATTGTGTATGAATCTCTTCTTCCTCAGTGGTTGTAAAACACCTGGAGAGAGGTGCTTGACTACACCACCTTTGGCTGACATGGTCTGCAGTGAACAGTCATGGAGGAGAGCTTGGGTCTGTGGGAAGTTTTGCTAGCAGATGTACTAAAAATATTGGCTGTATAACCAGTCTATACAGGCTCCAACATTGCTTCCCAGGTAGTTGCCTGAGGAGGCCTTACTGATGGGAGCAAGGACACAGAGGTGGATGGGCAATGGAGTGTTACAAATCCTCAGATTTACTCTGGGAGACTAGAGTTTCAGAGGAGATTCTGTATTTCATTCTCTGCCAGGCTAGCCTGCAAACATGGACTGAATGAGTATTCCTGGGTTATCAAATTAATCTTCCAGCTCTTCTAAGTCATCCAGAGAAATGGGAACAGTTTTGCATTGATCTTGCTGATGTACTCAAAATGGTGCAAGAAAAGTCTTCTCTTCTTCCTGTTCCTATGTAACTGAAAACAAGACTGTTTTTAAAATCTTTGGAAGATTGTCAGGGTTTTTCTGCGAGTAGAACAATAGTATTTTCTTTACGCACAAGTCCAAGTAATCCACATGGAATAAGGTTTTCTTGATTGCCTGTCTCAGAAATGAAAACTGGAGTATTGGTGGTTTCATTTTTCATGGTTAAGATTTTTAAGTAGAACATATTCATGCTTCCATACATGTAATGATGTGTGATTTTACTTGTCATACACATGTGAGGTGAGTCATTCTGAAATAAGATAATTTTGAAAACTAAGCTGCAAGACAGTGTTCTGATTTCCAGTAGAGATCTTGATTTGGTGTGGTGGAGGGTAAAAAGGGAACTGAACCACAGGATAGCCATTCAGGTGTTGATTAAAACTGGCCACTGCAATAAAGTCATGTGATTAATATAGGAAAATACTCACTTGTTTTCTGTCCACATCAGAAAACTCTCATGAGTTGTAATCTCAGGAACGCCAGTATTTTTTTTAGGGTGACATACCTTGAGAAATACAGAAGAACTTAATTGACAACTGAGCAAACCACAGGTTGTTTCTTTTGGTTCACATTAAAAAATAAATAACCAGACACAGATAAATTAATAGGAAAATAGGAACTTTAGTAATACCTGTAATGGTCCAGTCAGTGCAAATAAGTGTCATTCTTACAGTACTGTGTTTCTATATTCACTTATACAGCTCGATATATGAAAATAGGAAATGGGAAATGGGCTAAGCCAGCTATGATGACTTTCACCTTCCTGAAACCAGCACATTCAAAAGTTATCTGTATGTTATCTTGTGTGTAAGCCTCAGCCAGTGGAGACAAATAAACACACCTAGAGAAGTACTTCGTCTCATGGAATAGGTGCTTTAACCATCTTGCTTTTGTGTGTGGACTACAGAGGTAGTTTAGAGACAGAAAACCTCCTTAGATGCCTAAAGTTAGGGTGGTTGTATCCTATGTGTAGCCTACAGCCCTGAGTTGGGCAGGACAATTAGTCAGTTGCTGCCCTGCTCCATAGGGCTCCACAGCCAGAGTGCAGGCTATGAGGGCTCCCTCCGAAGCAGCTCTACATTAAGAGCCTAAGATGACTAACTCAGATTTTCTGAACCATAACACTAAATCTTGGCATGTCATTTTTAGGTGTTAGCTTGCTTTAGGTTGTTTGAGTCTGACCTCCAGCCTCTATAGTGAAAAAACAATATCCAATTTTATTCATTTATCTATTTAATCCAAACTGGAAATTAGTATCCTTGTAGCTTGAGCCTTGAAGGAGGCAGGAACCTCAGTGTGAATTGTCAGTGGATCACAATAAAGTAGCAGGACTCTCACTGCCAGATCTGTCTGTGCACTAACAGAGTATGCTCAGGGACAATTTCTTCTGCCCATTTGACAGTTTGACAGACATGATTTTTTTCCTGATCCTTAGAAGAAACAAAAAGATTTTTTAGACTTCCTAAAGATGCTGATTCCCAAAGCTCTGTATTGTGAGTTTTTTATTAAAGCATTCCAGTGTCACAGCATCCAGACTCATGCTGTCCTAGTTGATAGTCAAGGGGGATGTTTGCAGGACTGACTGCACATTGACCTCAGGTTTCCAGCAGCAGCAGAAATGCCTCAGGGAAGCTCAAGAGATTTATCATAATGCTGTTTGTTTATAGGAACTTTCAGGTACAACAGAGACTGACAAGTACTGTACCACACAGCTTAAACAGAAAAGAACTTAGCAATAACAATATAGACAGACAGGCAGTCCAATATTTACATCACATACAAAATTTTTCTCTCCTTTATGATGTTAAGAATTCCCTAGAGCTGTTTTCCTTGATATGCTGACGTTGCTGTGCCTACAGTTCAACACACTGCACTGGGTATAAATTCATGGGACTTTTTTTCTCCCTCTGTTATTCCTTAAGACCAGTCAAATTTTGCATAAAGTTAAATGCTTTAAGGAGGATTTGGCTTCATAGATCCATGTGATTTTTCAGAGGCACCACCATGACCTTGTGATACAGAGGTAGAATAAGATCATGAAAATTTGCTGGCTGCAGTTTGGCTTTTCTGTTTAGGTTGTGTAAGGGAAGGGTAAAGCCCTCACTGGTGAACTGAAGAGCTCATTGGCTGGAAGGCAGGTTCCAATTAGAGACTCTCAGTGTTCCTTTGATGTAAAGACCTTGCTTAGGTACCTACACTGCCCGTTGCTGCAAAATCTGAATAACTCACAGAAATACATTTTTCTCCTAAACTTGCCATGTGAAAGAGATATGTTTGTATCGTTGCTGCATAGATAGTGCTCTGAGACAAATGTCCCAGTCCATAGACCTTTGTGCAAAAGTTGAATTTTAGGAGATTGGAATGAAACACTGAATTCCAAATACAGAGTGATTAAAATTCTTAATACCCCAGGCCTTGCAACAGGGTGCCCAGGGAAATGTTGGAATCACCATCCCTGGAAGTGTTCCAAAGGCCTGTGGATGTGACACCTGGAGACATGGTTTAGTAATGAACACAGTGATGCTGTGTTAATGGTTGGACTCAATGATCTTGAAAGGCTTTTCCAACCTTAAAAATTCTATGATCTTAAAGATAGATTTTTAACTTAAATGTTTGTTCTATGATCTTAAAGATAGATTTTTAACTTAAATGTTTGTTTTAACTTAAATGGTTGTTGAGTTAATGGTTGGACTCAATGATCTTGAAAGGCTTTTCCAACCTTAAAAATTCTATGATCCTAAAGATAGATTTTTAACTTAAATGGTTGTTCAGGTCTTGGGGTGGGATGAATCGCTCCCTGCATATTCTCCACTAGCCACAAACAGAGGATCAGCTTCCAGGTTAGAATAGGCACCTGCTTTGCATGGCTCTGAAGATGCATGAGATGAATTTAGATCTAAACACCTAGGCCCCCAGAAGGCACATTCCCAGGCACCAGTCCCACCGTGGTGTTTGCTGTTGCTTGTTCAGGTAGCGCTGTGCTCAGCACACGTCCTTGGCACAGCTACTGATGCTCCCTGGGCTGTAAGCACCTAAAAGTGGCAAGTAGTGAATGCAGGGCACATACCATAAGGTTTCTGAATTCAAGATAGGAAATTATTGGAATATTTTTCTTTCCAGTAATTTCCACAAATGTTTGGAGATCTTGTTTCAAAATATTATGCAATCATTAGGTAATTTTTTCCCCTTTTTACTTTTAACGCTCAAGGCAACTCAGATTTCAGCTCAGATTTCATCTTCACAAATATTTTCCTCAGGTTTAGTTACTTAAAAAAAAAAAAAAAAAAAGATTTATTTACTGCTTTTACAGTTGTTTTTACTGGGTATTTTTTTGGTTGAAACAGTTATTATGTCTTTACCTGCAGGTGATGCTACCTTTTTTAATTCTGTGAGTTGAATAATGTTATACCTATGCAAGTTACTACTGTTCATGAAAATAAAATAGAACCATACATGAACTGAACACTTCAGAGTTTATGCTCTCCCAAGCAAGGGAAAGAATTTAATTTACAGTGTAGATGATAGGAGTATAGAGAATAATAAAATAAATTAAAAAATAAAAACAAGCAACAAAAATAAACAACAAAAAACCCAAACCGCAAACCAAACACAAAACCTGTAATTCAAAAGTCAAGATTTTCAGGATTTTTTATATATATATATAAACATATATATGCACACATGAGTATGAAAAACTAATGCATAGTCTTCTGATCAACCACCTTGGAAATAAACCACGACCAAAAAGGACACAGAAATGACACAACTGTGGCAGCTTATAATACTTTCCAAAGTCACTCCCCCAACTATTGGTCTTACAAATTGCTGGTTGATTGAAGTCTAGACTGCAAACCACATTGGATTGTGCAGCTCTCAAACCACACAAGAATGGAAAGTATTATAGCAGCTGTTACCATGGACGTTGACAGAAATCTGAAAAGTGCAAAGGATAAACATAACAAAAAAATAAAACCTTTCCAGATGGCTGTACAGCTCCCTAAAAATATACACTGCCACTGAAGGCTGGCTGGATTGAAAAGATATGTTGTCTAAAATAAAAAATCAGTAGAAGCTGCTGTATGTAAAAAAAAAAAAGAGGTAGAAAAAAAAATTGCAAGATGTTGGTAAGTGATTTTTTTTCTCCAGTCTCTGTAGAACTTAACTATGCAATATAAAGCTGCATATGGGAGACATAACTAATATTAGTGCATAGATAATAATGTAAGAACCATTCTAAGGAGCATGGATGGATAGTTAAATGATAAATGCTATTTTGCTACATTTTGAAAAAAAAATATTGTTAGAGTAAGAAAAGCAACTAATCCCAGTGTTGACAAGTCTGCCTGCTTCTTTTCTATCCAAGTCTCACCACGCATGTCCATGGCAGTGTCACCTCAAGATTAGACTAACATGACTGATTTATAGGAGTCTGGTTTTGGTATGTGGTCCCCAGCAAGTAAAAGAAATGAAGCTGGAACTCATGCATGAGAGCTTGTCAGTGTCTGCAAATTGTAGCTCCCCTGAATAACTGCCTGCTGTTTAAGATGAATGGCAATTCCATATATCATGACACATAGTGAACACCATTAGCAGATTTATTTCTGGGTGTCAAAGTGCACCTGATTACCTTCTACTTTCAGAAACTTTTGCCAGTTTGGCTGAAAGTTCCCTCACCCATTTTTCGGCAGGAAAAAGATAAAAAGGAGATAATCATCACAACTCCTCCCTTTGCAAGACTTAAAAGACAGAGGGCTGCATTTCATGTGATCTAGAATGAGAAGCCAGTCAGTGTTTTGCAGTGTTTCAGCCTCAAATTATTTGTGACAGATCTCTACTACATTGTTCTTATACCGACATTATTTTTCAGATATAAATAGTTATTCCTTTCTTTTTGTTGTATCATCTTGGATATATTTCTAATCAGCTTCTACTCACATTTCATTTGACCAGAGCAAAAAAACCAACCAGCCCTCCTTCACTTACCTCTCATGAAGTATGTTCTCCTTTCCTTGATCAGCCTTCACTGCATTTCTCCGAGTTTGATCAAAAGCCAGAGGTGTGGGTGTGACATTCTGGTGTTGGTCATGCACTGGGAAACAAAGAAAGGAGCAAAACAGCAGCCTGACACCTTAATTTAAGAATTGTAAATTTTGAGCATTTAACTGTGATGTCTTAACGTTATCTAAATATTTTTAGTAGCATAGAGGCACATGTACAGCACAGAGTGATATTTCTGAAACAACTATCTTAATTTCCACTGACTGTCAGTATAATTCCACACTCTATTGCTAATTTTCATCTAAATTGCTTCCTTTCAGGCCTAAACCTGTGCAATCTAAATAATATATTAAACATGAAGGATCCAAATGAAGCCTGGCAGTCAGTCAAGGTGAGATTACAGGCTGTTTAAAATGAGCATGTGCTATTTTAGAGGCAGGTGTCTCAAAGGTAATTGTCATCATCTTCTCCTTTGGATTATTCCAGAAATCATCAGGAAGATTGTGTACTTCCATTAGCCTCGACAGCTGGTTCTGCTGATGCCAGGATGTCATAAAAAGTGTGGTTAGAGTGATGCATTTCTCATGGAAAGCATGTGGGTAGACGTAAGTAATGCTGCTCTGAACCAGGTATTTGTCTGAGCGACTCCTTCCTCCTGCAGGATAGAACAATCACGTATTATTAAACTTGAAAGAAAAGATGCCATCTGAGATGCTGTCCCAGCTTTTATAAAGTGCCTTGGGTGCAACCTCCGGATACAATTTCTTACTGTACAGTCCCTTACAGGAAAATGGTGCACCAGACATCTCTTTTCAGATGAGAGGCTCTGCTTTCCTAACTACATTTCCTAGCCAATCAACAGAGTAATAATTTTAAAAACTTATTTAAAACATGCCTATGATTTTATGAACCTGTGGACATTTTCTGCATTCTGCACTCTCTATATCATTCCACAGCTAAATTAGGAAGTTACATCCTGGCTTGGTAAAGTACTCACATAAAGAACAATTATTTGCACTATTTATTGTGGTTGCTTAGGTGTTCCCTAGCTGTTTTGATTAATTAAGCCTCCAGAAAGCCTCTCTCCCCAACTTTAGCAATTCTTGTTTATTGAAACCATTACACTCCTTTCTCAGGATCTTCCTGTTGAGCTATAATTTCATTATCTCAGTGACTGGCTCCACTGGGGTGTTTCTGTTTGAATGCAAGAAGATTAGAATGTTAACCCTTTGTTTTGTGCATTGTACACGTTCTCTGATACAATTATAAATCAGTCATTGTAACTGCTCTACACGCAGTAGCTCTAAGCAAAGCAGGAGCAGCAGAACAGAGCTCTAAGAAGCAAAGATTAGATTGCTAAGCGTGACAAAATCCATATAGTCTCCATTCTAGACTGCTGAAGGAATCTAGTGCAGGAAATGCCAAATCCAGCAGCAAGGTTTTTTAATAGACTTTAAGGTTTGTATGATTAGAGAGTATCAAAAACAGTAACAATTTTTAAAAAAATAACTCCTCCTCCTCCCCCACACCCTCTGGTCTCCTTCTGCTCGTCAGGGCCAACTCAGGGCTTCTTAGATTAAATTTTGCCACTGCATGGGTGAGCATCAGGGACATTTATTTATTTCCTATTGTTCTGGGATGACATTTCAGTTTTGTCATGGAGCAAAGAAGGGTTTTGGAAGGACAGAGTAGGCAATAACAGGCTTGAAGGAACTTTTAAAAGTTCTGGTGAAGTAGATGCAAATGGGAGAAACTGGTCTGAGGAGCTTTTCTCCTGTCCCTACCCTGCCAGCCGAATCTCTGGTGTCTTCCAGAGAGAGTCTTCACCCCATAGAAAGGATGCTGGCCCAGGATCAGCACAGGCCACGTGCTCAGGACACAGATCCTACCTTACTGGATGTGGGAAATAAGGACTAATAGTTCCCAGGCTTGTCAGCTCCCCAGAGCTGCTTCTTTTTTTTTTTTTTCCACAGAGCCCATTCATAAAAAATTTATTTCTGTCTCTTTCTGTCTCTACCATTTCCTTCCTTCCTTCCTTCCTTCCTTCCTTCCTTCCTTCCTTCCTTCCTCCCTCCCTTCCTCCTCCTTTCCTCCCTTCCTTCCTGCCTTCCTTCCTTCCTTCCTGTAACCCTTTACCTTCCTTCAGCATAAGATTTATTTCCAGAGGATGTCATTCTTCTGGCTCAGTTCCTCATTCTCCAGTCCACAACAGCAAAAGACAGTCTCCTACACCACCTCTAAATTCACCTTCCTGTTCTTCTCATCATATCAGGAGGAGGGTCTGCACCAGTCTCCACACTGGAACCCTCACAGGTTTCACCCTGTTCCGAGTCTTTCCATTCTCCTGTGTTCTTTCCTGTATCTCCACCGATCAGCTGGGATTGAGAGCAGGAGCTGGTCAGATGGTGAAGGAACAAGCTGGAAGTTATTTTTTTCTTCTCCCTTCTCTCGTCTCCTGCTCCCAGTCAGGGCAGTCATCAGGAAAGCAGAAACAAGAGAAAGTAAGGACAAAAAAAGCAGGCATCAAAGCTGCCCTTGGCAGCTGCCTCCTGAGATTATGCTTGAAACCAGTCCTGCTACTAGTCAAAGTATTAAAAGATACTTTGAAGGAAAATATAATCTTTATATAACATCACCTGTTATCAAAGGTAATTTTTTTGTCTGATCAGCCTATTATCCCTACTGTAGTTTAGTTTAGTTTAGTTTTTTTGTGTAAGGTGATACAGTGGCTTTATCTCTTCAAGTTTTAGAAAAAACACTTTCTACAATCTTGCGTAGAAATTTGGTTCTGCAGGTGGAGATGATGGCAATTAATAGAGAATGTGAGTGGATGGAAGAGCTGTTAGAAGGGGAGAATGTGCAGGAGGGGATACTGGGACAAAGAAAGGCTCCTCTTAGTATCCTCAAGGGATCAATCTGTGACAGATCCTGTTTAATGTATTCGTTAATGATCTAAATATAGAGAACTAAATATGGGGTTCTGAAATTCAGAATTGATCATATAGCTGGGGTGTAAGGCTGAAACAGAGGGCTGGGGAGGGAATCATCCATTAAAAGAAGGCAGGGTGGATCAGATGACTCAGGCTGCTGAAATGAAAAGCATGAGATGAAACTTGAGAGTTTCAAATTACAATACTTGGCACCCAAAAACCAATAGTATTTTCTTTTTCTATAAATAGAGGATTTTTAAATTGGAAAAAAATTAAGATAATTCCTTAGATGGAAGATGGTTATGAGCTGCCAAGAAATTTACTTGGCTTCAGGAGTTTTCCATGGGAAAAAATGTTAGTTAAACATTAGTTGACAGATTAAAAGATTTTGCCTTTTTGACCTAACCAACTGAGTGTCAAAAGGGATAACTTTCTGCAGATACTTTTGGAGAACAAATATCAAACAGGAAAAAGTTCTGAAATTAAAAAAAAAATTAAATTTGGTCTTCATGAAGTGTAGGGTAAAAAAAAAAGAAAAAGGGTGAATTACTGGAATGATGTTCCAAATAGCCAACTGGAGAAGGAATCAAAATTGTTTTAAGATGATGTTTGGTAAGCTACTGAGAGGGATTGCATATTAAAATAGGGGAGTTTAAGATTGTTGTGGATAAACAAGTCCTGGGGCGTTTGATGCCTCTGACACGAGAGTCACTTGATCACTCTGTACATTGATGACCTTTCTGGAGTGGGGGTTGCTTGCCAGTGGAGGGTGGATTTTTCCCTGCTGATCCATAGGCGACTAGTGGGGATTTGTCTTCCCCTGCCTGTTGTGCAGAAGAAGAAATAGACACCTCCAGTTTTTCTGGACCCATTACATGTTCAAGAAACTGCAACAGCTCTGGCTGGCAGGTACTAATTTTGACCCACTCTTCCCCACTGTAGGATGTGGTTGGCTTTTTCAGTTCATGTGGTTCGTCTGAGCTTATACAAAATGAGTTAATCTGTGGGCAGGTAGACAGAGAAGGTTGAACCTGAGTCAAAGTAAACCTTTATTTAATAAATGCTAAATAACAATAGTGCTGGAGGGCATTGATAGCAACACTCCATTTCTATGATGCATTCAATAGCTCAGGTGATCCCTTCCAGTCCCATGTTCCTGCTGAAAATTGGTTGAAACGTGAAACCTTTAATCAGGCAGAACTTTTCTTAGAGCTGTACTGAAATTTTAGTTCCTTTTAAGATTTCTTCTGCAAAGATTCCCTACTCTCTTAAACACTTCTTTTCCCTAAATAGCAATCCATTCCCATAAAAAAAAAAAAAAAATCAGTGTGCCAATAATGTAAAAAGTCTAAAAATTTACTGAGTAAGACACACCTCAAATAATTGTAAAGAACCTTAATGATAAAGGAAGGCACTAAGAGATAGAAATTGATAATTTTCCATTCCTTTTATCAAATAGCAATAAATATCTTTTTTTTCCCCCAAAGCATCCACCAAAACTTATTCAGTTAATATCCGTGTTTTACTTCAAAAAGAATGAATGAGAAATAAAAAAACCAGAAATGACAGTAAGGACGGAATGAAATATTACAGTTCAAAATAAAAGAAAACATTTTAGTTTTTATTAAAAAGCAGTACTTTTAAATTACAGAAAAATGTTAATGTACTCAAATATATTTCTAGAGAAATGTATTTTTCACTGGTCTGTTTGTTGTTGTTGTTGTTGTTGTTTTTTCCCAAAAACCTGTAATTATCTTTATTTAGTGTTAAAAAACTCCTAAAATTTAGTTTGCTTCAGACACAGACTGGTCAGGGAAATGGATAATGGGAGCATTTAGTACACCAGTGATTAAAGTGATCTAGAAGATGCATTTCAAAGCATAGCCCAAAGAGGTTACATTATTTCAAAAGAGAAAGTATGTCATGATATCCTTCTTTTGTGTTTTCTTATATATTTTTAAAGCTAATCTTTGCTGGTATCTGTTTATTGAACCACAGAGACCATTGACTTCATCTAGTATAGCAGCTCTTATAACTGAGATATTTTGAAAGACCTTTATTAAGTATAGACTTGGGTTCATCATGGTCTGAGGAACACAGGTGATTTAAATTGTTTCCTTTTAGACAGGATTTGGGGAGTTTAGTGTCATGTGTATTGCAAAAGTTTTTTAAAAAGTCTCCTTTCCAGGCCCTGGTCTGGTAATGTGATTCTAAATATGACCTTCTGTAATTTTGTGTGAAGAAAACAAATGCCTGCTAACTCTGATTCTCATGATCACTATTCCTTGTTCAGGTACATCTTGGGTGAATAAACATTTCCTGATACACTTTTTTCTTTGTAAAAGGCTGTAATTTTTGAGACCCCTGAAAGCAGAAATGAGGAGACACCTTTTCACTCTGAAGAAATAATTTTGAACTCTGGGTTTTATGGTTAGTCTGTCCAAGTGCTTGAACAAATCAAAGTCAAGGGACCAGGTATTGATTGTAATTTGGCAGTCCCTGCTGCTGTATGGGACAAGGATTCTTGGCATGCCTCTGGCCTGAGCTAACCAGTGCTCTTCCAGGCTATTCCTAGGCGTGGTCTAGGAGTGAACTTGTGCCATGGAGCATTCCCTGTTGGCAGTTTAACTGTGTTGGAGAGCAAGAGAGCATTTTTAGTGTGGGCATGGAGAGGATTGTCGTGGGTTGGTTCATTAATATCCCAGAGCCATAGTATCCTGTGCTAGAAAGGTAGGAGACAGAATTTCTCTCATATAAATCACAGAGTGCCTACCCATAGAAACATGTAGGTGTAAAATGACTGGGTAGCTGAGAGTGCTGTAGAAAACATGACCAGGTCAGGTGTCATGACAAGTTCACATTCACCAAGAATATCCCAGTAGAAAGTGCTTCTGTCAAAAGAAACAAAATAGTTGTGGGGCCACAGAAGGTGTGATTGCAGATAAAAGTGCCAACTACATAAAGTTTTGGTTATGTGGGAGTAGGAGTGATAGACTGAATCATGGAAAGACATTCAGAATTTAAAGAATATTTTTTTTTCCAAAGGCAATAGAATTACTGGTGGAAAAATACAGCAAAGGAAAACATCCTTACAATGAGTTTGAATAGACCATGAAATAGTTTTTCAGGGAAAGCAGAGAAAACCATGCTAACCACAGATTGTACCACTGTACTATTTTGGCTGGGATTGAGTTAAGTTTCCTCATCATAGCTTGTGTGGTGCAATGCTTTTGGTTTCTGATGAAAACAGTGCTGATAACACAGTTTTAGTTGTTAGTGAACAGCATCAAGGCATCTTCTGATTCTCACTGTGCTCCCCCAGTGAGGAAGCTGAGGCTGCACGAGAGGATGGGAGGGACACAGTCAGGAAAACTGACCCCAACTGACCAAACATCATATGGCATCATGCTCAGCAGTAAAAACAGAGTGGAGGGGATTTTGTCAGAGTTGCTATTGTGTGGGAACTGGCTGGGCATTGGTCTGCTGTAGGAGAGAGACTGGGGTTTTAGCATAGCTCTTTAATTTTTCGTGATTTTGTTTTTCTTTGCTTCTTTTTGCCTTTATTTTTAACTTTCCCCATTGAACTGTGTTTATCTCAACCCACAAGTTTTCTCACTTCTACCCTTGTGATTCTCTCCCACATCCTGCTGCGGGGGAGGGAGCGTGTGGCCGTGTGGTGCTCAGCTGCTGGCCAGAGTTAGCCCACAACCACAACTAAACTGTAAAAGAAGTAAAAACTACACTGTCTGGAAAATTCTGCCCTGAGAAGCTTGTCTAGTACTGCCAAAGACAGCACGGTACATTCGTAAGATGTGAGAAACACATGAGAGGTGAATAAGCTAAACCTCAGAGTTACAAAACCTGCAAGATTACTACTCCCAGGCATGTTGTCTGGATCACAAGAAAAAAGTTATTAATACCATTAGGCTGAATATTGAGAGGCATTTGATATTGAGGGATAAACTACTGCAGATTGCATAGAAAGAGATGAGAGTGCATTTATCATTAAGCCATAGAACATTAAAAGAAAAATGATAACGTTATCAAAAGGTAATTACATTTATTTTACAAATATTCTCACCTGGTGTAAATCAGCAGATTTCTATTGCAGTGACAATGTTGGTGATTTATAAACAGAGGAGAACTCAGCTCACTGTTTGTGTTCCCATGCTGTCCTTGTGACACTGTTTGGACCAGAAACATTCACGCTCATGTTTTCCAGGATTTTAAGATGCTATGGATTGTGAAATTTTTGGCAGCCTGGGAAGTGCCATCTAATCACTCTTGTTAACTTAATGGAAAAGCTGTTTGACCAGACCGAATACTTCTCAAAGACAACAAAATAGAAACTGATTTAAAATTCCAATGAACAGGAATGATGAGCTCAATCCTGAGAGCTGCGAAAAGTGCATTCCTTTCCTTGGAAGAGAACAAGGCAGATCTTGCAAGAAAGAAAGAAGCAATTTCTCTAGGGCTTATGCCTAAAAGGAGCTGAAAATCTCCCAGGAAGTTCTGAGTGCTCCAGATTACCACTGAATTCTTATTATTCTGTCCTTCCTTCTCTTAAAGGCTTAAAAAAAGTATACAGCATTGTGTTTCTAAATCTGGAGGCTGGTTTTTTGTGTTGTTTTTGTGTGTTTTTTTGTTGTTGTTTTCGTCATAATGAAATATAGTTTTATTTTCATTTCAAAATCCTTGCTTTGAAAAACCGTAAAAAATTGTGCTTTATCTGACAAAATGAAACTAATAATTTTGTTTGTTTTTAGTATCCTCCAAGCAGTAATGTGAACTGAGGTATCAAATATTTAGTACTATGCAACACTAATATGGATATGGTGATTTCTCATTAATACTAACAACTTCAAAACTAATTCTCATTAGCTTGAAATAATTATTTAGCTGCTTAGCAAGTGATTAAATTCAAACAGAAGTATATAATAGTTCACCAAAAAAAAAGAATTGGTTGACATTACAAAATCTTAATGGCTTTATTCCTTAAAACTTATTATTGGATTGGCCCATACATTTAAGGAATATTCTTAAAACTGTGTGCTGCCTTTTTATTCAGTGTATAAATTGCATCCAATTTGGAAAAACATTTTGGATCTATCAGCTACAAATTAAGCAACAATCACAAAAATAATAAACCCCAAAATAAACCTTAGAATAATGTAATTCAGATTTTAATGGAAAAATAAAATTATTTGCCCATAATTGTTTGACTAAGCCTGTTCCTATTTTCCCTTCATATTTATAATGTTGGCATTTAAAGGTTGAAAGTAGAGTAGCATAAGGAAATAATTTCATACATGCTGAGTGCAGAAACTCAGCAGTAGGAAAGGCTAAACTTCCTAAAGCAGGCATGAATTTTGGGTGGGACAGTGTCTGGGATCTGAGCTTCATCTCACTGTTTGAAATCTTGGGCCTTTTTGTTGAGGGAGAAGTCTTTTGTGCATCTTCACTTGACTGTCAGATTTTAGAACTATGTGATCAGCAGTAAGGAAAAGGATTGAGAAGCAAGTGTGAAAATGGAATGGTGAGAAATGTTCTCTCTGCATTATAGCTTCCGTCTTGGATGGTACACAGGGAGCTTAAGTGAGGAGCCCAGGAGCAGATGCATAGATGCCATTAAAGCTCATGTGCCAAAGCATTAAAACTAGAACTGTTCCTCTCCATAAAGGACAGAAAAAAAAGAGGGCCCTCTAGCCATAAATTCGCCAGTAAAATGCATGTGCACTGTATCATTTGGCTCGATAAAAAATGCAGCATGTGGCAAAATTTTAGACAGATAAATGTAATTAACACTGAAAGGCAGATGGCAAGGAAAAGGGACAGAGAAAGAAAAAAACCCTTAAGGATGGGATGCAGTGGCACACTCTACAATATAAGTGCATTAAGAATTCCACCCTCATAGAGGACAATATTTAAATGCTTTCGTAAACAGAAGAATATGACGCAGATTTTTTTACTGAATTAGAGCCTGAATTTTCAAGTGAGGGTCAGTGCATATTGATTTATGCATTTGCTGTAATACATTGTTGTTATCCAAAGTATAAATTTCAAGCATCCTGGTGTTAAGAAATGTGTTTAAGAGTGGTAGTTATACCATTTCTTAGAGGTATGATAAGAAGTGTCAGTGCCCTGCATAACAAATCATGTTTATGTTACAGTAGAAAGTAAACATTTGCATTTCAAACCCACACAAAACATGGGTAATATGTTAAGGTTGCTCTAAGTCAGCCTTGCAAAAAGTTCTGGAGCCTGAATTCTGAGCAAGACTGTGGATAACTACCATGTACTTCATTGCAACCTGAGCAACCTCTGGTTGAGAGTGTCACACAGTGGGGGGATTTCCAGCACTTGGATTTAATGGAGAGATAATGGCAAGGAGAGCATTAGGAAAAAAAAAAAAAAAAAGGAGTGAGATGGAATTAAACTGGGATTTAAAAAAATGGAAAATCAAAGTATGAGGTTTCAGGCCTGTCAAAATGTTTAATTCTTCTTGTTCAAGCTGCAGATGGTTTGAGTCATCTTGTGCCAGAATTAACTTGGTGACACAGTAAAATAACCTTTCAGAAATACGTTTCCCATATTTTATTCATTGTTGCACTTTAGCTGAACCTATTCTTTGCATGAATAAGGTATTTGAGATCAGATGCCCTCTTCCTACTTGCTTGGTGGGAATTAGAATGTGATTTGTTAAGAGCTAAGCCTAATTATGGAATGAAGGCATGAAATGTTGCTTTTGCTTACATTGTGTTGTGCATCTTCATCTGTCTATGCAAAATACTTATGAAGTGTGCTAAAAACGAAACCCTTGTGTCTACATCCTGCAAACAATCTGGAATGCCACCTTCTGTTATATAATAAATGCAGACTTGTCTATAGAGAAGAAAAATAAGCCACATGTAAAACTTTTACGGTCAAACTGCCTGTTTGATTTACAACAAAAGGGTCATTTTACCATTTGAATCGTTCTTCAGATCCCAAAGCAGCGGACACAAATAAAGTAAAAAATAAGGTGTGGCCATTGGAACACACACAGAGGTTTAGCAGGGGAAGGTACCAACTTAAAAGCTGGGAGTGAAGATCAAAAATTGCCTGTTTCAGAGATGGCATGTTTTGTCCCATCTCCCAGTGCTGCCAGGGGCACTGTAGAGCAGAGAGCATTAGAGCAGAACTCTGTGCAAGGTCTGAAAGCTGCCCTCGATATCTCAGAGACAGATTTTGAGCATGTTTTTTATATTGCTTGAATCAATTTTGCATAGTGTAATGCTTCTCTTTGCAATGGAATCTAGTTTTCTCATAAGCATGCACTCGAAGAACAGCATCTACTTTGAACCCTGAGTGTTACTGGTTCAAATGACAGCTAATGGAATAATACGTGCATATATGTTTTTACAATGCATGTGTCTCATTATAAAATTAATTAAAAGATATGCATATTTATTCAATGCAAACTGTGTACATATGTGTGGGCTCAGTAAAAGGCATATTCTGAAAGATTTTCTGTGCTTCAAATGAAGGATTTTATTCAAGCAGATGACATCTTTCAAATCAGAAGCAGCATTTTAAGTTCAAGTGCTACATTTTGGTCTGAGGCAGGTGATTACTTTTATAAATCAGCTGTAAAAGGTAATCCTGAAAGCGCTCCATAAATAATAACCAAGACTGAAAATTTCTGTGTAGTGTGTGTGTATAATGGGACAAAAATAGAGATGAGGGAAATGGAGTTGAGTTTAAATGACTTCCTTCATGTAGCTAAATGGGCATTTCTGCCACGGAAATCAAACGAGGGGTATGCATATGGAAAGAGGGCAGGATCTGGTACCAGCTTTGCAAATGCTTCAAAAAATTATGCTGAGCAGCCCAGTCTGTTACAGCTTTTGAACAAAATCTGGAGGAGTGTTCATAACAAGTATAGAGCAATTTACATATTTTTCAGTTGTCAGACACTGTGTGCCACAAACTAACAGGGATGACCGGGTAGTATGGAAATCTGTTGCTGAAAAATTGTCCAGATATATTTCAGTTCAGCATGTTCTCCCATTATTGTCTGGGAAAATTTGTACAAGTAAAACTTTCTTTGGAGCTGGTGAAATGTAAACCTTCACAAAAGGTTTATTTAATTTATGCTGTATTTTTGCCAATGTGAGAAGTAGTTTAGCACAATTAGGTTACATAGTCAGGAAGAAGTAATGGTATTTGTTGCATGATATGGATAACTATTCATGGAGCTGCAGTAGTGAAGTCTTGGTTTTCAAGCTGATACAGCCAACCATTGCAATTACACACAGCTCAAACTGCCTTTGGAAGAAATTTCTCTAAATTTTCAGGTGATCTTCCTCTGAAATTCTGAAGAATGCTTTCTGTTTTTCCGGTACCAAAAGTTACCAAATTGTAAACAAAATAACAAAAAAGAGTTATTATGGCTTGGTGTCATTCAACTGTTTTATTGAGTAAGTATGAATATGGTCATCTTTAATCTTTCCGACCTATTCATTTATGAGCATAAAGGAAGAATTTATTGAATTAATAATTTGTTGAGCAAATATTTCCATTATTGCTTCTTCACCATGAATGTAAGTCTTCTCTTTAAAATTTAAAGAGAAATATGGAAGTGTTGTGTTACCCATCATGTATATATGGATGCAGTTCAGATTACATATAAGTGAAATCTTGACATAGCTGTATAAGTACAGCCTTTCAAAGGACCCTCAACAAAACCGTGGAGAAACTCCTACCACTATTACATAAAATGTTATTTTCACACCCAACACAGTGCTTTCCCCTTCGCCTAAGGTATCAGCATTTTCAATTTTCCTCTGTCTTTGTCTGGACTTATATTAGTAGAAAGATCCAAGAATGATACAGAATGCACAATGAGACTAATGAGAAGTGAAATGCTTTTTTTCAAGCCACAGGATGCTTATTATTAAGACTGATGAGAAAATGGAAATTATTTCTCTTGAAAAAAAAAGTTTAAAAAATAACCCCTTATCAAAAAGAAAGTCAAGTTCACAAAGTTTTTGTGGTTAAGAACTGATGGGAAATTCCATTTTAGAAAACGTCAGTGGAATTTTTCAGCTTTCCAGCTATGGCCATGGAAACATTTTATCAATTGGGAGAAAGGGAAATGGGCAGGAACCTTCCAGAGTGGAATCTGGGGAGTCATCATTTTGGTTTTCCTTGAAGGAAAACTATTAGAATTTTTTTCCAATTAGGATTTCAAAAGTGCTTTATTTATTATTATGGCAGTCATAGCTGTCCACTCTCAGGATTCCTCAACCACACTGAAGGATGGATATGGATACAGGTTTATTTTCCAAATCGCAATTAGATTTTCTTGGTGTATTCATTATTGTGCAAGCCTCCCACAGCATGCAGTGTTCCTTGTGTTCTCTCCCTTTTTAACCCTTTAACCATCTGTTTTTCATTGCTTTTGCTCACCACATTTGTGTAGCTCACCCTTTGTAGGCATTTCAGTTGTGTGTTCCTTTGTTTTTGTAGCTTTTCTTACCTTGCAATGGTAACAGCTTCATCACAGCAGATCAAAAATATGGAAAAAGATCATGAAGAATTTTCACTATGGTGAATCATAAGGAATTCCACAGCATTTAAAATAGTGGCCAATCTTACAACTCTTTGTCTTCACAATATAAGTCATTAACTCTCTCTCAAAATGTTAAAATGTTTTTGTCCAATTCCAAAATTATCAACAGAGTTCAGTTATATCTATGTGCCCCAAAAAGTGGTATTGTTTAGTTAGAAGTTTTTAAAACCTCAGAGACAGACTACTTGCAAGTTATAAAAGGCTTAAGGTCACTTTAACAGATTTAAATATGAGTTAATAAAGACAAAATAACGTAGAGGTATCTTAGTAAAATTGGTTTTAAATTATTTTTCTCTCTGGAAGATCATCTTTTTGGTGCATATTGATCAGAGGACTTATTCTGTCCCCATAACAATGTGATTTTCTTCTTTTAATGTCAGAAATGAAGGTCTAATGGTCTGAATTTATAGTTTCACTGTCAAATCAATGCCTTGTATCTATCAGATGTCAAAATGATGACTAAAAGTGTGGTGTATTCTCTAATGCAATTATTTTGGCCAGCACCTTATTCTTGCTCTTTAATAGAAGCCACTGGTCGTAGATGTAGTAATTGAGAGTGTAAAAAAATTGGATGTCTTTCTGGAACACTCATTTAGGAGCTTGCCATTTTTCATGCTGGTATGTATCTGACAAAATAGTATATTTGAGCAGCTGACACAATTGTTGAAATGCAATTCCTTCAACTATTTTTGACTTACAGGTTTGTGTTGAAAGAACACTTTTCCCATTGTTTAAAAGTGTATATAACTACATTTTAAAAAAATTTTGTACAGAACGGCAGCAAAATGTTCAAAGCTCGAAACTCAGATCTTCACACATTGATTCTTTTATAGAAGGAATCAGTGGTTTTCTTGGTTTGAGGGAAAAATAAAAATAGAGTCATACATGATTGAAAAGGCATTTTTTGCTTGCCTAGTTTAACACAAAGCTCACAGAAAATGTAAATTTACTCACTAACATTCAACTCATTGAAAGAAGAACTTCAAAGTCGAACTGGAACATTTAAAAATCAACTTATTATGCGAGGGCTCTTCCCCTTGCCTTTCTTTTTCTTAGCAGGGGAACAAAATACTTGGTAATCTGCTGCTATTAACTTTTAAATTCCCTGCCACTGAAATGTTAAAATGTAATACAAAAGAAAGTTTCTAAAACTGTTCCAACTTCCTTTTTTTTTCAGTCAAGTATGGTAGGTTTTTACTGCTTTTAGTGACAAAACATAGCAAGTAGAGCTGTTTTGGGAATCAAATTAAATTTTGATTAATCTTTTATCAGAAAATGGCTTCTTAAGCTCAGAAGGGAGTCTCTCATCAAAAGGAGACGCTGACTGCACAGAATAGCCAATAGGTCAGAAACTGAAGAACATCCACTTTCAAGTCTTCAATGTGCTTGGTTCAAGCTCCTGGTGCGGACAGGAGCACGTTCATCTAAGCTAAAGCCCCAATCAGTGGTCTTACTGTCTTGCTTGCGTGCATGTTTTATCTTGTCCTCATATGGAGCTGGAATATTTAAACATGTGGAAATATTCTGTGGCACAGGAAAACAGTTTCCAGCCTAGCACTTAAAAGAAAAATTACACAATATACATGCTATCTGCATTAATATTACTTTTAGCACCTTAATATCATATCATCGCCATCTTTTTTTTCTTTTCTTTTTGTTTTACTCTCCACAGTCATGTAGAATAGTAAAGATTAAAGCACGTCAATATTATAAATCTCATAGGTTTTCCACAGAAGTTAATCATCACTGGAAGAATTATGGTTATGGTGTACAATTTCAGTTTCCACAAATGGAAAATTCTCTTTTCTTCACTCATGGTCCTCCACTTCAGGAGACTGAGCAGCCCAAGATCTGTCAGTATTATTAAAGACTGAGGCAAAACCCACTTTGAATGCCTCCACTTGTTCTTCATCCATATTATTCAGATGACCATCTTAACAAGAATTAGTTCAATGTTTTATTTTCATCTCCTTTCACTATTAACATACTTTAAAAAAGGATTGAAACTTTCTGCTGTTGTGGTACACAGCTGATGCTGTGAGGGGGCACACAATAATATTCTTAATAGGCATGGTCCATCCTGGACAAAAGGCCTTAAAATTGTTTATAGTGCTTGTGTAAACCTTAAAGGACTATGAATCTCCTGAACTTTTCCATGGCATTTGCTGGAAAAATGCAACACATTAAGGAAGAGTACTTGAATATATGAATTTAGACTTCATAATTTACCTTTCTGTGGAGTTAGTTCTACTGACATTGTGCATGTGAAGTGAGTTCTATACGTACATCTTTGCATCTGATGCACTGAGTATAGGTTAAACAAATGTCGTCAGAGTTAAATCTCTATGAAACCTTGACATTGTCCAAAAGCCACCTCTGCCAATCTTGAGTCTTGCCTCAAGTGTGCTGGGGCAAGTCACTCTCCCTAGGTATTCATACAAGGAATCTACTGCCTTTTGTGCTGGTAGTCCGAAGATAGACACACATGCTGCTGAAGTGAGTGGGAGGCACTTGGCCTTTCCTCAGACTGCACGTGCTTATTGCTATGAGGACAGATACCCTCTGGAAAATAATGAGAAAACAATTAATCTATTGCAGTAAGGACTTAGGGCAGGAGCCAGCCAACTGTTGCATATCTGCAGAATCACCCGGCCCTAAGAAAATATGTCTTAATGATTTAATTACTTTTCTCATCTGAGTGGATATTGTAATTCTGATTACAGAAGCTAAGGATGAACACGCTTAAAACTAATAAATACGAAGTGCATTCATCTGAAATGAGCATCATCAGCACTCACAATGAAATTTCATTTATGGGCATTGTTTCATTAAATGTAACCTCTAGCTTATTACAGGCACATTATTTTTCATTTTTTATGCATGATGTCATTCCTTTATTTAAACAGACCATAGTAAATATTTTATGAAACAATTAAAGGAACAAATAATAAATTTTTGCATTAAAAATGGATCTGTGAAAGTGTTTGGCAACTAAAATGCAAACAAACAAATAAACAAAAAGGGTGGAATTATGTTGCAATCTGTCAGAAATTCTCCTGGAGTTTTATCTGTGGTTTGCCCACTGTTACTCTATTTCTCACTCAGTTGGTCTATTATTATGAGATGTATAAAATGGTAGAAATATGTGAGCTACCTTGCGGCAGAATATGATGATCTTGTTCTACCTCAGACTTTATAGGATGCTAATTGTATGCTGGGCTTTTTGTTTCCCCAAAGCCCTGTTTCATGTATTTAATTAGAGATTTTTAACTTTTAAAGTATTTGCTGTGTGCACTGGCAAGTATTTTTAAGAACCATGTCCTGTGTACTGAGGCAATTGTGCAGATTAGCTAAAAGAGTCATTAAGCATATCTGCTTGCACAAAACTGTCATAATCCAGTCTCTTAGCAAATTTTTATGGCTGCTGCAAAAGGCAGGGTACAGATGGGGTGTTGAACTTGCAGCTTAGCACCTCCTGTGAATCCCACTGACTTCAGCAACAGCTGAGAGAATTCTTCAATTTGAAAAATGTGGCAACACAAATGATAAAAAATTAATACAATGGCAAACCCCACATTATTTATGCAGTGGAAACTCCTACTAAATGTACTGAGAGCTCAATACTGTCCTACTGCAATCAGGAGAAAGATTCCCCTTGACTTAATGAGAAGTTGGATCAAGTAAGTTATTACTAAAGATGTGATTCTGCAGGAAGGAGAGACAAATCTTCATCTCCCAAAGGGAGCGGTTGTGATGATGGTGGGAAAAATTCACTGTACTCAGCAGCTTCCAGTGCTGCTCTGTACTTGAGAGATTTGAATCTTAAATGAATGAAACTCAAGAGACATTTTCTTCCTACCCCAGGGGAAAAAAAAAGGAAAAAAAAAAGAACAATGACAGGATCCCAAATACACAGATCTGAGTTTCAGCACTAATGTGTCATTGCCAGATATTAATTTTCAATTTTCTCCTTGCAGAAAGAGTAGCTTTGTCAAGGTCATGCCACACATAAATAATTTCTCTGTTTCAGCAAGGTCTTGCTAAAGCAGCCATAATCAGGACCTTCTGTAAATTAGGGTTTCTTTCTAAGGAATGCATTCTTAGTTCAAATGACCCATTGCCAATTTTTTTCCCTTTCTTCTTTTGTTTTTAACATCTAAGTGATTTGCAAACTTCTTGCATTTCAAGGACATAATTAAGAATGCTGATTACATTGACATAATTCTGAACTTCAGCACTGAAGAATGTGAACAGGAGTGCACTCACTGCTTTTTAAATGCTTCTGCCCCATCCTTTACAAATAAACACAAGTGATAGAACTTGAGAAATAAAACAGGTCATGGTCCCTCCTCGAAAGGTGCTAGGCTGAGAATGCATCAGGAAGAGAATGTAGCTGGTAACATGTTGTCCTAAAATAAAATAACTTCTGCGTATGGCAAGTCTCAGGCTTGATGAAAGTAAATGGATGCTTCTCTTAAAGCATTATTTTTTACACATTAATACATTTTATTTTTAAATACAAGTCATGGCTCTCATTAATGCTGTTATTATGAATTACTAAGACCTCCATCCGTTAGTTTGGTCACAATGTTCTTAATTAATATGTGACCTATCTTTAACCAGATATTATATTTTACATAGATTTTCTGGTGAAAACCTGAGACAAATACCAATGCATAATTAATTTAAAAAAAACTAATTCTCAATATATCATGCTCTATGGATTCAAAACCAGAAAGGTACTAATTAGAATTTTGTTTTAATTAGCCTTGCATATGCTAAGTGTATTCTGCAGTGCTCAGTGCAACAGAATTGGTGATCAGGGGGATGGTTTAAAATGCCTGATGGGGTTAGAAAAACAGCTCAATAGTAATGTGATTCCAGTGCTGCTCAAGAAGGATAAGTGGAGATCCATTTTTCCATAGCCTTTTTTCTGTCTCCCAACTGCGATTCTAGAGCAGTTTCAAATTAGTAAAGAGGTTCAGGAGTGGAGATGTTACTGCGGTGGTTTCCAGCTGCCAAGGAAACCAGGAGAGCGAGCACTGCTTTATCCAACCATGACTTAACCTTCCACTTGCAAGACATTGCAAGAGCTTCTGTGTGTTCCAGTCTGGGAGTTCGCACTGGTAGGCAGAGAAATTCTCTATAAGGAAATTTTGCATCAGCTGAATGCTCCAAGTTCATCTAAACCAATATTGATTGTGGTCCTGCATGTGACAGCAATTAGAGGGATTTTTTTCAGAAGTTGTGAACAGCCAATCTATGGCAGGTGGCAGAGCACCAAGCATGAATCTGGGTAACACATCAGAGGACCTGCATATCTCCCAAACTTTTTGTTTTTTCTCCATGTCTCTTGATCCTTTTGTTTTGTTTTTGTTTTCAAACATTGATAGGAACATGAACCATTGAAAAATGTCACCTTTTGCTGCTGTGAGGATCCTGGTCTCTGTGCACTTGGGCTGTTTCCTTCCTTCTGTTATGTTCACAAAGACCCACAGGACACGTTTTTTCATGCAGTTTTCTGTACTGTTTGACAAAGGCAGCATTATGGTCTTGAAGGCCATCAATAAAAGCTAGATTTTGGCTTGTCCTTTCGTCCTCTTGCACCGTCTTACCACCTGACTGTGCTCTGTAGTCTGGATCTCCAGCAATTGCCCATGTCCCACAGACCAGCCCTGCTTGCCCCCTCCTGTAGGGAACAAAGTTCTGAACACTGTGAGGCTTGGATGCTGGTAATGGAAGCTGGATAAGTATCAATCTTTCAAAGATCTTTTTTAGAGGTTATCAATGTCTGGCATGTTAAGAGACTGTATAGTGGATCGGTTCATTCAACATCATTCCAAAAATCTGATGTATGGAAACAATGGCTAACTTTTAGATAATAAGAACTTTCTGGAGATTTTCAGTATTTTTAGTGTTGTTTTTTTTTTTTTTTTTTTTTCTATTCTCTTTTTAACTCTTATAGAACTTCTTCAAGGACTATAAGTCTTTGTAATTTTTCCAGGAAAGTACTCCTAGTGCTGAGTTAGATGCCCTCAGTAGAAAACAAGAAAGTGCCATGCTAGCAAATTGACAATAGAAAAGAGCTACATATTTGGAATTAAAGTAAAACACTTTGTCATTCCTATTGAAGATTTCCATTCAGTTCTAAAGTAAGCTTATGTTATGAATGGGAAAAGCAATTTTTACACAATTGCTCAAATGACAGTATTCTTGC
Source organism: Melanocharis versteri (assembly GCA_013397845.1). Classification (NCBI taxonomy): domain Eukaryota; kingdom Metazoa; phylum Chordata; class Aves; order Passeriformes; family Melanocharitidae; genus Melanocharis; species Melanocharis versteri. The sequence continues at coordinate 468,147 of VZTG01008003.1, forward strand.
AAGGTTTTGCTTTTGTATTTCCTTTCAGAAGGAAAATACATACTTTTTAATTTTCTGAGGAAAAGTTCGATAGTGACTGAGGAATGGAAATATGAAATTTTCCTCTGGGTGACAGCATAAACTGTTCAATCAAAAAAATTAATTTTATTAGTTTAATGACTATGCTTTGAGATTCCTATTTGAGAAAAAAAAATCATTATTTTCCTATTTACTCAAACAGATTCTCCTGTTATTCTGTTAAGTGATACTGCAGATACTGAGGATAGCATAATATGGGTCTTTCTGTGTCCATTAAAATTTATCATATCAGAGTAAATGGGGGAAAGAAAGATTATTTATTATAATAGCTTTTGGCAAAAACCAAAACCATGGTCAGATCCAATTAATAAATATTACAGTTTCTGCTTGACCTTAAGATAATTCAGTGTAATGTTATACCATAGGCCCCAGCAATTCTAAAAACCTTTTTATTTGTGGATCAGAAATATCATTACTCATCCCCTGGCATAATTTTTGCTTGTAATGTACAATAACAGTTCCCAAGGAAAGCAGAAGGACATTTCTCTACTCTCATTTATGTCACAGAAACCCTCAAAATACCATAAGTTCGAACAGCATTAGGTGATCATAGAAAGGGTTGGGTTGAAAGGGACCTTAAAGATCATCTTGTTTCAACCCCCCTGCCACAGGCAGGGACACCTTCCCCCACACCAGGCTGCTCAAAGTCCCATCCAACCTGGCCTTGGATACTTCCAGGGATGGGGCATCCACAGCTTCTCTGGGCAACCTGTTCCGGTGGCTCACCAGTCCCTGTTTGTCTTCCTAACATCAATCTAAGCCTTTCCTCTTTAAGTTTAAAAACTTTCCCCTTGTTCTATCACTGTAATAGGAAAGTATGTCTCTCCAGTCGTGTTGCTGCTGCTTGTGGAATACCTTCCATAAGTAGCTCATCTGCAGAGAGATGAAGAGAGAAGGCTGCCTCTTACCTCTATTTGATGTTCTGCACTGAGCTCCAGCCTTTGGCTCAGCAAAGCTTTAAGGATTAGTTTCTCTGCTGTTTTGTGTAGTGGCTGCAGTACAAAGCCCTAAAGATTTCCTCACTTCCTGGTTCAAAAACACGTACGTTTTCTCCCCATGAATCTTCTTGCCAGCTCTTGAAGAGGGCAGCCACCTCTGTGGCAGGCCAGGAGCTGATAGTCTTTGACTTCACAGGTTCTTTTGCTTCTCTCTACTGTACTCTTCACGAATATGTGTAGGAATGGAGAGAAAGGAGTCCATAACCTGAATTTTGTCTCAACTGAGGCTTTTTAGAGGACATGGCAATGTAATTCTTAAGATTGGCACAATATAATGGCCAACGGATGTCCAAAACATGTAAGTTAGATGTACCAGTGCAGATCTGAACTCAGTTACATAGTCAAAATATAATGATATGTAACTTTTCAGAGGTGCGGAGGAGTCCAGCACCTTATTACTAACATGCATCACACAGGTTAACAGTTTCGTTTTTTGATTATTAGACAGAATTGTACTAGATATAATGATGCAGCAAAGTCCAAACTATTTTTGTTGATTATGCCAATAAAAGTTTGTTTTAAAACATCCATTATAGTTGAAAGTAATAAGAACAATTCAAAATTATGAGTGATTCACCAACAGGAAATAAAATTCAAAATCGAGGGTTGGGTTTGACTATTTACTAAACAGAGGAAACAGTCTTTTAGTATAAAATAGCTGTCCTGTTCAGGTGTCACAATAAATTTATCAGCTCCAATAAAATGTAGAAAGTATTGTTTTTCTAATATTAGTGAAAGATGATGTCCCTTTAAATTGGATTTTTCATTCATTTCTAATTGGCTTAAAATCCGGTTTAGCTACACGTCTTTCATTCATAACTTGTTTAAAGGATTCTAATTCTCATAGATAAATAGGCATCCTGACGTTTTTCATTTTCATCCATCATTAAGTTTCTTATGGCTGAGGTTACTGATTGTGCATTGCCTTTACACTATGCTATCAACTTATGAAGTAACTGAGTTCAGATTGGATCCATTTATTTCATTCAGTGCCTTATATGCCTCTTTCCCCCACTTTTTTGAGCACTGCCGAGGGTCATATTGAAAAACTATCTCCAATTCCAACTGAAATCAACCAGGAAATGGCTTTATTTTACTGTTAGCTGCGACTGAAATCAAACAGGACTGCATCATTTCATAAAATGGTCATTTACAATGCAGTAGCATGTATGCTATGTTGAAAGCACCCTAAATTTCTTATATATGCCTGTTTTTCATTTCATTCATTTGGAATTGCTTAAGAAATAGAAAATATTGTGAAAAGTGCTGGTTTTGTCTGAAGGAGACAATTTTCTTCATAGTAGCTGCTATGGGGCTGTTTGGGATTTGTGCAGAAAACTGTGCTGATAGCACAAAGATGTTTTCATTACTGCTGGGCAGGGCTTCCACAGTCAGAGCCATTTCTGCACCTCTCCCCACCAGCGAGGAGGCTGAGGGTGGACAAGGAGCTGGGATGGGACACAGATGGGACAGCTGACCCCAACTGACCCCAGGGATATCCCAGACCGTGTGGTGTCAGGCTCAGCGTATAAAGCTGAGAGGAAGAAGAAGGAAGGAAGATGTTCTGAGTGATGGCATTTGTCATGCCAAGTCACTGTGACACCTGAAGGGGCCCTGCTCTCCTGGGGATGGCTGAACCTGCCTGCCCATGGGAAGGGGTGAATTAATTCCTTGTTTTGCTTTGCTTATGTGCACGTTTTTTGCTTTACCTATTAAACTGCTTCTATCTCAATCCACGGATTTTCTCACATTTGCCCTTCTGATTGTCTCCCCCATCCCACCAGGAAGTAAATGAGGAAGAAGCTGTGGGGGGATGAGTTGCAGGTTGGGATTAAACCATGAAAGTCCTACAGAGAAGTAGGGTGCCATCAAAAAAATGTATATTTTTTGGATAAAAGAGACATTTCTGCATACTGGAAAGAAGGAACTTTAGAAGGTACTTAGGAATAGGCTCTGAAGGGCAAAATAAATCAAAAGGATATTCCTTTCAGTTGCACTGAGAGACTGAAAGAGAATGTCAGGCAGTAGAGGCAGAGTGTGTGTTTGGATGCATCAGTTTCAATAAGAGGGAACACTGAATGGGAGATAAGGAATTAGAAATTCCTCATACTTTGCTTTTATTTGCAAATGCACTTTTCTAAGGACTGCTTTGAGAGGCAATTTGTAATATGTTTTCATCCTGATTTAATCCTTACCCATGTTTTCAGTGATCCAGGAGAGTCGTCAGGGTGACTTTTAAAGCCCGTGGCTTGTTTTTGAAGAAATAGGGCTTGTTCTAGATTTGTAAATATGTAACTTAATGGTATCTTTTACAAGAGTGAAGAGAATGGAGCAATGACTGTAGGATAGATTTTCCTGATGGTATGGGACTGCAGGAGGTTGAGAATTGTTTTTCTGTATTTCACCTGGTTCTTGTACTCCTTTTTTTGAATTTCCCATGGTAGTTGTTGATAAGGACAGCCTAGAAGATGTGTATGAGGAAACTTGTCATTCTTGAAATTTATTGTTTGTAAAAATGGGCTAGGCTTTGGCAATGCACTTTTTTTTAAAATGAGGCTGGTGTTAGGCGTAGACATATTAGACACATTAGATCAGTCTATTAAAGAAACTATAAATCAATCAGTTACATTTTATAGCAGTTTCCATACATTCCTCTGTTCCCCCCATCTTTATCTTCACTTTTTAATGTAACTAATTTTGTTAAAAGGAGAGACTAGGCAATTGCCTCAATTATCTTCCATGAGACATTCAAGAATAGGGATGTTAAAGTAAAAAGTCTTATGTGTAGGTCTGATAAATTGATAGAAGTGGTTTTAATATTCGTGGTAAAGATCAGACTCCTATTACGAAATGTAGAGAGTGAATATTAATTCACTGAGTGTTGTCTCCGGCTGTTTTCTTGTTAACAGTCTTCTAAAGAACATGGCATTTCCCATCTGCTCATGAAATAGCCACCAGGTCTACCTCAGAAATGACAGCTGGCTCACTGTGCTCTCTGAAATGTGTGTCATGGATACGAACTGGCTCAGGACTCTCCAATATTTTCGTTGCTGGCTTTTTAAAAGGTTTTTCATCCTATACGTGCTGTAATCCTTATAGTCTTTCACTGAGCAGCTGGGGCTGTAAGGATAGAAAGAACGTTGACCTGAATCTCTACTGCAGTTCATGGCACAACTCCAGATTTTTTGGCACTTTCTGTGTGTGCCAGCAGGACATAGGCATTATTTCAGTGGCAGGGTGTCTTTGGCAAGGGCTGATATCAACATCCTTGTAGCCCTTCTTTAGGGTCTCCAATATGCAGAGGAAATCTAGCAGAGAGCATGCAGTCTATGCCATCGTATCACATATCCTTGGGATCAGAGTGGAGGACCTCCAGGGCTGAATGCAAGAGGTCTGACAGCATGTGCTCTATCTCAGATAATTCCAAGATGCTCATATTGGCTCCCAGCTCTCTGTGTGCAACTGTGTGTTGGTGATGATAAAGGAGAGGAGGTTGGGGGAGGGTAATATATTTGTCTTTTGTGCATGATTTTCCTTCACTCATCCAATCCTGCCCTTCGTAAGCCATGAATTCACAGACATTTGGCACGAGCTCCTTGACATCTGGCAAGGAGGTAGCACAGGAAAAGGGAAGATGAAAGGAACAAAGCTTGATATTTCATAAGCAGTTTACAGAACATTAAGGGGAATATTTTGTTCCAGTAGATTTCAGAATTCCTTGCAAATAAAGCTGGAACACAAAAGCAGTACATTTTAGGTTTTGGAGACTTAGACCCCTTAACTCTTTTTACTGATTTATTTGAATGAATTTCAGATTTTAAATTGCACCTCCTATAATGATTGAATGCACTTTCTGTATACCCAGTATTTATGGTGCAGCTGTTGGCAATGTTAATGTGAAAAGCACATCTCCTGAACATTGTCAAGCTCTTATTGTCACCTTTAGTTCCCTGGGAGATGGGGACAGAATTTTATTTCAGATTAAAAGGAAGAAAACTGTTACCTTTCAGGGAAAACATATATTTATGTTTCTGGATGTCTCTAAAGTGACTCAGACAAGGAGACACATATTTGAGTTATTGTTGCTAGATTTCATTAAGCTTGGTGCCTGGGTGGCTATACTATATTTTATGCTGCAAGGTTTAGAGTTGTTTTGGAAGGAAGAGAAGGGAAGCATTTTTTGGATCTTGATGAGGATGATAAGATGTAAATTCTAAGGGCAAAATTCAGAGGTGATGCCATTGAGAATTAAAGTTCGATTTTTCATGTGTGACAGTCATTTAAATTCAGGCTTCATCTTATCTTTTCTCTCTTTCCCACCTATTTCTGCCTGTTTTTCAATGAGTAAATACGTCAAAATAGGTGAAAAGTAGATTCTGGTAGCCTATAGGGGATATGAATTAAATATGATGATAACAGTGCTAGGCTCAAACCCCCC
>VZTG01008003.1:473710-494186 GCA_013397845.1 Melanocharis versteri
CCCCCCACCCCCACAGGCATCTGACTTCATAATATGTTTTAGATGTCTTATCAGTAAGTCTTCCTGAGGTAAATGTTTAAACTTCTTGTGTGGTCAGTAGGCAAAGCAGATGCTTCTGAAGAACTTTAGCGTAGTGGATGGTGTCCCTGCCCATGGTGAGGGACCAGATGATCTTCAAGGACCCTTCCAACCAAACCTTTCTATGATTCTGTGACTCCAGAGGGAGAATCTGTCAGTCTCATGTTAGGTACCGAGTTATCTAGATGACTCATCTCCCTGGAAACCCTTTGCAATCACCTGCCTCTCCCCAGTGATGTTATGAAACTTATTTCTGATGATCCGCCTCATTAGGCCTCTGAAATTATAGGAGAGAGTTTGGTGAAAGAAAGAGGACCTTGATCCTACCCTAATTGAGTCTCCCAGGGAGTCCTAGCGAGTACAAGGAGAACACGTAACTGCGAGCCAAGGGTTCCCAAAGAAATGTTTCTCCAAGCTCAGGCTGTGACACTGCAAATAGGGTCACCAGCCCAACAGAAATTCAATTGCTAAATCAGGCTCCCAGCTGCAAGCAGGGTCAAAAGCCTAATTATGAAACCTAATTAGACATTGAGTGTATGCAAAATAGAGCTCCTCCTTCCTTTCCATCCAACATAACATTATATACACATTTAAAGGTACAGTAGTACTATGTATGGATGCAGCACTTCTAATTAATTAGTGATGGTATAAAGACTTTGTACTTAAAATTGACAACTTTTGATGGAAAAATATTACCCTATTTAATTGCAATTATTTGATAACATTGTAAGTAGCAATAAAAATTATTAAGAAGTTTAACTTGTACCTTGTAACTGCTGCATATACATTGATTTATAATAAAATTCCTCTTTTGCTGGAGGGTAGCAAATTCACAGCAACACAGCAAATTATATGATGATATTTATAGGACTTGTTTTGATTATGGATTGGCTCTGCAAACGTACAAACACAAACATGCACACCTATATACGAACCACTCACATCTTAACAGCTTCTAGCTTGGAAGGGCAAGATGTTGACCATCAAATAAAGGTTACCTGTTAGTAAATTTGATCATTGTCTTTTAATTAACTGAAATGGGTCAGAAATGATAGCAACAGTAAAAGGTAACCTCTGGTTTTCTGTGTGTTTGTGATAAGGGTCCTCAGGTAGAGTTGTATGTGCACTGAGGAAAAAAAAAGGCTTACAAATGTATCTGGATAGTTGTGAAACATCATGGTCCTGCTGCTCCACAGTGGGTTCCTGGGTCAGAATTCATGCGCAGGGAAGCTCTGTTTGTGCCAAGCTCTTGTGGGTGAGCACAGACTTCTCTTGGTAGGAGCTTGTAGGCCATGGAGGAAGTCCTGTCCCTCCTATTGATACATATTTGGCTTTCTTGGTGGCTGCAATTCTTCCTATTGTTTCTTAGCCTTCTGACCAGTCTTTTTCAACAGTGCTGGGTCACTTGTGTACCAGTGTGTTTTTAGTATTATTATGAAAAAACTAGAAATATGCTATTTAAAATTCTTGTGGGTGGGCTTACTGTCAACTTCTCATTCAGCAGCAACATGTGTTTTTTCTTGGCGGAGAAGCTTTTATCCATCAGCTACAGAGTTACAGTGTGTCTTCATAAACAGCTCTGAAGTAGCTCCGAATTACCTGAGGAAAATGTTGTATTAGACTTTTTAAGAACCCTTTTTTAGTAGATCTAAATGGTTTCTGACTCCTGACCTGGCTTTCTCAGAGCCCACAGAGCACCACGTTTTAACACTCCAATGGAATGCATCTCATACCTGGATTTAAGTTATCCTTTGCATGAAAAGACATGCCTGAAGCTAAAAAAGAAAAAAAAATTAATTGTGAAAATTCTGTTCTCATAGAAACAAAACAAAACAAAAAGTACCTCTGACAATTTTGTGGCTCAAGTACACTCTTTGAAGAAACAGGTCTGTCCTAGTAAAATCAAGGTGTACACAGTGGAAGCTAAAGGAGTTATGTAAGCTTTCTCATAATCAATAAACAGGATGATTCATTCTGTGATAAATTTCAAAAGTAGACATGCCCCTACTTTATATTAAAATGAATTCTCACTTGCTATGACTGGAAATCCTCAAAAAATTGCAGAACACAGACTGTGAAGAAAAAGCACTGGAAAAATATCAGCAATGTGGTCTTTGAAAACTCACATTTTAGAAGACCTGCAATCACATTTTGAATTGACTAGACTGAACATCATCATGAAGAAGCTATCTAGAATTTTGAAAGCCTTTCTTATTTTCCCTAGTGGATTTAAAATCACTTGTGTCCAAATCCAGATATTTAATTTAGATAAACTTCAAACTGGTACAAGTTAATTGAACTTTGTATTGAATAGTGAAGAAATTCATTTGACATTTCTAGAAAAAAAAAAGAAAGAAATAATATAATACACTATAGATTTTTCCCCTTATAACAAATTTTCACAATGGCAAGTCTGGCAAGATCTTTCTTTCATTGTTAGAATTTTGGTTTTTATTATTTTCCTGTCTCCTGTTATTTAACTTCTTAGTTTTCATCCAAAACACCCACAAAATGCATGTGTCCTGGGTTTTCTTTTATTGCATTATTTCAGGTTATCTCAAGTTTCAGTTTGGATGAGAAATAATGAAAATAGCATATGCCAGTTATTTCCCGCAGCAGATGGCTCTCACAGGAGCTTCTATACTGCTCATCTGCATTTATAGGGTAGAAAAAAATATTAAAATGTCACACAATAAGCCAAAAGCTGTTTCATACGGGGTCAGAAATTATTTATGGACTTAACATTTAGCACTAAAAAGTGTCCTTCAGCAGCCATTGTCCAACATGGAATTTTATTTCCTTGGGCTAGATGGCGCTGGAGTATATAAAATATCCATCCCTGACTCCCAGCACAGAGCTTGCCTCTGCTTGGGAAAGGAACAAGCCTTTCCTACATGCAGATATGCAGTTCTTTCCTTCTGTATCGACAAACAAAATGATAGCTCTTCTTGTTTTATTTTGAAGGTTATTATAAGTTCCCATTTCACTTGCTATATATTCTCTTTTAGTGAAGTGTAGCAAAGCTGCATTTTGAACATAGAGGATTATATATATATGCCAAAAATGGAACATGTACACGAAACCCACAAACATTTTCTGTGAACAGTTGACATTTTTTTTTTTACCCTGGAGGAGGAGAAAGCAGCATAAAAGAAGAAGTTGTGTTATTCCCTGGGATAGTTTTTTTTTTTCCTAGCACAGGAGGGGAGGATTTTCAGTCTAAAAATCTGGAAGGATTGAGATCTACCAGGGCTGGTGTCGAACACCTCTCCCATTCTCAGGTACTCTGTTATGGCCCATCCTAACAAAGCAGGGCCTTCTTTCTGCTGTATAAATCCTCTGCACCTCCTTCTCTGCCTTCTCCTTTGTGCCTCTCTGTGTGGAACTCCAGCCATGGCACTGTCTTTCTGCTTCAGCCCTGGGAAGAAATGACTGTAGATGAGTCCCTACCTGCATCCTCTGCCCAAGTGGCAGAAGAGGTCATGAAATTCTTGTCAATTTGTGGTGAAATTTGAACAGTCTAGTGACATCCTCTAGGAATGGGAAATAGTTCCCCTAAAAAGACCAAACTGAGTCTCCATTAAGTTAGAGGAAGAAGGACATATGGAGGAGAAAGAGGGAGCCATCACAACCCATGATCCCTGAAAACCCCATGATCCCAAGGCTGAACTGTGTAGCTGCCTGCTTACATAATAACTTTCTGTGCTGTTGTTAGAATGAAAGACTCAGTTATTGGCCAGGCTTTGGAGTGAAGGTAAAATGCAGGAGTTAGAGGAAGGTGATTTTGTGGCCTCGAGTGGCCACAGAATGTTTTCTGTAAATTAACTTCCAAGCTTTCAACCCCAGCCAGAGGTGCTCTTCAAATGCGACTAGCCAGAGGTAAGAGAAGAGGTGCACTAGCCTGAAGTGCTTCTGCTGAAGTCCTTCATTTGAGGATACCTGTGTAGTAGCAATAAATACAGACTTCCTTGAACAGCATCTTTAAATTTGTCTTCTGAATACCATATGTACTCCTTTGCTTTGGGAATAGAGATGAGCTTCACTCAGAGAGTACAAGCTACTTTCTTTGAAAGCTTGCTGGAGTTACTTATAACTGCTTATAAGTTTTTACATACGTGGTCTAAGGTTAATTAGATTTTGTGAAAACACAGGTCAGGTATTGATCCTCAGAAAAGAGTTAAAGCAAAGTTCAGAAGAAAAAGAGTATTGAACTAAGTTGTAATGTATTACACAACACTGCTTATACATCGCTTTATTATGCTTTTGATGACATTGGTGTTATTGTTTGGTAGCACAGAAAACCTCTGAGGTGCAGGCAGGGGTTGCTCTGGCACCCTTGCCCATCTCAGGCATCCCTTTACCTCTCCAATGGCAATAAAAGGACAGTCCCTCACAACCCTTTCATTTCTGGCTTATGTCTGCATCTGCACTGTGCTGTCTGCAATGCTGTTTTGGGGAACTGACACAGGCTGCTGAAACCCATGATTTGGATTGCTTTCCCACGGGGCTGGATTCAGCTGCCGGAGACAGATTCAGTGCAAGTACCACTGTTGTTGAATGTGGAAGCACAGCTATTACCTGTCTATGGATGTGCTGAAAAGAAATCTCTTAATGTATTGGCAGGATACTGTTACAGATGAAAGAATAAATACATTTGCCATTTTTGTTAAATTCTCCTCAGGGGCAAAGATCCTTCTATTTTTCAGGTACACACAAAGCATGGGATCAGTTGGTATAACATTTGCCCCCATGCTAATCTTTTCTGCCCTCGCATATTCAGCTTGAACAGTGTTTATTGCTGCTCTGGAGAGATGCTGCCCTTCCTCTTCCACACAGCCACATGCAGCTGTGTTAAGGACTCATTCTGCCATTGGCCGGGCAGTGGGGCTTAAGCTGACTGCACAGTTAGATTAACACAAATTGGGAACTGAGTCGATGTTAGTGGCACTGAACTTGTATATCCTGTCATGCAGCTCGATGCAGAACTGCAGGCAGATTTAGAAATTCTGGGCTTGTTTGGTTTTGTTCGTTTGTTTCCTCTAAACTTTCTTAATGAGGTTTTTAAGTGTCCTGGAACAAAAATATTTTTATAGCAGTATTAAATCGATTTGACTTTTTAGCATAAAATGGAATTTTAAATTTGTTTTGCTGCTGGAAAAAGACAGTATTGCTTACATCTTGGATCTTGCTTTCTTTGCTCATGTTACTCTGCTCCTGGACTATGCTCCTCTGCAAGGAGTCTAGGATCTCAGTAATACATGGTACAAAAATTACTGGTTTGGATTCTTCAATACTAAAACTTTCTAGAAGATGTCCACATTCTTTTGATTTCAATAGGAATTGAGGACACTTAGACCTAGTTGAGTTATTACAAGCTCTCCAGGGAAAAGAAACCATTTCAAAATATCTTATTAAAATCAAAGATGAAGCTGATGAGACTGAAACAAGCAACCCAATCTACTTCTCTTGGCTAGCAGAATTGCTGTGGTTCTCTAGCTGTTGTAATAGATGCTCTTAAAAAGAATATTAAAACCAGCTGTCACCTATTTTTTTCCATCAAAATGAATTTTGAATAGCAGTTACAATGAAAGCTAGGTTAACATTCCAGTGCAGAATGAAGAAATAAATATTTGTATGTCTAAAGCAAAGGAGTATAAAAGGAATTTAAATATGTCGTTAAATTACTAAAAAAAGAAGTGTTTTATTTGGCTTCTAATAAGCAATGTCAGATAGGTAGAGACTAGCAGGAGGGTCCCTGATGTTGCGTCCAGTGAAGGACCTATATGCAAAAAAATATCACTAACAAGGCATTTCTTTGTGATAAATTTCAGACATTGTTGAATACACACACTCCCTTCCTAGTATGCCAGGAAACCCCACTTTGAGAAACATCTGAGTAGTCCTAAGTTTAGTACATCAGTAAGTTGGTGCCTTTTAAATCTGGGATCTTCAGACAGCATCTGGCTTTTGTTCTCTTTCAAGTGAGCTGTTTACCAGGTTCTCTGAGCATGCTTGGGCTTTTTTCCCTTTATCCCCAAAACTGCTTCAGATCCTGTCCTGATCACCATAATGTCTGACCGCCTCCCAGTCGTGCATCACAAGACCTGATCTATCACACATAATTTGTCTTGATTTCTGGTCTTCCCTTGGGTTGTACTTGGTACATCCTTATCATTTCAGCAAATCCTTCCACTTTCAGGAAACTTCATTTTTATGTGTTCTCCTGGCTGTATCTTTCTCACATCATAAATGAAACGATCTGCACATGGGTACAGCAATACTTAGCATGCAAAACGATTGTAGTAAATTTAGGAGGCAGATTAATTGGTACAAAAATCTAAAATGTGTGTGATCTACCAAGTATCACAAAATCTGTCTCTGCAAATGGAATTCTTTTCAGACACTGTTAGAAATACCTCTTCTGATGTCAGAGGCAAATTGTCTTTAACAACTTACAGCTACTGGAGGAACCACATTGCATGCAGGCTTGGGCACAGGGATCTACTAAGTCCTCATCCATTTTTAGATCTTCTAGGTCTCTGATGTGATACAGCTTTCAGAGCAAGAATAAAATTAAAGGCTGTGGTGAGGAAGTTGTTTATTAATACAGAAGACCACTTTGCCTCAAGTGGTGCAATAAGAGAAAGGGGGTTGGACTAGGTGACCTCTGGAAGTCACTTCCAACATAAATTATCTATGACTTTATAATTTTTTCAGTAGCAGTGGACTGGCTGAATACTAGTTTCTATGTATACTATTCTTAAAAATAAGGAAGATTTTTTTGACCCCTGTGATTTTTATGGCTTCATTTACAATTTGTCATTTGTATTTCAGAACCAAGTTACAGTATCTGCAGCAGCACTATCATCTATTTTTGTTAAAAGGTAATTCCAGCTCCATAGTACTTCAGTACAGTAAACAGCTCAAGGGGTGATAGGGGAGAATAGCCATACAAAACCATGAATAATTTGCTCACATTCATAGAAAAGATCTATGGACAAGCAGGAAACATGTTTTTTTCTAATACATGAACACTGTTCTGTATTTTATGTTCACTCCAGATTATTTTGCCTTCAAATAAATTTAGCCCTATGAATATTTGAAGCCAAATGACTAATTTCACAGCCAAAATCCTATGCCAGACAGCATAGTGTAAGATATCTGATACTGCTGCAGACATAGGCATATTTTAAGGGGAAAGTTTTTATTCGGCAAAGTGAATTGCAATTGCACTGAAGAGAAGCCTACCCCTCTTCTCTCACTTGTGTAATACAACTGCTGAAGGCAAATTAGCAAGATTTTTTGGTTCTTGCACATTGTCAGGTTAAGAAAAAAGCAATCAGGCCACTTTAACATTTCTTCTTGATGTAGTTTATATGTCCAACACCTGGGCAGGAGCAACAGTTCAGACAGGAGACCTACTGAATGATGTTTCAGCACTGGTCTGTAATGGTCCCACCTGGCATCCTGTGTTTGTGTGTGGCGTCAGGTGTCCCTGTAAAAATGTTTCTCCACGATCGTTATTACCTGGAGGGTGTTGGTGTGTCTGTGTATGTGTAGCCAGATGTTGTCACAGGCTTCCAGTCAAGTCAGCCCATGTTGATTTTGTGGTGTCCCTTTCCCATGGTTTCAGATATTGTTCTCCCACCACTTGCTGATCCATGCCCATATCAAGCCTCATTACTCTCAGGACTTGTTTGCTCTGCCCTGCAGTCTGCAGCTGGTTATACTCAGGCACTCAGCTCTTGATCAAGGCAAGGTTGTAGCGCTCCCATGACAATTCCTTTGCGCAAAGAAGGCAAACTGTCCCAGGATGCATTAGCAAGAGCATATCCTGAAGATCAAGGGATATGATTATGCTGTTTGGGGACTTGTTAGGCCATACCTGAATTATTATGTCTAGTTGGAGTTTCTACAGTTCAAGGGAGACTCCAAAAATTAAAGCTGATTTACTAAACTGCCAGCAAGAGGATTGCAAGGTTGCTGGATCTGACGTATGAAGAAAGCATGAATAAATAGGGTTCAGCCCAAAAAAGGGAGGCTCCAGGGATATCTAATCATGATTTCCCAATAACTGAAAGGTAGGTCTGTGGAAGATAGAGGCATTTGCTTCACAAGAGTGCATGTTGACTGTACAAAAAGTATCAGGGAGAAGTTGCTTTAAGGGAAATTCACTAAAGAAATAAGAAGAAAACTTCATCTTGGGAAAGATTTAATATTGGAGTAATTTGTCCAGAAAAGTGGTGGAATCTCTCTTGCTGAAAATTGCTGTTTCTCTTGTTGTTCAAGGCTTGGCCTGACAGGGTGCTTGATAAACCAGGCCTTCAAGAGAAAGTTGGGCCAGATCATCTCAAAAGGTTCCTGCCCACTCCAGATACTTCTATTACGTGTCCCTGCTCATGGCAGGGGAGTTGGAACTAGTTGATCTTTAAAGTTCCTTCCAACCCAAGCCATTCTGTGATTTTGTGATTCTTTTCTTCTCTGCATATTCAACTCAGTAAAACCTAAAACCTGCTCGTTGCAGGAAGGGATACGTTTCAGGATATCACAGATTTATCCTGCCCTTAGCTTGATGACACTAGCAATTGACAAAAACTTTTTTTAATTCTATGGCTCCTATTAATTATCCAGTGACCTTGAAAAATTTCCCATCGGCCCTTTCACTCATTGGAATTTCTTACATAAACTGCTTGGATTTTATGGAGGTGTTTTTTTTTTTTTTTTTTTTTTTTTTTTTTTTTTTTTTTTTTTTTTTTCCTAGTACCTTACCATCCAATTAGAAAGATAAATAGATAGTGGAAAAATCAATTAAAGCAGAAAAGTTATAATGTGTTAAACTAGAATTGGTTCTGACCTGGAAGAATTGGGTCATTATCTAAATATTCCCAAGTCTTGGAATTGCTTTCATCCCGTGGTTGAGCTCTGGTTCCACTGAATTTCTTAAGAAAGTTAATCTAAATTTTACTCTAAAGCAGGAGTTCTGGAGAGTTCAAAGGTTTTTATATTTACATCATCAAACAATTTAGATGCAAAAAGAATGATTTTATGCCTCTATTCAGACTTGTGAAATTATGAGGTCATGGAAAAAGAGGGGTTCTCTTGTTAACTCAACTATTTCCATAATTAACATTCGTTTGGCTACTTGAGGTTTAGCATAGCATGCTACTTAATTAAAATAATGCAATTGCAGATGGAGAAAAAAAAGTTTTTAAAGTATAATTGGTTTTCATTGTCAATATAACTTAAAATCCCATTAGCCACAAAATTTCAGCATTGTTTTCCTAATGACTTGCATAATTGGATCATCAGATTTTTCTCCTTAAAAAAGAAAAAAAGTCTCACGTGGTGGCTTTAAAGGTTATTATTTGCATGAATTTTCCCTCCTCAGTGTTACATTTGCACTTTTATTTCCACCAGCGCTGAAAGGTCAGAAACCTAGTGAGTTAAATGAAATCATGTCAAGAGCAACTAGAGCTCTTACTTCCCCTTTCCTCTTTTTTTTTTTAGATACTGACAGCTACTGGCAAACGCATGTATGCAAGCAACCAGTTTGATTTGGGATCCTTGTCCATCTCAGCCTATTAAGGCAATTTAGAGCACTCCTCTGGGTCTCCCATGGTGCTGTTCTCTCTTTCACATGTGCCCGTGGCAAGTTTTGTCTCTTTGTTTCAAGAATTCCAGTGCACTGAACTGAACTGAACTTAAATGGAGACTGTTTTGGAAATATTGTAAAATAAGGAGTGTTACAAAGAAGTGTAGATATTCCCATTAATATTTTCCAGAGGTCTTACATTCATACAAGTAAACTAGATCTGCCATAGATATTACTAGACAAACTCCCTTCTCATTTTCCATGTGTCTCTGTTATTACAGGAGTAAAATGCATTAAAAATTGTAGAAAAATCGCATTTCTGGAAGAGATCCTGAGATGTTATCCAATACGTCTTCTTCCCGCAGGTCAGGTTCAGCTCTTCCTAAACCATGCCTGACAGATTTTCATCTTACCAATTCTTTAAAATCTCCAGTGCTGAGAAATCTGTATTTTCTCCAGGCAATTTATTCAAGTGTTTAAGAACATTTGACATTCTTTCCTCTAATATAGGACTTAGATCTTTGTTGCTGCATTTTATGCTGATTTCTTGCTTTCCTATTTGAATTTGATCTTTATGCAGTAGTGTTTTAAAATACTTGAAGACCATAAAAGTGCTCTTCAGATGCCAGTCTTCTGCACTAAACAACTCAACACATTTTGGTTGTCCTCAAAGGTTGTGTTTTACAACCCCGTGATTATTCTTATCTCTTTAGTTGGTCAGCATTTCTCCTGCAGGTGTCCTGTATCTAGACAAAGCAGTTGAATGAAATAAACAGGAAGTTTTTTTGGTTTGTCTTCTATATGATTCTCTTCCAGGATGAAGCTTCCATTTTGTCTTTGAAATAGCCTTGCATAGCTGACTCATGCCCAATTTATGATCCACTATAGTCCATGCATCCTTTTTCAGAAGAACTGTTATTACTCATCCTATAATTTTGCAGACAGTTACTCTTACCTAAGTGGAGAACTTTTGATTTTTTGCCCTCATTAAATTGCATCCCAGCCACTTCAGACAATTTCTCCAATTTATAATAATCAGTTTGAATTCTAACCTCGTCATCGCCTGTCCCGGCTTTGAATCATCTGGAAATGGAGCAACTATATTCCCTACTCCATCATGCAGTTTTTATTATAGGAAGTTTTCCATCGACCTAGACTTCAAATCAGTCCCCAGCAGACCTCATTCTTACATCCTTCCAGCTGAACAGTTTGTCTTTACGCACAGTATCCCAATCAGTTGTATCCCTACCATATGGCAGTCTCAGGAATACCCTGGATTGCAGAGAAAAATGTCATAAAAGACACTGTCAAAAAGTTTTCTAAAGCAAAGATATTTTCTTTTTCAATACACAGGCCTGTCACCATGTCATAGGAAAAAAAACTCGGTTGCTTGACGTGATTTGTTCTTGACAAATCAGCATTGGCTGATTCATATCCCCTTGTTCCCATCCAGATGTTTGAATACTTGAACCAGTATTTTTTTCTTCTTGGTAATTGAAATAAGATTGACTGATCTACACCTATTTTCATTTTTTTAAAGGTAAGAACTATGATTGCTTTTTTTTCTGTTTTCTGAAACTTTACCTGTCCTCACTCCATTCTGAAAATAATTGCCCTGGGCTGTGAGATCACTTCAGGCTAGTTTTCTATGTGCTCTCAGGTGAATTTCATCAGGACCAGGCAGTTTACAAACCATCCAGCTTCTCAAAGTAGAATTAAACCTCTGCTTTACCTTTTCCATCCCAAGTTCTTACCCGTTTTTCGTTGATGTTAATTGTGTTAGACATCTAATCACAGCTGCTGTATCAAGTGAAGACTGAAGGAAAAAACCCATATTCTCATCTTTGGCCATCTGTGCACCATTGAGGCCTCTCGTACTTGGGAACCTGTGAAATGTTTTGATAATCTCTGCTTTGTATAGTGATAGGATAAGGAAAGAGAAAGATTGCAGTGTTCATATTTAAACTAATTTTTGACCTTAGAAGGAACTTAAGAGTCTAATGTGGGCCACGCACATATGTGAGATTCATCGCTCTCATTTTGTTTAATAAAAATGCTGCTACCTCATTTAAGCATGCTCTTAAGTGTCCCTCTGTAGTCAATGGGAGATAGAAAGTGACTTCCAGGATCAGCTTTTTTCCCTTTTTCCAGATACTTCTGTTAGATGAAACCCAACCTGTCATGAACAGCACTTGATGATGATGATACCAGTGCAAGCAAACAGGGATGGCAGCTTGGTGAGGACTTGGTGCTTGGAAAGTCTTTATCACATTTGAGGACAAGCACATCACCGCAAGCAGATGGCCAGATTTTGTTCTGGTTATATCATAAGCTTTAAGACTGCATTGCCTTAACCCCATCTTTTACAAAAATGAATAAAAATTTACATTCTGATTTTTAGTATGTTTAATTTGGTGCACTGCATCATGTTTGACACACCACTGTTTTTACTATTTTTTTTGGTTGGGAATCTGAATTATGTAGGAATTATTCATGAGCGAATTATATATATTGATCAAAATAATCTGTTTCTGTGCAAGAAAGGAAGTTACCATATATTAGCTACAGCCTACTTCTTCTGTCTTCCAAAATAACTCTCAAGTTTAGTAAAAGGTTGTATTTTAGTCATTTTTAAAATGGCTTCCAAAAGATGTTTTCTGAAATAGTTCGGTTTACAGCATGATATCCATTTAAACCACTTGATTTACTACCATGTAACAAGTGTGGTGACCTAGCTGAAGTCCAAGTCTGTTTTAAAGGGCTAAATCTATATTTCTTCTTATTATTATTTTTGACTTTTTTAAATTACCAATGCAGTCAAAGAGTCCAAACTTTGCTAAAGTTTCCTCACCTTATTCAGTCTCCATTCCTTTAAAGACCATGTCTTCCCCTGTGTGCTCCTACATTCTGCGCACAGAACTGTGAATCACTGTCATATATTTGCTTCATGGTGGACGCCAAGAAAACCAATGTATGTTGGTCAGAGCATAAAATAATTCTTCAATTATCTTCAAATGTTCAGTATTGCTTGAGTTTCCTTCAGGTATTTTTTTCTGATGTGACATCATGAACTTTTTTGTATTTGTAGAATCTACATTCTCCTTTCCTTTCTTTTCCTGCACCTGACTAGAATTTGATGTGTACACTGTGCATTATGCAAGTCTCTGCTCAGCTCAGCTAAAATATAATGTGTGTGTTTGTGTATGTGTGCACAGGGACACACAGGTGAGAGATTCCTGGAAAAACAAAAAGAGAGGTTTTCCTTTTACGCCACTTGAATGATTGTCCTTCACTTGATAAAGTCTGGCACATAGCTTGGTGTTTCATATGAACTGTCACAATAACCTGACTATAATGCAGATTCCTGACCCAGCTTCCAGAGGTTTGTGATATGTCTCCTTATTCCATTAGCACTTTGTCATCTGTTCCCCTGATGCCACTGTCATGTGGAGAAGAGATTTAGGGTGAGGTTCTTGATAGTGTTGAAAAGTCTCTTTGTATTTTACTCACTCTGTATCTCTCCACTCTCAATTTACACAATACCTATTTATATGTTTCTGCTTATCTCACCAACTGATGTATCTCACACACAACTTGTAGAGCCTTACTGTGGTGGCTTATGAATTTAAATATTTGGGGTTTATTTTGGACATTATGTAGTATAATAAGAAGGCTGTCAAATATTCCTTCTGTGTAATTCCTTATCAGTGTTTCAGAAGAGGGCACTTTTCCTCTGACATGACAATAAGAATTGGCTGAACTACTTTCTGGCATGCCAATAAAGGAAGGATCTTAGTCACATACTTCCTTTGGGGCTGGTGAGCTCATTTCTGTACTGTTTGGTTTGGGGTGGTTTTTGTTTGTTTGTTTGTTTGTTTGTTCGTTTGTTTTTAAATTTTGGTTGTTTTTTTCCTTAATTTGATTTGTAGCAAATTCCATCTGTTTCAACCTGTCCCTACAAAGAAGGCAACATAAAAGGAGTGACTGAATAGATGAATAAAAAAAGAAAACCAAGGCAGAAAGGAACTGTACAGTATTTCCATGTTTTGGTTCAAATAATTGTAAAGATATTCAAAATGTTCCAGTAGTGAATTTAAATGCCTTTATTAAGTAGCCATATGTAATCAGTTCATGTTAATATTTTATCTTAATGATGTCATCACATAAATATAATTTACATTAGTGATATAAAATGACTGAATGAATAAGTATATAGTATATAAAATGAATAAGTACATAGTTTTAACTCTATATGCCAGTAATGATACTGCATATAAGGATGATGTAATATTTTTATATCTATAATTCATATAAAGTAGATTAGAAAGTTTTTGCCAATGCAGAGGAATAGAGGCCAGAAAAGCATTGCTTGAAATTTCTTTTCTCTACAGCTTAGTGCAAATAACTTAACTGCTCTACATCGAATTTTCTGATCTCTGAAATGGGAATAGTAGCTGAGTGTTAGTCCTTGGTGAATGACTTACACAGGATGTATTTAGAGACTTTTTCTGTTGAATTTCTTCTTTCATTTTTCACACAACTTATTTCAATTTACTAAGTAACTACTTGGCTGTCAGCCCTCAAGTTTACATTGAATTATTTTTATTTTTCTGATTGTATTTGAACTGGAATCCTTATAAACACAGTAAAAAAGTTCTCCCTTCATATTGTAACTTGACATAGTTGTGAATTTGTATATGACATTGTGTTAGTGCAAGGTATTCAATATCTTTATTTTTGGAGGTGTTAAGAGCAAGTTGGAAGAATCACCTTGATTTGAGATTAGTTTTTAAGTTTTTTTTTACTGCAACTACTGGAACACACAAAATTAAATGCTCTGCTTTCTACCCCATGTTCTGTTACTACAAGGCCTGTTTCAGGCGGGATGATGGGTGGCTTCCTGTGTGGTCTGAACATTTACAAAACTGGAATAAATTCACTGATCCCTCTGATAACAGTCAAGGCTAACTTTAATCACAAACTGCTTTTTGGCTCAGTTCTATGTGGTCAGAATTTCCTTTCAGAATAACTGACAATTTTACTGCATTCATTAGACAAAGCACAGATAACACGGCAAAGCTCTGTAACAGGCTGCACATTTTACACCAATGTGCGCCTGCCTCGATTCATTAATTCTCAGC
This sequence comes from Melanocharis versteri, assembly GCA_013397845.1. Classification (NCBI taxonomy): domain Eukaryota; kingdom Metazoa; phylum Chordata; class Aves; order Passeriformes; family Melanocharitidae; genus Melanocharis; species Melanocharis versteri. The sequence continues at coordinate 488,522 of VZTG01008003.1, forward strand.
TGCAGCCCACCACTTTGTCCAGATATATTCTGTGTAGAATGGTTATAACTGATTCCTTCCTCAGAGCAGAAATTGTCCCTTGTTGGAAAAGGGGATGGGCAGCGTCCATGCTGAGAGACAGAGGTGGTGGCAGACTCCTATGGTCCATATTTCCACGATGGCAGACTGGGTATCAGTGGAAGCTCAACAGGGCTGAGTCGTGTTGGGTTTCCCGTTAGCTCATGTGAGGATCACTGCTGCAGACTCTGCTGGCATGGTCACACAATGGCAGCTGTCACTTTAGTTGTCATTTGAGATTTAGTCCAGGAACATTTTGAACTCAAAACCAGAAGTCTCTGCAGCTTGAGCTGAAAAGAAAGTGTCTGTAGCCAAAAGAGAAATACTTTTATAACCCTTCTGTAGACTGGACAGCTGGGGCAGGTTCACAGTATTGCCAAGAATAGTTGTAGCCCCAGTCTAAGTGGAATGGAAACATGGTGGTGTCAGGCAATCTGGAAGTGCTTATCCCCATGCTTATCACCATGGTAATGTGGGAATTGGGAAGGTAAATGCACATTTGGTGGATTACACACTTCTAGTAAACAAAGAGTGAACATATATTAGGAGTAGACTGCGGAACGTCTAGCTGCCAATTTAGTTCTGTTCATCATCTTACAAACACCCAAACCTTTGAACAATTAGAAAACTTGCAGAAAGTAATGCTGCTAGTGGTGTCTATAAATCAAGAGCAAATAAACAATCATTAAAATTCTTCGTCACTAACAGAATTTGATAATCACTCAGAAGCAGTAAGTGAGAACAGATAGTCTAGCTCCAGCCCTAATGGAGAAGGATCTGTGCCAGCTAATAACTTTCTGTTTCTTTCAGTAAATAAGTGTGAGTACCCTGGGTTGCAGGCTGGATAACTAATGGAAGTTGAATCACCTATATTCTGAAATTTATACCCAGTCAAATGACAATTTCTTTGCTTACTTACATAGTCGCCCCCACACATGTTCTTGTAATCCTCATTGACATTAATGGGAAATATACTGTTGTGTGGACATGGAAAGGAGATACAGTGTCAAAAACTTTTCTTGCTTTTCCATCCTTGTAAGGCAAAAGTGGAAAATAGCTCTTATTGCTAGAGCCTTGCACAGATTAAGACAAAAATGTGCATATTTTTCTCCCTTCACATCTGATCCTGGCTGAATGCAGGACAATGATTATCATGAGTCATATGAATATTTCTGCTCTCTCTGGAAAAAGTGGAATGGCTCATTACCATATTAATATATTGTTCTCCACCAACATATTTTATTTTTTATCAGGAAAGCTGATGGATACCAGGCATAGATTTCATACATTTTATTTAGCCAGATTTAACTGTTGCCACTGAGATTTGAAAGTGATGTTTGTGTCCCTCTCTCGAGTACTTTTGCTTGTTTTCCTCTAGTCTTGGAAATTTTAGCCTAAAAAACAACCTCAAAGGGGTTTGGAAAAAAGTAAATGCACCAATATTTGGGAAAGTTACAGAGTCTGTTTGCCATTGATCTTGGGAAGAAGAGTGAAATGGTTGATACAGTTCAAATTAACAAAGAGTTAAAAGAGGTTATTTTAATTGTTGCCAATCAGCATCAGTATATGCTAATAAAATTTGTTACTATGGCTTGCTACATTTTTATGAAATTAAAAATTTGATTGAGGAATCTGTTTAATATAGTTAGGCATCTCCAGGGCATTTGATTTCATACAGAGCAATATTTCAATACCTAGGAAGAGTGATGAAAATTCAATGGATTAACAAGTACTTTAGAAAGTAAGTCATGAGGTTCAAAATGCAGTCGTGCACTGAGTCTTGCTGGGGTGGAGTCCCCTTTCCCCTGGCAGCCCTCCCAGTGCTGGGCTGTGTATTGGCAGCTGCAAAGCTGCTGGTGACACACCAGTGCTCTGGACAATGCTGGCACAGCATCGAGGCTGTTCCTCCACTCTGTCCCACTAAGGGCCACCAGGCTGGGGCTGGGTGAGAGGCTGGAGGGGACACAGCTGGGACATGCTGACCCAGAGGGATATTTTGTACCATATGATGTCATACTGGGCAATAAAAACTGAGAGAAAGAAGGTGGGGAGCATTCATTATTCAGTCTTTTTTCTCTTGAAGCAACATTATAGGTACCAAATCCCTGCTTCCCAGGAAGCAGCTGAGCATCACCTGCTGATGGGAAGGAAAAAACAAATATTCATTAAAAAAAAAAAAAGCGTCTACCCACAGGCTTTGCTTTATTTCATTAAATTTCCTTTATCTCAAAGCACTAGTTCTTCATTTTATTTTCTCCTTCTTTCCTGATGAGGTTGGGGTGTGAGAGAGTGCTTGGTGGGCACCTGTTGCCAGCCAAGATCAACCCACCCCAAGTTGTAAATGGGAATTATTAAGAAGCAGACATCCTCTTAGGGGAGCCCCACTAAGATCCATTCTCCTCTACACATGCATTATCACAATTTGGAAAATACAAAATTTTACTGCTAAAGCTTCTGATTGAAAAAAAATCAAGGGGAAAATATAAATAATAAAGAAAATAGGTTATGAAAATTTAGGCACTTTGATCACTTGGAACTGTGGCACAGGAAAATTATTTCCCAGTATTGCCCAATACATATTCAGAGGCCAGCAAAAAAAAAATTCAGTTATACATAAAGGACTGGAAATATGTTCATGGGAGCAGGGAGTGTGGAAAGGATTTAGAGGTCATGGGAGTTAATCTGATGAAAATGAGCTGCTAAAGATAACACTGTGGCAAAAAGGTTAATGAGACCACTACATGAATCCACAAGAGAATATGAGAAGTTATAGAGAGATTAAATTATTGTATTGTTGGGTTTTGCACTGACCCCTCTGTATCAGGATCATTTCTGATATTTAGTGGAGAGTGTTATAAAATGGGAGAAGATTTAGAGAAGAGCTATGAGAATGATTAATGAACTGGAAAACATGCTATAAGGAAGGAGTAAATTAGTTCCATGTATTTAGTTTATCAAAAAGAAGATTAGGGAGTCAATGTCTGCTTGGTGAACAAGGTGCAATAGTGCATTCTTCAACCTAACCAGTAAAATATAACTGGAATCTGCGTTAGACAAAGTAAGGCTGGAAACATGAACATGTCTTTGAAACAAGAGTTGTTTGGTTTTAATGCATCTTACCAAAGGATTCTTCACCAGTGGTAAATTTGTAATCAGGATTAGGTTTTTTTTCTAAGAGCTATCTTCCTGTTGAGATCAATCTTCTGTTGTCAGAAGCTATTTTTGGCTCTGCAAAGCATGAAACATTCTTTTGTGTCTCACACAGGTATATATATTAGATCAAAGCTTTAGTCCATACTACAACTGAAGATGTTATATGCAAAAGTTTTGCTGAGTTCCTTATTTTTCTCTATCCCAGGTCTATTAATATCCCCTTTGTCCTATCATCTCTCTATTAATTTAAATATATGTATCTATATATTATATTAATTATATTATATTATGTATCATAATATAGCAATTATATTATAATATATCATAATATAAATATATATTTCTATTTTAATATAATGTACTATGTTTTATATATTGCATATTCTATTTATCTTTATTAATTTAAATATAAATTAATTTCAGTTTCTGTGATATGAATGTTTATTAAACAACTACCTCGTACAGATATATATATGGGGAAATTTATTTATGGAAATATCTGTATTTACTAATTTCTACTTTCCTGGGAATCCTTAGCTTTTCCCACCATTTCTAAGATGATGAAGTTTAGGAGAGAAGAATAAGGAGAAACAGAAAGAGAAAGATAATTTGGAGAAGCACCTTATGACAACAGAATAAACAATTGTAACAGACTAAAACTAACCAGCATAGAGACTCAAATATGCCTCACGTAGTGTTTTTTAATGACAATGAATACGTTTATAGGTGTGCACTTTCACTTTGAAAAATTCGGAACAGTTTAATTAATTGTCATATTTCTCTCCTTAAAATTTTCTTTGACTTCACTTTTCCTTTCCAGCTCTTCTCAATAATGAGAGTAAGGATCTTAAAAAATTAAAAAAAATTAAAAAAAAAAAAAAAAGGCGACATAATATTCAATGGAAAACATTAATTTACAAATAATTGATTGATCCCCAGAAGAGTCAGGGCAAACAAACTTTGTTTTATGATATTTGAAAAAAATGGAAAGTGACCCAATTCTGAGATGATCAGAAACTGCTGATTAATTTAATATTGAAGCAATGATTACTAGAAATAATTTTGCTGATTTTTCACAATAATAATTGACTGGACTATAGGGCTAACATATTTCTCTTTCAGACTAAGAGAAAGATTCCTATTAATGTATGTAGGAAGTGACTATGACAATGTTACCATGGTCTGCATTAAGTTTATCTTAATGCCTTTATGGAGGCCAAAAAAAAAGCATTTTGAAACGAAAACATTGAAGTATTGAGTAGCTTCTAAGTAAAAGTTATCACTTTTTTGAAATTAGTAATTGTCTATCTGATTGTAATGATTCAAATTACATCACCGCAGAAGTTCAAAATGACCCTCATGCCTTGAGTGGCCATGGCATTGAAATCCAGGCAGGCTTTATTAGCTTTTCCCTATGAATTCAATGAGTGTGCTCACAATCATGCCCATTAATCTTCCATACCCTTAACCCAGAAAAAGTTGTAAAATGGATATGACCTAAGTTCTGATGTTGTTTCCTTCTGAAAATCTGGATTCATTTTTTCTCAGAAACTGGAATCATCATCATAGAATCATCATAGGGTGGCTTGGGTTGAAAGAGACCTTAAATATCATCCTGTTCCAAACCCTGTGTCGTGGGCAGGGACACCTTCCACCAGACCAGGTTGCTCAGAGCCCCATCCAACCTGGCCTTGAACAGTTCCAGGGATGGGGCAGCAACAATAGCTGAGAGATACATGTCAGATGTCCCAGGTATTCTTGACAAGATTAAAATTGGCCCATAATGACCTATTTCCTGAAAAATCTTTATCTGCAAATGGTGAATACCACAAATTTCTAAATGGAGGAAATCTACTGAACTCATTTGTAAATATTTATTTTCTCTTCCACAGGTGATACCTGGCATAATGGAAGGTTACAACTTGAGTGATTCTGCAGACTACTATTATTTTCTGATAAAGCACATGAAAGTTTCTCATCCAAATTTTTTTCCTCTACACTGAATTACAAAATCTCATTGATATCAGTAGCTTATTATCAATCATGGCTGTATTCTGGGAACGTAAACATGGCATCCATTTATGACTTTCTGATACTTTGGTCCAGGAACATCACGAGCAGTACAGATGGCATTATTTGCTCCACAGCTCATCTCCTTGACATGTTCTGGATCTGTGCTCTATTTCACTGATGGGTGTCTTTGTGGAAAGGTTATGTTCTGCCAGCATATTTACAAATGCCCCCTTTGCCTTCACAATTACTGAAAATTGATTAGTATGATGAACCTCTGTGCCCATTTTGGCTCAGCAGTCCAATTCACAGAATATACGGAAATGTTTTGCCCTTTGCCACTAGTATATATGTTCCACAGATTTGTGGAACAGAGCCAGAGAAGGAATTCTCTCTCTCTCTCTCTCTCTCTTTCTCTCTCTCTCTACCTCCCTACCCCTGCCCA
>VZTG01008003.1:494215-521745 GCA_013397845.1 Melanocharis versteri
CCCCCCCCAAAATAATATAAAGTTAAAAAGTTCAAAAGATTGTGGAAAACAACGTTTTTATATGGTATTCAATCTGATGATTTGCACTTGTGTCCTTGGTGTCCAGAATGTCTTCGAGGCAGGACTATATAAATGGAAAGACAAGGATAAAGAGATGAGGACAAGACTAGGGGGGAAAACCCAAGAAAATAAGACCACTAAGATATGAATTAGGTTGCAATCAGCTAAACAAAATTCTTTTTTTCTACCAAATTAATGTTTCTGATTCTTGTTCTTCCATATTGTGCTGTCAGTCTTTTACAGTGGTATCGAAGGCACTAGAAGTCCTACACTACAAACAGAAAAAAACCCAACACTACAACTGTGTTTTATAGGCCTGGAATCCAAAACTCCTGGCTTCTGTGTGAATCTACTATAGACAAAAGTGGCAATGCTTAGGAGCATCTTGTCTTTTAATAGTTGCATTTTTGGGGAAATAATGAAACCTGTTGCATTCTTTGAAAGAACATCTTAAGAAGATTGTAGCCCTGAAGAAAATTTCAGGCTATATGAAGCCCTGAGGATCCACTCTGTTATTTTGAGCTGCAAAGTATTTATTTTTAAAACTTATGAAAAGGACGTGAGTAGGGAAGAAACATCCCCTTATTAGATTTTTTATTAAAGAATTCTGTTTTAGTAACAAGATCTGCTATTCTATTCTCTTATTTACAGGGCAAAATCCTAGCACAGTTCCAGTCTTGAAATAAATGTATCTGATTCTGGTTTGCACAGAACTTTGTTTATCTCTTGTTGGTCATTCTTCTCTCAGACCATTGTGACATTTCATGAAACTTTTGCCTATTTCCCACATTTATTTTCAAAATGAGAATCTAGGTATACACGTTATTCAGCAGATGCCTAAAAAAATATAAGCAGTGCCTCTCATATTCTGTGCCCAGGAAGCCTTAACCTCCAGTGTTTGCTTGTATCCACCTTTTCCTATATTGATGTTAACTTGTTCTTATTTTTGAATTGAATTTCTCATTTTACTTGTGAGAAATTTTATTTTCCCCTTCCTCCTTGCTTCCCTGCTTCCTTCCTTCTCCCTCCTTCGTCTCTCTTTCTCTTTCTCTTTCTCTTTCTCTTTCTCTTTCTCTTTCTCTTTCTCTTTCTCTTTCTCTTTCTCTTTCTCTTTCTCTTTCTCTTTCTCTCTTTCTTCTGGTTCATCTCTCTATGGGTATCTATCTCTCATCTCAATTTTTAGGAAACACAAGAGACTTAACATGTGTCAGTGATGACCCTTTTTGTTGTGGATATAGAACACAGGGGTTTTGAAGAGACAAGGGAAAGACCTTAGGATGGACGCTGCTCATTCCTGATCCCCGTGGTGCTACGGGAAATGCTGAGTGCCTTTTTAAAGCTGAATAGACCTAGACAGGCATAGAGGCGTAGGACGCTAGGGATTAACTCAAAAGGTAGGGTCAGAGAAAAGATAAGGTTTATAAAACATACAGATTAAAGAATAAAAGAATAAGATTAAGGGGAGAGACACTCTTACAAATCAGTACAGTCAGGAGCAGGACTGCTGCATTCTCCTGACTGAAAAGCTAACCCTCCCTTTATTCAGAAATGTTCAAAGTAATAAACAGTGCCTTGAACTCCTCTAGCCTCCTTTCTTTCAACCTTATCCTCCTAGCACACCTCATGTTATGTCCACCAGGGACATCTTTGACTCTTTCAAAAGCAAGTGGCTCAATTAGAAAAGAAGCAGCATTTGCCACACAGCCCACTCAGTCCTGCAGCCCCCTTTAATCCAATCCAAACTGAAAGCATTCATTTATGTGTTTTCTTGGTCACAATGGAACATATTGATTATCAATACAGGGACCACATTTTCAAACCAAGTCAACTGAAAGGTTCACTGTGTACAATTGTGACACTGTTTTTAAAAGATCCCTGCCCTGTGGCATTTATGGCCATACTTTCAGTAGGTTTTGTTTCCAGGGCTTCGTTACCTTTACTGAAGTCCCTTTACTTGTCTGGCCCAAAGGGCAGTGGTGATGAGCCCTTTTCAATAACTGGGGACTGTCTTCTGTTCTGCCTTTTCATTAGCATAGTGAGGCTGTGATCCACAAGGAAGCTGCTAATACCGCCACCGAACCCAGAAATACATATTACCAGAAAAAAAAGAGCAATATATATTGCTAATTTTTTATACTTTCACTCACTTTTAAATTTCATAGCAAGAAGAAATAACAAATGCTTCTTGCTAGCTCACACCATTAAATAGCATGGTCAATATACTTAAAAATTTTTTGAAGTGCCTTAAGGAAAATTTGAAACAATTATATGAATCTTTTATTGATGAGCTTTGCATCCATATTTTTGTCATGTGTTTTTTAAATACTATAAAGTTCCCCAGGCTGTTCTATATCATGTACTTTACAACTCTTCTTGATCCCCACTACCACTGTTTTAACACAACAATCATAAACTGCACTGTAGCTCGTTTGAGGGTAAGGCTATAGACTAAACTGAGGTTTGCTCAAAATTTGAAAATAAAAACAAAAAAAGTGAACCTGATTCTCTTTGCCTTAGCCTTTTCTAACTATACTTCTGGACAAAATACTTTAGTAGAGAAAAAAATCAAAGACCCCTGAATTTTCAAAATATGAACAAGAGAAGATTATTTGTGTTTTAGTTTTCACCTGCCCAATTTGATGGCTCCTCAAATACTTCTGGACTTTGTAGAATTACACAGTTGTTGACTGAGATAGAGTAAATTTAGGCAAGCATGAAGCATTAATATCTGATGAAGTTTGAAACACAGAATGTGGTTTTATACCCTTATGTTTTTTTCATTGTTGTCATCCTTTTGAGACAGTGATTTGGTGATGTCGTAGCAGCTGTGTGATGCAATGTGAATGTGTTTGCATACTTCACTACTGCTTGATTTCAGCTGGATTTAGGGCTTTGTCCTCATGGCTTCCATTTTCAATAAATGAAAATCTCCTCCTTCATTTCTATATGAGATTCTGTGGCTCAGGCTGTAACAACAGACGTTTCCATGGGTCCGTTTTCAGTATTTTTAAAATCTATCCCTAATTTAATAATTTCTCAGCATTTATGTCATCTGGAATCTTAAGAGATTTAGATTCTAATTCAGACACCTTATTTTAGTTTTCTACCAATGCTTTACATGTCTAACTTTATGATCACACCCACCCATGCTGTGTTTCTGTGAGTAGATCCCTGACTCGTTCAATGTTCATCTGATCACCAATCCATTCCACACGACCGTGTTGGGATGTCTAGTGAAGAAATGGATAAGAAAGTAATCGGGGATGTTTGAAAAAGAGATCATTTAGAGACATCTCAACACTAGATGGATTCTTTTTATGTCGCTTTAGTCATATGCAAGTTTGGCAGCCAGGATAATTGGCTGTAATTTGGCAGCCAGTAATTTGGCTTCTTCTGGAACTGACAGGGAATGATAAACAGCACTAGAGTGCCACAAATAGGTGTCTAAGAGAGCTGGGACAAGTAACATGGATCCCATTCATGACTGAAGAATCTCAGGGTATCCTTACTATATCTTGTTACAATAGCCCTAAAACGCCCCCAAAGCCAAAAGCTTTTTATGTCAATTTAGCGTTAAAATTCTAAGTAGGAAATTTAGAATTTAAAAAAAAAATAGTTTTCCAAAATTTGACAATTTGTAGATGATTGCAATATTCGTGGGCTGCTTAGAACAGAGCAAATTAATTGACACAGCTTAGTTCCAGATTAATTATTCCTTAATTATAAAGTGGACATGCCAAAAAAGAAAACTACTAGTACCAAGACTGTGCAGAAAAAAAGTAGAGCTGATAGCTGAGGGAAGTTTTTAGAAATTGTGTTAGATACCTGAAGAAATGGAGTTTTGCACTGACAAAATGTATTTTCTTCAGTTAAAAACCAATCTGGCTAAGAGGGAGGTGAAGTCCACGATGAAAAAATAATGGGAAAAGTATGGAGCCTGATAGCAATGAATAAATTCAGTATTAGATAATGGAGAGAACTGATAAAGTAAACTAAAGCAGTCAGTTGAAAATCTATGGGTAATAGGGCAAAGATAACAAGAAGTTCTTTAAACAGGAACAAAATGCCTGAAGTTTTGTAGAACTATGGATGGTAAAACTGTTAACCCAGGTAAAGAAAATGCAGAATTAAGTAAATACATCCATTTTCTAGAAGAAGAATGAAATATTTTATTTTCTCTCACTTCTGAGAAAGAGTGTTAAACAGCAACACTAAATATTTTAGAATCTACAGAATTAGATAATTCACTGTGAAGAAAATTACTTGTCTATGGAGCTGCCTAAATTAATTTTTTTGAAATCTCTGTATGCTGAGGAACTTCCATAAGCTTGACAAAATAGCCATGGCCCAACATTTACAAATAGTGACTTAAATGGCCTTGAAAACAATTTTCTAGTTCGCCCAAACCTTACCTAGGAAAAAAATCTTGGATGAATTGAACTAAGATTAAAATTACAACTGATGCCAGTCAATGAGATGTTATGGAAAATATTTTTATTTTTAATGATCCGGTGTCTTGATGAGTCCGTAAAACACTTTCATAAAGCAATTATCCTGATGAAACACACTTAGATGTTTTATATTTTCAGAGGCATTGCGTGCAGCTGGCAGATGTGACAAGGCATCCATGGGTGCAGCCAGGTGTGATGCCTGAGGTATCTGAAATCGCATAGAACTCCGGTGTCTAGACAGCTGGATTGTCCCCTGGTGACCACTGAGTGGGATTCATCTGCCTCACTAAAGCTATCCGAGAATGAAGATTCCTGGGTTGAAACTAGATTCCTTTTAAAGTCAGCAGAGAAAACATGCTCCTTGGCATGTGCTTCAGCAGACCCAGGTGAAATGCCTTTCGTAGAGTGAGGCGAGACATCGCCGCAGAACGCAGGATGTCAGCTCCCTCTGTCAGCTGTGGGGGAAGAGAGTGAAGCTGGAATCAGGTGACAGCAACCCAAAGCAGTGTAAAAAGGATATTGACAACCTGGAAGGACTTGGGGAAAGATTTATTGAAGCATTTCAGGGTCTGGAAAAGATACTTTGTAGTGTGAAACTAAAGAAGTGCAATCAATTTTGTTTGTCCAGAAAGGTCAAGAGATGGCTACCTATGATTACATCTGAAGAAGTATTTGATCATAGTAGGCTCTTTTATCTTCCAAAACCCCCCCACAACCCAACAACAGCCGCCTCCTCCCACCCCCCAAAAAAACCCCAAACAACAAAAAACCCACAGCACAAAATCTAACAGTTGCAAGCTTAAATTTGCACAAAGTGTAGATGTAGAAATTAACATGCTCATTATTTACAATGGAGGAAGCTCTGTTGTGGAGAAGCTGTGTGACTGTCACAGTTAGTGACTGTAAAAGCTTATCTTGGGATAGAGAGGCTTTTCATTGCCTTGAGTGCATATCTAAGCAATGTGCTACCATACAAAGCAAAGAGATGAGCCTGGTTAAATTCCTGGTGGGGTTCTGTGGCCTGGGATGCACCAAGCAGCAGGCTGAATACTTGCAATTATTCATTCTGGCTTTGAATTGTATGAATTTCAAAACCTGTTTTTGTAGGGTAGAAAAGTAGCATTGTACATTTATCAATGTTGCTTCAAGTTCCAAAGAGGCCTGGGAGAAATTATTAACTAAGGCAAAAAAGAAGGTGAAAAATGGGGGAAATGATAAATAGGGAAAATGAAAAATAATTGCACAGAATTTTCATTGCCACAGCCATCCATTTGTTTGAAATTTGGTTTTGCATCTAAAATTTTGAGGTTTATTTATTTTCAATTTAATTTTTTTAAGTTTTTGGAAAATATATATTTAATATTTAATTTTATATATTTTTTAGTTACCTGTTACTTTTTTAATCTCTCTTTTTTAGCCTTAGCTTTCTAAATAAAAAACAATCATCTTTGCCTGAAAATAAAGTGAAAAACACATTTTCTTTTTCCTTCCTGACATTATGTGCAGAAAAATAGTGAAATTATACAATGACATTTTTTCAAAGTTTAATGAACTTTGTAAAATTTTTAAGAAGTTCTAAATAAATAGAAACTCATGTCCTGGTATTTAATGATTAAATTATTTTCATGATACCTGTGCACTTTTACCTTTTTCTCAGTACTCAGAAAAAAAAAAATCATAGGTTTATATCCGCAAAGAATTAAGTTGTTCTTAACATACAGCAGATGCTGCTGAAATGCTTTTATAAATAAGAACATTTTATGAAATAGCATCTTGGAGAAGACTCTTCTCCTCTTCTCCTCTTATCCTCCTTCTCTTTTAGGTATCAGGGAATTCAGGCTGCCTTAACCCACTTGGTATTATGTCTAGAACATTTATATATTTTTTGCTTGCTGTTTACAGCTTTTTTTATTAGTGTGTCTTTTTTTCAGTGCACAGGTTTTTGGAGCAAGCAGCTGTTCATTTGTTTTGTCAGTAATGGAAAGAAGACTTGAACAGCTGATGACAGGTAATTTGGGATGATGTTCAAGTTCTTATAATAGAACTGTGTAGAAAGCTATCACTTTATCTTATAGTGTCTGTATATGTGTGACAAGACTTTCAGAACAGAAGAAGAAATTTGCACTTCATAGGGTAAATAATAAAACATGAGAAAACAGACAGTGGTGTTAAGAATGAAGTATAGAAAAACTACATGCAGGAAGCCATTTCTGGTGCACAACAAGGTGTTTTGCTGGTTGTATGCTTCTGGAATTTTTGATAAGGGTTTGTGACTGTCATGTGTTGGCACCTCTTCTATCAGTTTCTAATACAAATATGGAGCACACTCAGAATATTCATTTTTCTTTACTGGAAAATGAGTAATGTTACCTAAACATGGGGTTTCAGGAATTTCTAGGCGAATTTGGCTTGCTTGAGTTTCGTCCAGTTGGAACCTCATGTTGTCTTGTCATTCACTCTCTGGAGATTTCTGCTCTGAAAAGAGAAATCTGGCAGTTTCTTTGACTGATCCTGAATGTTTCCAGTAAATCATGCCCACATGTTCATGGCCGTCCGCTGTTCTACACCTACTTCCATGCAGGAATTTGTATTTCTGTCATCCCTCAAGGGAAACTGTTCCCCCCACGGCTTCCTGGAAATTGCAGTTGTAGTAATTACAGTTGTCTGCTACTTCTACCTTTCCTGACCTTGAAAGTACCTTTTGTGTACCCATCCTGTCCTCTGCTGCTTTTCTCTGTCACTGGCAGCCCTCTCACTGCCTGTCCTGCCCAGAGTTCAGGGAGTTCCCTGTTACCTCCGTTACTGCAGTACTTGGCTCCCTGCTGCCACTTTTTAATTCATTCTGTCAGCTTTCCTACCACTGCTGGCTTCAAAAGTTTATTTGCTGTAGGCAACAGAGAGTCCACATATGGAGTGCCTGGAGATGCTGTCCTGGCTGCTGCCCATGCCTTCTGTTAGTGTATGTCTCCAGTTGTTCAGTTGCTTCTTAACTTGCTCATGAAGCTGTGAAAAAGCTCTTTTTCCATAGTTATCCCCATACATTTGCATTGCAGATGGAGCATCGGTCATCACTCGTGATGAGTAGCTCAGTGGTTTTGCTTAGCATCACGAAAAATTAAAAGAGAAAATCTGTTATGAAGAGTTCAGGTGATAGTACAATCATCAGGAGCCATATGCCATGCAAGAATGGCAAAATCTATTTGTTCCAGTCAACTACAAAGACCATGTAGCATATTCCTTATCATTATTTAATAGGAGGTAATTATTAAGTATTTGGATACACAGAAATATATTCTGTAGCTATTAGTGGCACTTGAAAGCATGCCACTTGGATAGTGAAACAACCTCAGGATATATAATAGTACTCATGAATTACTTATTAATTCTGCTCTCTTCTGTGTCTTCTGCTTTCTAATTTAAGTAGTTTTTGCCTTGTGCTACATAGTGGGACTTAAAGGTCATTTTACAACCTGTTGATCTCCTGGTTGTCACTACACTCCTTCTGGTACTGTGTCTTCATGTAGCAATTGGATTAAGAAAGGATGATACAGCTTAATGACCTAGAATAGGCATGTGATTCTTCGAATGCAAAATAGAGAAGAAAAGCTTGATGTAAGTTAATGAAAAATTGAGGAGATAAAATAAAGAGATACAAATAAAGACAAGAGGGAAAGGTAGGGCAATGTGTAAATGGCAAATAGAGGAGTCAATAATTAATGAAAACAAAGAAATGACTACCTGAAAAGTGCAAGGCCTAGGTTTTATTCTTTGAAGAATATTCTCATTGGCCACTTTAAATTAAAAAAAAAAAAAAAAAAAAGTTCTTGGATGTTTTTGTCCTTGGTAATCTTCAGCACTCCATTTCCACCCATACCAAGAATTTGTCAATATTCAGACAAACAGTCTGAACAGTACAAATATTGAAGTTTATCATTTTAAGAATAAAAGAACTTTAAAACTATCTAGATACATTTGTATTTTTGATGTATTGCTGTTGAGTTGAATTTTTTTTATTCAATCTTCAGCAAATGTCCTCTTGATTTTAAATCTACATAAGGTAACCTCCAAAATTAAACAACCCTGTATTTCAGCCCCTGTAAATTGCACTATACAATTAATAATACATCCAATGTATTATTTTTGAGGAATAGAGAGCCAGTTATATATTTTTCGTGAGCTGTATTTGGATTTAGCCACCTACCTTCCATTCACCTTAATGGGACTCACGCAGATAAATTGCCATCAACAACAGAAGTTTTCACCCTTCAGTCTCAAGCCAGGCCTTCAATTACAACCCAGAGAACCAAACACACCCTGCAGTTATGAAAGATGTATGCCTGGGCATTCAGCATAAAGAGGGAAATATCAAAATAAGGTTATTTGTCAGGAACTGGGAAAAAAAATGTTATTTCATAAACGGCAGACAGGACAGATGGAACTAAAAGTCATGCAGCTGAGAGAAGGATCAAAGAACAACAACTATATCCTTGATGCAGGGAAAAGAAAGAAACAACAAAGTGTGCAGTACAGCGTGTGCTCCTGATACAGCTGGGTCAGCCAGCAGCTTAGAGAGACTTCTGAGCAGGCTAAAATGGACTGGAGTCAGGCAGAGGGAAATGCATAAATATTCTGAAAAGAGAGAAAAACATTATATAGTTTTAAAGTTCCTTCTCTGTGAAGTTGCCAACCCTTAGTCTTTCTTTATGATTATGAGACATATTAAATTGTTTTAATATTAGGGTGCTAGAACTAGTCAGTCAGATGTTTATTTTCTAAAGGAAAAAAAAGGGAAATAATCTAGTGAACAAAATTTTGAGGAAAACAAACCCTCAGGCTAGAGAACTACATTGTTTGCATGTATTTGGGAGGGTGGAGTGAAATGGAAAGAGAGAGAGAGACAACAAGAGAGAGATACAAATATATTTTAAGTCAATCTTCTGATTTTTATACCCTGAGATTTTCAATTCTGGAGTTGTACTTTTGTTACAGACTCTTACTGTTTTCACTATTTAGCTTCTATGAAAAAAAACCAAAACAAAACAAAACAAACTGGATTAAAAATAGTATTAGAGAACCAAGCAGGCTGGCAAATTCCTGGATTTGTCAGATGTTCAGGTCCTGTCCAGGACATGTAACCAGGACTCAGGTCTAGCTCAGAGGTCACAATGCACTTGTGTATGTACTTGATGTGCTGTGAGTCACCCTCTGTAATGTCCCATGGTGAAATCCAGTGTCCTTTCACCCACTGCCCACCTGACAATCCACATGGGAAGGGCTGTGGACCTGGGATCTACCAGGTTCTTAAGTGTATATTACCAGGAAACAGTGAGATGGTAGCTTTAGCTTCCAAGATTAAATGTGTTTAGAAATGGTCCCTTGAGAACTGTTTCCTCAAGATATATGTTTTAGCCAGTGTTTCACAGCTACGTGTTTTTGGAGGGAAAGAGGAATTTGTAAATGGATTTTCTACTTTTTTTTCTCAACTCAATGCTATTCAGAAGATAAATTAAAGCTTGAGTGCAGTTACTTCATCCTGTCCCAGAATATAATTTTATTTTTATTTAATGTATTTAGGTTGCTGGATAGGTAAATTATTGTAACATGAACCTGTTTCTCATTGATGAATATGTCTAGAAGGATAAAGGAAGAAAGGACAAGAGGAATGGATATGAAAGTAAGCAATATATTTCAGTGTCCCTCTTGCTGTTCCATTAACAGTACCCACGAGAAGATGCATCTTACATTTCACAGCCATTCTTTTTTCTCCCATTTCCTCTTCCCTCTTGAGCATCATTTATAGAAATAGTATATCCTTAATATTTTCAATAGTCTTTGATTTGGAAATTCATTATTTGCCACAAACTAAATTTTGTGTGTGTGTTTCTAGAGTTTTACTTGTATTTTTATTGTCTGTGGGCTTGAAGTACAAATTATATATTCATTGATAGCAATGCATTTTACAGCTTAGAGCTTGCTTCCTTCTGCCAAGGCTCCTTTCAAATAACTCAAGGATTATTCAGGTAAAATAATAATTATCTCCCAAGAATTTAAATAAAAATAATCTTTACTGACTGTCACTGCTTTATCATAATGCTGGATAACAGGTTAAGTTCAAATGAACATTTTTAGTTTCTTTCTCTCTTGGTAATTTGCAGCTAAGATCACATTTCTATGATTTTCATCTCCCATGGCTCAAGAATTCTGAAATTTCTCCCTGCCTCCTGTGTTATCCCCCCAGACTCATCCATGTACTTCTTATGCTAAAATTAATATAATAGGAATACAAATTGAACAACAACAAGACTGTTCAAGAACATTTGGTATTTGGATGAAAAGCACTTTTCACATGTTCCCATTGTTGCTGAAAGAACATGAAGATTTTCCACTGAATCAATAGCAGTTGGAGCAGATTCAAGTGTGGTTTTAGCAGAATGGTGAGGGAGAAGTGCTCCAGTGATTCTTCCCCACAGCTTGCATTATCCAGGAGCCCCCTCTTGCAAAGAGTGGTGCAGTATCATGGATAGGAGGGAATATTTCACAACAGCACTGTTTTCAAAGTTCTGTATATGTACGTGCATCATCATCTGTGGGTGAGCTTGGAAAATACAAACCACACAAATTTCTCTAAGTCTATTTTAGATACTTTGCAGTTTTGTGGGTGTTTGTACAAAGTGGTGTGATGTCTTGTTAGCAGTGAAGTATCTGCGTGCTAAGATTTATAATGAGACTGGAATCCAAATTACACGCTGATATTGTTTGATTCAGCTGTGGTACTGCGTCCTAGGCTGGTGTCATATGGCAGTTTGCTCTTATGGAAATTACCTCAGACTGGTGATAATGTTAAATGTCTGCTCATCTGTTCAACTTATGTGGGAATTTCTTTGTTACAAAAATCAAGAATATGAGGAAGAAGAGCAAACTAAGTCTGCTTAACACCTCTCACTAACACTGAATATGGTGCTGTGTGGGTGACAGTCAGTGTAAGTTGTTTGAATAGAGGAGCTTGAAAGCCAGTTTTAATAAAATGCAGTTATCATTTTTCTAACTGTTTTGTGACTTTTTGCCCATCTGCAATATGTAGAATATCATTTGGGAATGATGCAATATAAAATTTTTCACCAATATTGTAGCAGAGGAAGATGGACCTTGCCCAAAGTTGTGCATGAGAGCTGTGAAATGTGGCACTTGAATCTCTCAAAGAAATGTTTTTTGTCTCTGAATATGGATGCTGAAAATCAATTATATGTAGATTGGCTGTGAGAGAGAGACAAGCTGTTCTGTTGATTTAGGCATGACCTGTGTGGTGACGCTTCATCTCCCACTGAACTAAATACTCTTTCAAATGACATATTAATGGGAGGACATCCAAAATACTTGCTAGGCAAATGAATGTGTAATAGCCAGATGGTTTATTTGGTTTTTCAGTAATCCTCAGAGGATCAGAAAGAAGATTTATTTGGTAAGTTATAGTATGCAGTTACCTGTGTTAAAGTGTCTTGAAATACAGTAGGTTATAATTGCAGATCTGTTCTGTTCTTTTCTTATTTTGCCACACTTGTAAAGCACTTTGGAAAATGTCAGCCAACTTTGCGTGGTGTGGTAGGAGCACAGGTGGGGAATGTTTAAGAAATAGGGTTGTAAAAGAGATGGTGAAACAAATTACCCTTTCTGCTATTCTTAGGACTATTCAAATCTTTCATCCAACATCAAATTCCTTCTATTCAAAATTTAGCATAAAGAGCATAACACACGTCTCAAAAGGTGGAAAAAAAACTTACCTTGTGAGCCTGCCTACATAACTCTATTTAATACATGAAATATATTTTGGGATATCTTCTCTTTCCTTGAACATATTGTGCTGAGACAAAAACTTCTAATACAATGCTATACAGCTTTGAACTCTGTACATGTCTGGTCAAATGTCCTCAGCATACGCTCACTCTCTGCAGCTGGGAGAGTAAGCCACAGGTGTTACACTTAAATAAAGGCTGGCTTTTCTCCATCTGGTTCCCTAATATACAGATTGGGATTTTTTCCCTCCATGAGCAGGAATGTGTCCCTTTGATGCTACCTTATGTTCTGCATGGAGGAGAAAAGGAAATTGAGTTTCACCGAATGCTGTATTTGCTCTTAAACACATTTCTGCTGGGGAAAATTGAACTGTTTCGGAAACACTACAGAATTTTGCCTCAGAAGTTTCACTGTTGTAGACCAACAGTGCTGCCACTGTGTGTGTCCCCCCTGGCAGCAATAGTGGACCAAAATGTTTTCAGTCTATGGTACAGTTAGGAAATCAGAAAAACACTCGAAAAACAAATGTGTCACTTGAGCAAAATGACGAAGTCTAAATTCTCTAGAATTCAGATGAACCTCTCCAAGGCTGCTTGTCATTAGATTTGTCCCAGCTGTTACAAATTTTTTTGGAAAACCTTCTCTCAGATGCCTACTCTAACACTGGGAACTCCTTCCCACTCTAACACTGGGAAGGCACAATAGGATCACCTATTTACTATGCTTGCTGCTTAGGAGATCTCTCTCCTGAGTAATTCATAAAACAACCATTCATACACCTGTGGTCTCTCTGCAGCCCAGTTTGTTGAGTGAATTTAGCTGTTTTCTATTGAATTTTACTAAAACTTGTGCAGTGATGCACACGGGCATGACACCAAGAGTACACTGAATTCATTCATTTTTCACAATTACAGAGAACCGGATAATCTATGGAGAAGGCCGGTCATAGGATTTTCCTCCTACTGACTTGCAAGTCCTCAACAGTGCGGTGTAAGTCTTGGCTTCTTTCCTTTTGGTTTCATGTACATGATTTAGCTCTTACAGGCAGACCCCTTGCCAGGTATCTGGATATTCTTGGAACATAGAAGCTGTCTGCTTGCTTTCTCACAGTCTGTGGATAGCCTAATCCTTAGCCGCTGTAATTGGTGGCCAAATCCTTTAACGGCTGAATAGGCGGAGGAAGAGATAGAGGTCTGTGCTCAGAAATGTGCTCAGGTTCTGTTTCTCGTCCGAGTCTCACAGAAATGCCAGCTCTGAGATACCTTCACAGAATCACAGAACGGGTCAGGCTGGAAGGGGACACAGTCCAAGCTGCCTGCTCAGGCAGGGTCATCCCAGAGCACAGGGCACAGGACTGTGTCCAGACGGTTCTGGAATAGCTCCAGTGAGGGAGACTCCACACCCTGTGGACAATCTGTTCTGGTCACAGTCACCCACACAGTGAAGGAGTTCTCCCTCATGTTCAGGTGGAACTTCCTGTGCCTCAGTTTCTGCCCATGGCTTCTCATCCATCCTTGCTGGCAGACCCTGTGGGTCAGCTCTGATTTCCGTGTGTGTGATAACTCTCCCACTGGTGAACCACATCTGGAGGGGTTAACTGTCCTCCTTTGTGTCCACAGAGATATCTGGAGGTTTCAGCTGACACCAGCACATCTGTACCTGTCTCAGGGCACCTGACTTTAAACTGAGTGTGCTGCAGACCCTCTGTTAAATGTGTGCTAAGTGGCAGGAGAACATCCATCATTAGTTCTGTCTCATGACACACTACCCTCATTTTCTATGCAGTCACTTCTGGTGCTCAAGTCTGTAACCAATGTTGTCCAGAACAACAGTTGCACGTGGAAGCATCTTTGAGAGCCAAGGCATAAAAATGCCTACCAATCCCTGAATTTTGAAAATAGTCTTTCCACCATTTGTCACTTACCACTCACTCAATTTCACTGTGAGTGATGTCTCTACACGAAATGCGAGCCACATCTATAAGCCAGATGTCAGTAAAAAAGTGGATTATCCCTGCTTCAGTGTCCCTTATTGTGATTCAATTTTCGTACATGACGGACACTGCTGTTCAAAAAACAGCACTGTCACTGGTCAGCATTTGATTTAAAAAAACAATTTGAGGCCATAAGCTGGAAAAGTGTTTGGTCAAAGAATTGATCAGTGGGTAGATGAAACTAGTAATACAAACATGCTGGAAGCTGGGAGTAACACCAGGAAAGCAGATGTATATTTGAAGTCAACGATCTTAATTTGCATGGGTACGTAAAGAAGGCTATTTCTGAAAGAAATAGAGATTAAAGGTGCTGAGAGAAAAGAGATTAAAGGTTCTGAGAGAAATTAAAAGCATTTTTAAAAGAAAATGGACTGTTTATGTGTGTGTTTGATTATTTTTACTAGTTTAATCTGGCAATAAAAAATATAGTATTTGGCTTGTCAGCATTTGATCTCAAAATTCTTTTTAAGGATTCAGGAACAAAATCTCACGTGAGTGAGTGAAGCTTCTGCTTGGGTGGGGAGTTGCTTTTCCAGTTGTTTTAACAGGCAATATGCAATATCAGTGCAAATCTCCAGAGGTCAATAGAGTTTGCTGTAGTTATCAGGAGAAAATAGGCTTCATGGTGAGTAGAGAAAACACAATTCTTTTAATATCCACAGTACCATTTAATGTTTGATAAAAGATTCTCTATACACATGTGTACATACATGTGCACACACATAGATACGTGCAAAAAGATATTATTAATATACTTCAAACAGAAACATTTCCTGCATGTAAAACTTTCCAGTGTATTTAGGAATGCTACAAAAATATGGTGGAAAAAAGAAAAAAAAAAGAGAGGAAAAAAAAGGCTTTCATTGGAATAAGGAAAGTTAATGATAGGATCTTTCAGTCCACACCATCAATGCTGCATGTTATATGGCAAACTACCGTCAGCCTGAGAAATGGTGTCACTTCCTGGCATCACTCAAGCCTGCGACAAACCTCCCTTTGGCTTCCATGAAACAAAAATTACATCCATTATGTTTTTCACATAGCAAAGTACAGCTACAGCAAAATAAGCTTTCAGAACCCTAGTTCCTTTCCTTTTGATCATCATTACCTTGCTTTACTGTAGCAAAGTCTTTAAAAAATATGCAACTCTTTATCTCAAAACAAAAAGTTGTATGTGTTTCTTTAGAATAAATCCATTTTCTTGCAAAAAATGATCAGCAGAGAGTTTTCCCCAAAACCTAGCACACTATTAAATAGATGGTGCTTTAGAACATCCAGTAAAGCTATTTTCAGATTTTTTTATGAACAGATTCTATTCTCAATAAATCCTATCAAAATCTGTGCAATGACTGTATTTTTTTTTTTCTTATATTGATACTGGAGTCTTTCAAATACAATAATTACAAATACAGGTCTGTTCTGTGACCTCTTTTGCTGTTTTGGCAAAATGTACTATAGAGGCAAATTTCAGAAACCAGTCTTTAGTAGACAGAGATTTTTATTGTTTGCAAAATACAATACGGTCAATACTGTTAAAAAAATAAGTGTGTGTCTGAATTGAATACTCAGCATAATTGGAATACCCCAGATTTCTCAGGGAAAGCTGGTCCCACACCTGGTGCGATTGGAAGCTGTAGTCAAATACTTGAAATTCTCAGCTGGTTTAAGTGGAGGTAATGACTCTGACTTCAACAGACAACTGGCACAGAGAAGAATTCCGTCTGTTAACTTTTTGAAAGCAACCATTTTATTTGTTCTTCAGCTCTGAGCATTTATGTTCCAGCTGGTCTCAAAAATCACATAGCTGGAAGTTGTAAAGACATGCTGGGGGAGGGGAGGGAAGTGGCAGGAAACTTGGCAGGAAAAGAGGCATTGAAAACTTGAAGCAGAAGCTATGGCAACCTGAATAACTTGCTGGAGGAAGTGTGCAGCAGGTTTTGCCAATGGCACCTGAAGAACAAGGGTTTCTCCTCAGCAGTGATGTCTTGCAGTGAGAGAAACAATTTTCCCCCTGGATTTGACACGTGTGAGATGGCAATGCACAGAGCATCTACACACATGCTCTTTGGAGCATTCCTGTGAAAGAATGACAGGGAAAAACTGGACCAAATACAGTGTAGGGCTTTGTTGGTCAGGAGGCACGAGGAATATTTAAGGGACATGTGTGTGTTCAGAGAAGGTTTTGGAGCATCTTCAGAGATGCATGGTGATAGGTTGAAGTCCAAAAACTGGAACACAGGACATTAAGATTAGATACAAGGAATGATTTTTGTTTGGGGTTCTATTTTTTACCATGGGGGCTGTCAAAGCCTGGAAATGAGGCTGTTGATACTTTCTAGACATATTCAAAACTCAACTGGACAAAACCCTGCAATCAGATCTGATGTGGCTTTGCCTTCAGCAAAGATGACCTCCCCAGGTCCCTCCCAACCTGAATTATTCTGTATTTTTGTGATACTGTTCAGTTTACTTAAATTATTCTCTTTATTTTCAAAGGGATGTGACAGTTTCAGAAATGGATCCAGCTGTTGATTATATGCTTCAGGGGGCAACGTTAATGGAGAAGCTGCAGCCCTTTTAGCCCCTGGTAAACTCAGGCCTCAGTTTTTATTATTTTCTACCTTCAGCTATTGTGGAGCATTGCTGAGCTCATAAAGCAGCTGCTGTGAATGGTGTGAAAAGTAATTGCTGCATATACTTCATAGGGCTTGTAAAATGATTTGGAAATTACTGTAGAGAAGTAAGCTGCTATGTTTTTATCACTATAGAAAGCCTCAAGATGGTAGATCACTAGATAAGCTATACGTATATACATATGTAAATATGTATATACATATATAAATATACATATGGATCCCAACTGTTAAGATAATTCATGCTATCTTAGAATCTGGCCTTAAAATTTGTCCACAGCCAATTTTTTTTGCAGAAATAATGCAACTGCCTCAATGATAACTTGAGTAAGATGGAGCTCCAGGTGACACATCGGGCTGTTAAGATGCGTGTGAGGGAAAACTGAACAAGAACTTCAAAGAGAAATCCATAAGTACCAAAAACCCACAACCTTCTCAAGGAATCCACTAATATCCTAATGTATGAACAGGGAAAAAAGAGAAGCCTGGTGATAAAGGAAATCCTACTGCAGAAAGGTTTCCTGTTAGTATATAAACTGTGTAAGAGGGAGCCTCTGCCCTCCTAAATTCAGACTTTACACTTGGGTTTGATTAATTTCTTCCAAGATCACAGGAAGAGTCCTTTAGGCATCCTTCTTGCATCAGCTTTTATTTATTTTCTCTACTTTTTAGAAAAGACTGTCCATATATCTCTCAGGGTAGGCCTAGACTTTTAATAATTAAACTTTCAAGACCTTGAAGGTGGAAAAAGAAAGTATTATTATCAAGGATTATTTAAACTATGTTTTTGTGAGGTTGAAATACAGTCCAGCTGAGAACTACCTGCCAAAGCCTTAGTAAAAATAGACAGCCAGTGGGTTCTCAGCCAGTACAATGTCAAATTAAAATTATACTTCACAACAGTAAATTCGGTGATGATAATTCCATGTGGATTAAGTGTAGGCAGCTGAAAAAATAAGCACTTATTTTTCTCATCCAGATCATTTGTCTTTCAGTTAGGGTTTTACTTTGAAAAAAATAAACCTGAAATCTGTATGTGGTGATGTAAACAGCTGCATGGGGAAAAATGTCAGTACTTCGCAGCAGTGAAGTTTGTCCAAGGATTACCACAGTGAATAAAACCAACTTCCCTTTTAAAAGCTGAGTGTACTATTTTGGGAATGTGACCCCTTTTCATGAATAAATGACGTGGTGACATTTACAGATAAAGCAAGATTTAACTGCTATGAAAGGAGATGACAAATGTCAGGATGTCAGTAATGATCTGTGAACATAATGGCCTCTCACCAGAGCACTGAGTGGATATATAATGTAATTGTCACCTGCTAATGCTGCTATGGAAGAAGAAAAGCAAAGCAATATGAAGAAGATCAAAAACCTCTCTGGAACAAACCTTAAAGCCTGATTGATAGGCATTGGCACAACTTAGCTAATAAATTACACTGCTAATGACTTAGAGTTTTTACCTTGTGCATATTACTATTACACACTGTGAAATTCCTGTATAACTTATAACTGTATTGTGTCAGAGGATAAAGTGTTGGCCATCAAAACGTCTTTCTGACAGTTTCTTTATCCCTGTTGTAGTGCTGGGGCTTGGCTGTTGCAAAAGTCTTGCTGGAGCTGAGTGGATTTACTGCAGCCAGAGCTGGTTCATGGAGCACAGGTTGCTGCAGAACAGAGAAGGATTCTTCTTTGGCAGAATCTTGCAATTCTGTGAAAGATCATACAACTATAGAATCATAGAATGGTTTGAGTTGGAAGGGACCTTAAAAATTATCTAATTCTAATCTCCTCCATGGGCCAGGATGCCTTGCCCATGACCAGGTTCCTCAAAGCCCCATCCAACCTTGCCTTGAACGCTTTCAGGCATGGGGAACCCACATCTAATCTGGGCAACTTGTTCTGTGCCTCAGCATTCTCACAGTAAATAATTTCTCCCTAATATCTAATCTAAATCTCTTCTCTTTTAGTTTAAAACTGTTCCCCCTTGTCCTATCACCATCTGCACATAAAGATCATCCAGACCCCCTTGTCCTCTTCAGGTGTTATGTCTCCCAGTTTTTCATACCCTTGTGGACTGTACACTGGCCCAGCCTTGTGATTGATATCAAACTTGCCTTGATGACTTCCTCAGGAAACCCAGAAATATGGTAGGGAAAAAGAGCTTGGAATTATTTATGCAGTTGTCTTCTGAAGTCATCTCAGGCAACTGCCTCCCACCCCTGGGCCTCAAACTGAATCCCCATTTGTCCCACACATCGAGTGCTTTCTCCAGCTGACAGCTAAATTGATTCCCATTTGCTATTCAAAGTGAGGAGAGTGTCTGGAAATCTGAAGGTTTAAAAATCCCGAGACCTCGGCTCAGCGTAGCGTGGAAGGCAGGGGGTTTCTTTGCAGGAGCTCCGCAGCCTCCTGGCAACTCCTCAGCTCTCAGCTGAGCACTGGGCTTTGCTTTCCTTGTGCTTTGCTCCGACAGGCAGCCGACCTTTCTCAGCATAGGTTAGCCTGCCACAGGGCTTGTGTTACCCAGAAGACCGAGGATGTTTTCAGAGAGATGGAGAAACTGTGATTAAAAGCCAGACATAGTCAAGCTCTGGTGCAATCAGCCAGAAAGCATTTGGCTGGTAGTTTGTTTATGAGAAGAAATACAACAGATAAAATAGAAACATTAATACAATAAAAATGCCAAGCTCTGGAACATAGTGAAGATAATGCTGAACAGTGAAAAGATATATTTTTAGAAGATACTCTGAGTAAATCTCCTGTTAATAGTGCACAAGTGTATCTTTAACACTACTTGTATAGATACAGTAATCACAGTATCTCTCAGGCAAATCCCCATTACAAAGGAAACTCATCCCAATCTGCTGTATCTTTTGATCTGCACTTTACAGTCAGAGGCATCTATGACAATGAAGATGGAGGTGGCATTTCGGATAAGACAGCCAGCATTGCAGCAATCATATATTGACATCCAGCAAGGATTCACCTCGATTAACCGTATCCATCTAAAAGTTAGATGTCTTCTCTAAGTGAATTCTCCTAAGCTTCCAGTAAAGTCAATGGAGAGATGTAGGCAGTGCAGAGGGCAATCGACCCTATGCTGAGATAAGTATTCTAAGATAAATTGTGCCTATTTCTTGCTATTCACTCTAGAGGGGTCCCAACACTCCAGAATCAATGCCTACTTTTGAGGTGGCTATGTTTAGGCAAGACATGTGGGAGGTTTTAATTTCCATGGAATCAGCTGATCTGAAGGGTCAACTGCTTTAACACAACCTTGTTACTGTGCACCATTAAACTATTAAACATGATTAGGGATTTATGGTGAGGAGTCCTTCAACCTCCATATCTTGCACACATGCAAAAAAATTAATACTAAAGAAAAGAAATGCACTTTAAGACTAGAAAGTATATGATTAAAATGCACAAAGGAAGAACCAAACAAAAACCGATTATGCTATTATGTAACCATTGAGCTATTTAATCCACTGTGTATGTCTCTTTTTAAAAGATACTCAGTTAAAGAGAATTGACTGATGTTGAATCTTGAGGTGGTCACTGTGAAATTTTTCTTCTTTCTGATGCAAAGGACACATCACTTGGAGAAGCAATGCAATCATTCCAATGGTAACTGGGAAAAAGCAAATATCAGTGTTCTCAGGGTATAACACAAAATGTATTTCTGTATGTATCATTCTGGTGTTCCTGCTGATCCAGTGGGGATCATTTGTGTTGAAATGAGTCTCCCAGTGAGTAAAGGTTATCAGTTATAACCAGGTTTTGTGGTGTGAAGCAATAATTTTAGAGGCTGTACACTCGATGATTTTAGTCCACAAACCTTCTCTTGAAAATGATAAAAGGTAGTTTCTGGGTGGGCTAACCATGGTCTGATTACCTCTTAGGTCTAACTTTAAACTCATCCATCTTGATACAGGGATTTCTAATCTCACATGTTTCTAGCCTGTGTTAGATGTATATTCCAGCATTAGTGGACCATTTCTGTTTAAACTACTTGGGATTTTTCAATGTAGTTCTTTTTGCTTGATTTATTGGAATATTTAATTAACTCCTACAATTGGATGGATTTCTAGGTTACAGTTATTGGACTATTATTTAGCTCTGTTGGGGTGAGAAGCCCATTACAAAATGTGCTAACAGTTCTGCTGCTCAAGGAAAACCTAGGAAGGGGTTTTGGTTTTCATTTAAAAAATACTGAGTTTTAGTCTCTGCTTTAATGCCCTTTAAACTCATCAGCTAGAGAAGGACATTAGTGGTTATCTCAGTCCTGACACTTGCTAACAAAGACTGACAACTGCTGACACAACAACCTGCCTTGAATTATATTTGGGTATGGGGTGGAATGGGTTGGCATAACAGAAACATGTAATTTCAGTAAACCACCATTTTTAGAAAATGACATTGTTTAAAATTTCCTTTGCTGAAAGGGAGATGCATTTTTCCCCAGACCTCTCAAAAAGTCATGCAGGGGACTGAATAGGAAAATGGTGCCTGAAATGAGAATTTCAGTACGTATGCAGTGTCAGTCAAAATCTTCCATTTTAATTTTTATTCTGAGTTCTTCTCAAATATAAATGTGTATACAAATTCTTGTCCTTAATTAACTACAGAGCTTACAGAAGGTGTTTGTTGCTGTCCATTTCTTTGCTATCCCTCCCTTACTTCTACTGATCAGAGCTGCATATTGAGTAGACACACTATAACCCCGTAATTTGACACTACTACTATAGCATCAATTGTTCTGGATGATACCACACCTTGCCAGTCAAAAATGATTTGAGCTTAAATTGTCAGCTAAAGATGCTCTTCATTTTTATTGCCCTGAACTTGTGGGCAGTCTATTGGACGAAGTGAATTACTTTGTTGTTGAAAATGCTTGTAATTTTGTGTGAAGGACACAATCAGAATACACAATATTTTTTCCCCTTTGCATTTCCCAACCTGCTCTGCTCCTTTGGTACCCGAGCATATTACAAAATTGCTGACATCTAAGCTGATCAATCAAACTCTTTGCAGTTCTGTAAATGATCTTAACTGTCTATGCAGCTGTTATTTGGCAGTGCTCCATCTGGAAAATAAAATACAAACATCAAAAGAAGTTCAGCAAGGTTTACGTTTCACAGAGGTTTTTTGATAGCTTGTCCGTTATATAACAGAGTCTCTGGGGTCAAATTAGAAGACGTCAGATCTTTGTCCTTTCATAAATCTCTGATCCCTGAGTTAACCATGTGACAATCACCTCCCAAAACAGGGACAGCTAAGCAGCGTGTTGGTGCTGTGCTGATATTCTGCACACTAATGGGCACAGCCTCCCAGGAAAACAGGCTGTATACAGGAATACCTTACAGGAGCTAAGGAAAGCTGGGGCAGCCATACGGTTTATAGAATTAAGAGGGTAGATTTTTTCAACATTGGTTTCATTTTTGTTCCTCAATTCTGCCCAACTCTCTAGCAAGCTTAACACCATGGCATGCAGGGCTGTGTTGCTTGCCTTTAAAACTGCCATACTGATTCAGTGCAGCTGTACTGTAGAAAACTCCATATTAATCTCAATTCAGAAAAAAAATCAGCGTTCATGAAGTGTTTTGCTTCTTCATACTCTGTCTCTGCTTTTAAATTAGGGTATTCCTCCTTATTTTATTAATTCAGCTCAACTGATGATACAGCTTGACCTGGACACATTAAGCAAATGTACCAAACTGAAGAAGGAACACAACATGCATGGATAGTTTGTGATTTATGTAGAGGTGGCTATGTGACACTATCCCTTGCCATAGATATACAGAACTGTGCAGAGAATTAATGCTCTGGTAGACTGCAGGAAGACATTTGCCAGGGCTGTAGAGAGACAGCAAATCTCCTGACACTTTATGCTCTGATTGGTCATGCCCAAAAGGCGTATCAGCCAACTTGAACAGATCAGCAAAGTTCTCATTAGCAAAATTCCAAGCTAACCTTTCTACTCACTGACTGCAGAGAGGGCAAAACAGTAATCACAGTGGAAAAGGTGTCCTTAGCACTCTAAAAAGAAACTACCAGGCAATAAACATTGTTGATCAGACACAAAACCGGATGGAGGAAAGAAATATGTCAGTGAATCAAGTGCCTTCTCTTCCTGGACAAAACACAGAGGTGAAATGCTGCAGTTATGAGCAAGAATACTTCACATGGTGTGATGGACACACTGCCAGTTGGTCCAGGTCAATTACAGTGGCTTTTTTTGGCGTAATGTGCAGAAGTTTTCCTCAAAGGACCATAAAGGAAATGAAGTGCCCAATACCTTTGCCAGTTTTATAGCTCTCAGACTATGTGGAAAATTTAATCCAGAAAGAACTGGCAGAGAAAAGAAGATAATAACAAGAACAACAAAACAATGTTATGTGCTGTACAAGTTGCAACATATTTAAGATATATTTTTTATATTCTCTCACTTTATGATTTCCCTTTGCACTGCATTTTATACCTTGCTTAGTTAGAAACTGCAATATGAAGCTACAGTAATGTACAGCAAATTTTAAGACCTTAAACCAAAATCAGAATATGAATCTAGGAAAATATTTTTTTTCCGCAGCAGAAATTAGAACTGATGCATTTAGAAGCACATCCCATTTCTATCAAACATGCACCGTTTCCCCTGCAGCTCCTTTTATGTTAGTCAATATCTTTTAATGTTATCTGATGGTTTCCTAGGAGATGCCCTAAATGGCCAAACTCACTAGTTTGATGCTGGTGTTGGATAATATCTATATGCACTAAACATCTGTTTTGTTCACTGAAGTCTGCTCTGCCCTTTTTCCACTGGTCATTATGTTCCCTTTGAGGGTTTCTAATGGTTGCTAATGAGATAAGAAAAATGCTCCATGTACACTTCCATCTTCTCTGATGGTGTGTGATCAGAAGTCTGTGCTCTTTTTTAGCAGGAATTGCTTCAAAATCATTGTTACTGTTTCTTTGTACAGTAGTTTGGATGCAAATTTTACACTTAAGGACTAAAGTGCCTTTTAAAAATCTGTAAGATGCAATTAGAAAGAGAAAGATCACCACATTATAGGGTAGAGAGTTCTATTTGTGGAAGGGTGGGCTCAGTGTTGATTCATGTTTTTCAGATGGTACAGTACAGGTTGCATCATTAATAGAAGATTAAGATGCCAAATGGGGAATTTTTACCTTCTGTTTCTGAGTTTTTCACTGTAGGAAATCACCCAGATATGGCGAGAGTTTGATTTTATACAACATGATGAGCAGACAGAGTGTTCCTCAAATTGAACAGAGCCTGCTGCTACTGTGGGATGAGGGGCTGACAGCTTGGGTAGTATCCATACAAAGCTATAATTTCTAATCTGTCAAAATCACTTCCCTTTAGAAAGCCTGATTTCATTAGCATGTTCTTTGTCGGATGTGATTGTCTCTCTTAGCAGCTTTCCTTTTACAGCTGTCACAAAAGCCAATCAGATTATACCAAGGGCGGGAAATAAATAAGTCTTTTTGCTGTAAATTAATTTAGGCAAGGCTGCATCACATATGGTTAGATTTAGTCCCTACTTTAAAGTGTGAAATTTTAGCAAGGTAACAGATGAGGGCTCTAAGAGCAGGTATTGGCATAAATTTGGTTACAAACTGCATTTCTTCTAGAAATCTAGGGGTGGGTATAGAAAATATATTTGCATATAGCCTTATACCTTATAAATGGCAAACCAAGCTCTCAGCTAAACTGAGGACTTGGGCGAAACTGTCTTGGACAGAGAGGTCAAATTAGGTTTTTCTCAGATTTTGTCTGTGCTGCACTCTTCTGGGGTAATTTTAACCCAAACACTAAGAACTCATTTAAGCTCATTTTATTCATATTTGATCTTGTCCACTGTTCAATTGACCAGTGTGGGCTCCTCTACCATTTCACTCAAGTCCAATGTTTTTGTATAGCTTGCTGTGCTCTGCTACCAAGAAGTATCCAGGCTGAGCTTGCCTTGGTTCTTCTGTTGCTTTGGACCTGAGCATGTAAGGTAACGAGGAGTAGGCAGGTATTTTATGGAAACCTGTTTATCGACTTTATTTAGCTCTGCTTGATTCATCTCTCTGTTGTGCCTTCAGAAATTTGTGAGGGGAAAAAAAGGATCAGATTGTTCTTCTTTTCCAAAAAGTATTTCACCCTGGAGAGTAAGACAAAGGCGGTTGTCCCATTTGGCTTCTAAGGTTGAAAAAAGAATCTTTTCAGAAGTCTTTAGTGTACAAAAGAAAGATGAGTGTCATAGAAAGATCTCCCTGTGTGTCAGCTGACTGGTCCATCTTTCCCTGTGCCATTTGCAAAAAGAGGCAGCATGAAATGACAGCAAAGCTCTTCAGTGGAGCTATAGCTTCACTTTTCAGTCCCTGTGACCCCTCTGGGGAACAGGTAAAGCTGTAACCTCTTGCAAAGAGTATTTCTGTGCAGGTGCAGAGAACCATTCTAGAAGTCAAACCTGGAGCTGTATGATTAGGTTGGTTAAGAATTTCTTTTATTTTGGAATATTTTTAAATTGCAAGAATCTATTGCTTGTTAGAAATAGGTAATAACCACTCTATGGATCACTTACCATTTCCCTTACCGGTATATTCCCTTATAGCTGCATTACCTGAGCAGGTACAATGAGTCCCAGTGGCTTTTCATTGTGCCCTGAAATATAGGTGAAAGTCCTCATAGTCATTATTATTTACAAACAAAGTTTCTTCCCCTTCTAAAGGGTAATTGGTCTTCGAGCTTCTAATTTTGGCACTTCTGCATCCCTAAAGGCTCATAATTTCCTTTCTAAATCTAAGAGAATCTTCTGGTTTTAAAAACTTCATCCATTTCTATGACTATGTGTAATGGTCTAGCTGTTTTTTTCCTCTGCCTTTTTGCCAGTTCCATCTGGTCATTTAAAAACAGTAATTCTGTATCTTTTCATATTCTCCAGATCTTCAGCAATGCCAATCTCTAACTGACAGTATTTGATCTGTTTTATGATTACTCTTCATCTGTTCCTGGCTCTTCATCTGCATGCTGGTAAATGGCTTTGATCACCTCCTGGCCAGAATCTATGGCTTCTCATAATTCCTTCTGGAAAGATTCTTTGTCTTCATTTAATTACTTTTTACCATTACCTGGCTAGCATCCATTGACTGTTTTCTGTTTTTAATTTTTGCCACTGTGAAAGCTAATAGGACTTTTCTGCATTGGGACATTTAGGAAAGTCAATCCAAATTAAATGTTAAAGTTCACACTTCAGCTGCATTAAATCTCTGTGTTGACAGCCTTGTTAGAAGAAAAGAAGACCTTAATTTTGTTTAATTTAATACATACTATAAATGAATTAAGCTAAGTCAAATTTAACCACTTCAACTTTGAACAAATGTGTCTACACAAGGTTTGTGAGATTTAGCAAATCAATTTTAGCTTCACATCCTTATTAATATTTTTTATTTCCTGAGTTTCTTGAAGACAAGGCCTCAGATGTCTTTTATATAGGAATAATCTTTTTCTTCCAGCCTGACTTTTTTCTCATTCTCTCCTTTTCTTGATGTTTTTCATTCCTGTGTTCTGATGGTAGCTTTCATTATACTGAACATAGTTGCTCTAATTATTTTATTAATTACACTTTAACAGGCTATAGATCTGTGTTAATTTCAGAGGAGTTAAGGTGGATGCTGTAGATGTGCACACAGAATGGAGTTCATCTTTCCTAACCTTACTGGGGAAATGCAGGCAGATGGAATTTACCCTCAGCCAGTTTGTAGATGATCTAAGCTGAGGGGACTGGGTGATACACCAGATGGTTGTGTCACCTTCAGAGAGACCTTGGCAGGCAGAGAGGAATCTTGAGTTCAACATGGGGTGTTGCAAAGCTCTGCATCTCAGGAGGGTTAACCCCACACACCAGAACATGCTGGGGGCTGGCTGGAAAGAAGCTTGATGTCCTTATGGACAGCAAGGTGACCATGACCTAGCAAAGCACCCTCACACCAGAAGGTCAAGAGGGGTGATCTTCACCTCTGCTTAGCACTGGTGGGGTGACAGCCTCACTTCTATGTCCAATTCTTGCTTACCTTAACCATCCTGTGATAACCTCTGAAAATATTGCTAGCTAAGCGGACAAGATACAGTTCTAACAGCATCCAGGGCAAGTCATGGACTCGTCACTTTAGACTTATCCCATGTGCTCAGGCTGCTCCCCTACCTTTTGAAATTTCCTTTGTTTTAATTAATATTTCCCTAGAATAACCCAAACCTGTAGGACAGTAGTAAATTTCCAGAGCTTGGCATGGAAACAGGAGACCAGAAAACCCAATGTATAGTATGTGACTTCATAAATACTTCATTTTGTCCCTGGGGGCTGCTTTTCCTTTTGTATTGTAAAAGTCCAAGCAGAGGACTCCAAGCCCAGAGCCTTGTTCCCAGCTGTTCCTATGAGCTGCTAGTCTGAAATTAGTTAATGACCTAAAGGCTCTAATCCCGTGTGTTTAATAAAGCAAGTTTAATAAGGATATAAAACTAGCATGAATCCAGCAGCTCCTAGTGATGATGATGATGATGATGATGAAGAATTATCTTCTTTTTTTTTTTTT
>VZTG01008003.1:521836-531869 GCA_013397845.1 Melanocharis versteri
AAAAAAGATGAACTCCTGCTATTTTATCTATCCTTTTCACAGAATATTTTTTTCTCTCTGTTAAAATTGTTCCCAGTAAGTCTGTCACAGCAGCAGACAGATGAACACTCACATTTAAATCCCCTCCTGTCTGATAGGTAGACATTTGCAAGCCAAAAGAGAATCATCCTCCTTACTTCTGAAAAGTATGGTCTGCCTTTCAGATAATACCTACTTTTCCAACCTTGTCAGGTGAGGCAGTGCTTGAAAGCTTTTTAGCACTTACCCTTTTGTATAACAAGTTATCTCAGTAGGAGACTTTGCAGCAGTCTTTAACCCCTTTTGTATTCTCATTGCATCTCACAGATGTCTCATGCAAGCTAATAAATAATTCCATGAAGTTTCTCCTCTTTCCACAACATTAATCTCCCATCAACTAGTAATGAGCCTTTGTTGGTTCCTTGTGAGAATCTGAGAAACCACATTAATTTCTTAAAACTTTTTTAACAATAGTGATCCTATTGGCAGAGAGTTTAGGAACATCTGATCCAGACATTTAGCCTTAGGAGGTTTTTATGGCCTGTGTTTATTGTGCCCTGAAATTCCTAAAGCCCTAGAAAGATGCTGTAAATGAGACATGCATCAATTTCTAATAAGTTATATCTGCATATTGTCTGATATAACAAACCAGAATTGTGTGGCCAAAGTCCTGTTCTTTCATGGTTGTTTCTTGAGCTGAATGATTTTTTGTAAAAAAAAATCATGTGATCAAAGTTTATACAGGTTGCTGCGTGTTTTAGAACAGTGAAATGACTGTTAATTCTTTGCATGCTGATTTTCCCCATAAAACATGGCACAATACCAGTCAACAAATAGCCAACACTCATTCTGCTAGACTTGTTCATGTGCTGTCCCACAGTCTTTCATTTTAGCAGTCTAGAGAAAAATAGGTCCCTTTGGAGGTTTGCAAAGGAAGTTCTTGTTGCTTAAACTTGAGTGTCCAAATTAGATGCCCAAGCTTCTACTTAACTGCACTCTACTGACAGCCAACCTACAGCATGGAATGGGGTTAAAGAGAAAGCATTAAATCCTACCAGAAAACATCAATTCTTTCCAGGAATCTTGTATTTTATACACACTTCAGACAAAATTAACTTCCTATTAGCCTCACTTCCACACTCATGTCAATTAAAGAACCAAACCAATCAAATAATAAAGAGGGAATCAAAGCTGAAAGTGTAGAAATAAGAGGATTGTGAGTCTATAGAACACTGCTGTGCATTCAAAACATTTTTTTTTCCTACGCATGGCTCTGACATTACAGCCTGCACTCAGTTTGCTTCAGCTGAACTCTGCATTGGTAAATGTAGAAAGGATGCCCATCAATTCAGCCCACTCATTTCTGTTTCTTTTCAGCATCAACTTTTCAGTGAATTGTCTCCTTCTGCAACAGCAGCTCTTTCAGACTGTCATGGTACTTTCCTTTTTTTTGTCCCTTTCCCTGGTTCCATTGTTCTATGCCATTTTTATCTTTTCTTTGTTTCCTTGTATATGCAATGAAGCCGGCAATGCAATTAGCACCATTAGTTACATTCATTCTGCCCTTTGACTATTTATAAAGACACTTTTTATGAACCTAAAGAAAAAAAAAAAGAAGAAGAAGAAGAAAGAAACTCAGCCATCCAAAACTTCAAGTGTCTTATACTTTACAATTTTCTGCTTTTCTTCTGAATGTGTGGAAGCCTGATAACACTAAGGAAATGGTATATATTCACATATGTGTTACATGTTGTTTGCAGTGAATTGATTTTGTCGTAAAAGAAAGCAAGTTTTCATCGTAGTTTGAATTAGCTTCAATATCATGAAAACCTCTATGAGTTTTTCCCTAAGACTGTAACCTGAACAGAAATCTGCTTCTACACCTCCAGAAGGATTATTGATTGGGACAGACTATCTGCAAAGGGATTTCAGTTTAGACGAAACTGGTTTTTAACCTATATTACAATATTACTTCTATGTTGCATATATTGCCAGAAAAAGAAATAATACAAAGGCTGTTATTGAGACTGTGACATGAGCAGGCCACCCAGTACATTCATTATTTAACCATGACCAAAAAATGGCAAGAATCTGTCTTTTCTCTGAAATGAGAAGAAGAAGAGCAAGCCATGGCTTGTAAGTGTTAAGTGACAAAACTTGAAGGTCTTCAAAAAGCTCTTCAGTGAAGAGGGCTGGCAATAACCATCTGCCCCAGTGTGATTGCAGAGGCTGGGTCACAGTTGTCCATTGCATTGTCTTGCTGTTTGCCCTTCAGAAGTTTCTGATCATTTCTCCTCTTGAACACAAGGCATGAAGGGTTTTTTTTAATTGATTGCCCCAAACCGTTGTTGATTTTTGAAAGCTGAGCTTCACTTTTTAGCTTGGTCCATTTGAACTTTTTAAAGTAGCTTTAGATTGCTGAAGAAAATTCGGGCCCTTTTGCAGTAACTGCAGCCCATTGAGCACTGGATGTCTGGTATAAACTTAGAGGATAAAAGGTCTAACAAGGGAAAGATAACTTTGAATACTGTTTTCCAGCAACTTCTGTTTTTAAAACACCCCTGTGTGGATTCTCTTAGAAACAAATCATGGTAGTTCTAGGGAAGTATAAGCAATAATGAACATATGCTATGTATAAATCGTGTTTTCCTGCACTAATATTTGAAGTTTTAACCTTCTGTGTTTTAGGAATTGCAGCTCAGAATAGGTAGATGATCTGTGCTGGAAAATAGCTATTTTGTATCAAGTCTCTGAGGACCGAAGCAATTGCAGATAATGAGCTGGGTTATTTTTTGATGGTTAAACTTCTGTTTTTTCACAGTATGGCCATTTAGTTACTTGGTTGTGAGTCCCTCCTCCATCCGGAAATGCAGTAAGATCCCTAGGCATCTGTGACCTGGATATAAAGGTTGTATAACTATGATGCAAATTTTTCTGAATATGCCTTTTTTTTAGCGGAGGTCTGGAGTTTTCACAGAAGAAAAGGCGTGCATGTAGAGTAGGACAGCTGCTGGCTTTATTTTTTGTGGTTGCTCATCCCTCTCAGTCACACAATTTTTAGTTTCAGCCACTGCAATTATTATAGTTTAGCAACAGTGTCTGTTTCCTGATATGTGCTACTGTACCTTAACATAATAACAATTCTAGCCTCTGTCCAAGTTGATGGAATGTTTATTGCCCTTGGCTGTACTGTTTATGACTTTATACCTCTGAGTCACTGTGTATGTATCCAACCTACTGTGCCTCTGATGAAAATGCGTACATGAATTTGAATTTAGGTGATAACCTTAAATGCTATCTTGGTGTGATATCATTTGAAATGGTGGCTACATGTTTCTCCACTTGGCTGAAGAAACAACAGCAAAAGCTGTTGTTAATTTTGTTTTTAATTAATTGTGCAGCATGGATTTGTTGATGTGACATGGATAGGGGTCAAATAAATAGATTTGCCTTGGGTTAATAGAAGTTTTCCATCATCTCCTCTGTT
Source organism: Melanocharis versteri (assembly GCA_013397845.1). Classification (NCBI taxonomy): domain Eukaryota; kingdom Metazoa; phylum Chordata; class Aves; order Passeriformes; family Melanocharitidae; genus Melanocharis; species Melanocharis versteri. Next base: position 525,342 of record VZTG01008003.1, read on the forward strand.
TCTGGTGCATAAAATATTCCTCAACAATCTTAACTTCTCAAATGAGTGCATAAAATCCTCACAATCAACCTGACAGCCTTGGTTAAAGGCTGCCACTACCCTTTGTATTCATCTGCTGTGCAACTCCCCTTACTGGTAGGAGGCCTCTGAAATGCTTGGAAACAATTTTATGAATAAAAGCATTTCAAGTGCTAAAATCCACTTCGTATAAATTAAAATAATGTCTTTTGGATTTTTCATAAAACACTATATGCCCTACTCATCCCTGGAGTGGATTTCTTTTACCGTTATTTGCTGTGATGACACATAATTAAGTCAGATTACATTTTTATAGACAGAGGAGAATAGCTAAGAAACAGTCCTAAATTATTCATCAATAAGTTTCACCAAGAAAAAAAGGCGAAAGACAAGAATATAAAATGTGCTGTCTGTTATTTTTTTCTTCCTAAAACTAGATAATTTTATAATGGTATATTGAACAAATAAGTCTCTCTCTTCCTCCCCATGAGAGAACAAGAGACTTCATTTAACTCCACATGTGTTATTGTGCTTATCTGCTGATTACCATATTACTTTGATTTGTGTGGTAGATTGTAAACTCTTGTAGGATTATGGAAAAATTTCTTTCCCCAGGCTGAACCAGTGAGATTTTCAGTACCATGAAGACAGGGATGAGTACGGAAGAAGCAGATTGGTTATTATATCTCTCTGTAATTTTTACCCAGTGGTTTGTCTCATTTTTATCACTGCACAGTCAGCATGAAAGCCAAGGAAGATAATACACCTCCCCAACGTTGTCACAACACTAAGTTTTAATGCCTCTTCATACCCTCAGCATGGTTAGAGAAAATGTGAATTGCTGAAATGTTGCAGCCATAAAGAAGAGCAGGAGCAGGCACAGATATGCTTTGATTCACCTAGGTAAAATACTCCTTTTGATTAGCAATTGAAAATATATAATGAAGGAAAGTGCTGATTTTCTAAACATCAGGGTTTTCTTATGTACTAGTCCTTCTTTCTGATTTTGGATGGGCTTATTGACATTTGCAAGACAATTTACTTGGCTTGTTAATCTAAGTATTTCCTTGCAGAAAATGCAAGGAGAGGCAGTAATGAAAGGGGAAGTTTAGACCAGAGAAAAGGGAAAAATAGGTGTTCCATAAATCTAAAAAATATTAATTCAGCTAATATATATCTGTGCTGTGTATGTAACTCAGACTAGAAAAAGAAAAAGAGTTTAAATAGAAATTGAATGGAAATTTAAGACAAGTGGAGCTTATCAAGGGTTTTCTGGTATACTGGAAGCCTATGGAGAAACATGGGAATGGACAGCCAGGTAGCTGGGCAGCGACTGGTGATACTGACTGGTGGCTGTTTTGAGGTCTGCATTCCTACTCCCTTTCTCTGGGAAATATTGGTGATGCATATGTGAACCCAGGATGAGTGTCCTTACTATGTCCAACACAGTGGCATGAGAACGAGGCAGGACCAGACAGAAGATGTGGGTTCACTTTGCTGCTCTGCTTCTGCTTTGTGGGCGGTCAGAGAAGTGGCTTTATCCCCAGTTTTGTGAAATAAAAACAACTCCATTCAACTCCTTTGCATCTGAGGGAAATGGACCTGGAATCCTGTGTGAACTTCTTGTCAACTGCATCCAAGCTCAACTGAATTTCTGTAGAAAAGCCCAACGCTAGGCGAAAAGATGCGGAGTATAGTGTAGGGATAGTTAAACAGCTTTCACGATGCAAAGAAATTGCCAGTACAGATTAAGAGGGAAGCTTCATAAGATCTGCACTTTTCATCACAGTTACAAATTATTTGGAAAAGCAAGAGCTTAATGAGGTGACAAAGTTTGCTGATACTACAGAATTCTTCAAAGTGACAGAAACTAACACTGACAACAAAAGGGTGAACTGAACTTGTGATTTTGAGTGGTCAGAGATAAAATGGGAGACAATTCAGTGCTGATAAGTGAAAAGTAATAAATGCAAGAAAGCATAATCCTAGTTATTTTTATACTGCCCTGGGCTCATAAATGAGGTATAAATATTTTGGAAAGACATTTAGAATTATTATGGTTAGCTGAGTGCCAAGTGGTGCTCAGTGAAAGCTGAAGATCATAGGAACAACAAAGAAAGCACCAATAACAGAATAGTTGACATAACTTTTCTTCTGTATAAAACCAGGATCAATTCGTGTCTTGAATACTGTATGAAGTTCTGTCCTCCCTTTTTCAAACAGAGAAATTGTTGAAACAGACAAAGGCAGCAAGGATTAGATATGAAGTTTTTGTGTGAAGAGCAATTAGGCTAGGATTATAGGTCTTCAGGGAGAAAAAATGACTGAGGGACAAAATTATAGAGCATATCAAATAAAAAAGTAGATGAACTGCAATGTTTTCTGTTAACAATGTCTGAAGAACTGAGGGCCAATTGAGGAAATTATCATGCTGCTAACTTAAGGTAAAAGTAAGGAAGCACTTTTCTCACACAGTGCATTTCAACTCTGGAATTCATTGTCAGAAGTTTTTGTAGTGCCCAAAGTATAAAATAGATTTATAAAAGGTTTGGGAAATTAGGTGGAAGAAAAGATCATTCTATACAATACTAATATATTTTTTAAAAATTGTATAAAAGAGTAATATTTCTTATCCTTCTTTTTTAAATGACCACAAACAGTAACTTTTACAGTAGGGAGATTGTTTGCTGGGTCTGATGAAACTTATTTTTGCCCACTATGATATTTGGTATGTTATAGAACTGAATCCAGTCCACAGAAGGTTTTCTCTGATATTCAAAAGAAATTTTCATGACAGAAAAGTAAATAAAAAAAAAATTAATCTACCTCCTTTAAAATAAGAAGGAAAGTCAATTATTATTATTTATGAATGAACCAGAGGATCTTTCATACTGGGATGGAAAAAATCCTTATAATATAGGACAATGGAGGTGTGTTCTGGGATGTGTCTTTAAGATATAAACTTAGTGTGGAATGACTTGGATCAGATTTGCATCTTATATGACATTATATCAATTTAGAAACATGAAAAAATCCAGTTCTGAGAGGGTTTTTTTGCCTGGTAGCTGCCTGTTCAGCTGTAGCAGGTGGGAAGACTGAAAATAATTTTAAATAGCACTTCCCTTCTTCCACTTCACATGGGAATAGCTGTTGAACTGTTGGAGCAACAAGCATTTCTTTTCCCTGATAAATTGTAAAAGTACCCAAAGGTATCAGGCATGAAACACAGGAATATTGCCCAGGCACTGTACAAGTTCTTGCAATGAAAATTTGGAGAGATGTTTAAAGACGTGCCTGGGGGATGTGAGGGCTTGAGGGAGACAGTGATTTTGTTTTGTCATTTTTACCTCAGCCTGAATCTTGTGTAGCATCAAGTTGCCTTCTCTTAGGGCTGAGCCTGGAACACATACATGAGATGAGCTGGCATGCCCTGAGGTGGATCTGGGATGCTGGCCCGCTTCCCAAGGACTGCCAGAGCTACTATGCTGAAATTCAAACTTTATGGACTAATGATTTTCCTGCTTTAGTGCCAGCATGTTTAAACACTCTCGGTATTCTGGGTGCAAGTTGCCTGTATAAATGTGAGTAATGTCTCTGCCCAAGTATTCTTTACCCCATAGGGTTAAAAAAATAAGTGCATCAAAATGGTATTCTGGTGCCACAGTGGTGAAGTCTTATAAAATATGGAACCCTGTAAAGTGTAAAATGTGTTAGATGTATAGAGTTAAGTGGAGCTGAAATGTCCCAATGCAAATTGTGATCTGAACTCTCTCCCAGGAGCCAGAGCTTTTGGGTCAGGTGTTACTGTTCCAGGCTATTTCCAAGTGAGTGCCTGTGCCTTTTTACAACACAAGCCTTGTTACACTTTGATTTCTTCCTCTCTCCTGGTCTGAATTATGTTACTTTTGTTGATATGAATTCACAGCCACTTGCCAATGACCATAAAAGCCATTCTATATCACATATTGACTTGAAAGATTTAGGTCCCCAGTATCAAAAGATGGCACTTTATCCACTCAGCCAGACCAGACCCTTGATTTTACATTGCTGTTTTCTCTCTGAGTTTCAGAAGTCCTTTTAATATTTCAGAACCATGTCAGTGCTTTCATAAACTTTCCAAAGGGTGAGCAGTAGTAGTTGTATTCCAGCTGCTGCTGAATCTGCTGTGTTTGTTCAGCCCTGAAATGATCTTTTAAGATGTGAAAATAAAATGTTTCACTAGTATTGAGCCATAAACGCAAAACTGACCAGGGATGCAATATACCCAACAAAAACTACCTATTAAGTATTAGAACCACTTTTTTTTCCAGCTTCCTGCATAGTGGCCTGATTCTGATTTAACCTGATTTTTTTTTTGTTCCAGCAAGATTGGTAAAATAATATTAATCTTTTTTTTTTTTAATTTTTGAGAAGATAACAGCTATTAATTTGGTCTTAACCACACATAGCTTATGAAGCCTACGCTAAAGGCTTTTTCTTTTCTCATAGGAAACAAGCAAACCTTATTTACTTAATAAGGAAATATTCCTTTGAATGCTCTAAATATTTTGACTCAAGTCACAAAGCTGCCTAAGTGTAAGATTGCAAACTGATTTTCTGATTCTTTTTGTACATATTTCCTCATTTTGCATTATTTATTTGAATGTGTGAAAAATCATATGCTTGTATGTATGCTGTAGAGATTTTCAGATTTTCTTAATAATGCAAGAAAATGAGGTGCCAGTACAGCAAGCTCTAAAATTCAAACCCTTAATGTTTAATGCTAGTAGAACTGACAGACTGTAATATGAACTCAGTAGAAAATATACAACTTTCAGAAATTTTTTTCACTCTCTTTCCCTTTACCAAGCAATTACTAGTGGAAAAAAACAAAACAAAACTTCACTCTTTAAATTTAATGCCCAACCCAGGCAACTATGGATCAAAGATCAGACTGCTATAGAAAGTTTCAAATACCAATAAGATTGTCTTTTTGGGCTATGTCATCCTCTCTGTGCCCTCTAGGTTTCTGTGTGGGTGGAATTTAAGTCCTGAAGTTTCAGGTCTATGTCAGACCCCAAAGTTGGGCTGTAGGAATAATTGGTTAGAGGACAACGCTAATAATGCCAAAGTCATGGTTTTGATGCCCTTTATGGGCCATTCACTGAAGAATCTGACTTCATGATCCTTGTGGATCCCTTCCAAATCAGAATACTCTGTGATCAATAGGAATCCTGAGCTGGTTGCAGGATAGCTATGTAGGAGAATTTCAGTGTTGCTCTCCTGTTAACAAAAAAGGAGGACAGTGTAACAGGCCTAAGTGCCTAGTGAGAGTCACCTCTAGTCACCTCACACAACCACTCTTAAGTACCTACTCTGCTCGAAGGCTTTATGTGTAGGTAGGTTCTATCATTTAGGCTGTTCAGACACCTTCTATACTTTTAAAATCCATAGTGCTTAAGACTCAAGGCTAGGTACTGCAGCTCCACTGACAGTTTCTCTCACAATCTGAGATGGTGTCGACACAGGAAATTAACCTTGGGCAAAGTCGTAAGTGTTTCTAACCACTTCTCAAGTCTGAGTAGAATGGATAGCTGAAATTTAGTGTCTACATCCTGCTACAGGTTACTATCCTGATAGAGCTGTAGGCCATATAGGACTTGTCTCTTTATTTTCAATAATAAATCCATAGTCCATCAGGATGTTTAATGTAGTCTGAATGTGTTTGGTTTAGACGTGAAGTTTCTTGTGGAAGTGTTGGCAAGGTCTTACTTCTAATATCCCTATCACTTAATTGGTACTGAGTGGGTATAAATCCTATTCTGGGTTCCACAGCAATCTTGTAGGTCAAAAGTGTATTAAAAATGTGCTGAAGTGTTAACTGGTCCTATACTGCCTTCTGTCAATATTTAAGAAGCTGCTCAGGTCTTGACTTCTGTGGGAGTACTGAAAGAAAAGTCTTGAATAGCTCTTTTCTTTTTAAAGGTCTCCCCTTGTTGGCAAATGGCACCATAACCCAAGAGAAATATATGACAGACATGTTATTTCTGTGGGAATTATAAGAGTTTTCAGAGTTGGTAGCAATTCTAAATATTATATATAGCAGCTAAACATATTTGTAGAAATACTTCTGTGCCAGGGAGGGAAAGTATGAGGTTTTTGTTTCTTTTCTTTTCCCTTCAGAAACTAAGCTTTCTGGAATTAGCATAAGTTTACTTTGAATGATAGAAAAAATTATTATCTGCTAGTACAGAACAGAAATTAATCTGATAAGTCAAGAAAGAACAGCATTATTGGGTGTGACTTTACTTACTTGAATGTTGGGAAGATTGTAATGCAAGTTCAAAAGCTGTTTGAATAGTGCTACTGCTACAGGAAAAACTGCAAGAGTCATGTGTGTATGGCTTTGACATTATTGATGATTCATTTGATGACACTTCAGCTGCTTCATTTCATGAAAGGAAATGAAATCTTGCAATTTCAGTGAGGATCAATTTGGCAAGGTTTGGTCCATTTCCCTGCACTTCATGT
>VZTG01008003.1:531961-544864 GCA_013397845.1 Melanocharis versteri
TTTTTAGCATTTCATTTCATCAATTTCTTCTCCAGTCTCTTTGTTTGACTTCGTTCCCTGATTTTGAAATTTCAGTATCAGTTTGGAAGGTTTCTGTCCATTTCATCTAGAATAAAGAACACCCCACTGCCCTCCACCCCTTTTTCACTTGGCACCAGCCTCAGCCAAATGCTGTTTCTACTTCTTTGCTTAGGGTTAGGGTTATGCTTAGGGTTAGGGTCGAGAAAACCACAAAGCCCAGAGCTCCAGGGACACTGCAACTACAAAAGGCCTGCCAAGGGGAGCATGGCACTGCCCCAACATTGCTTCTTCCACACCTTTCTCCTTGGCACCACCCATTTGCTTGGCACCTCAGCAAAATTGCGCTTTCACTGCTCTGCTTAGGGTTAGGCTTACGCTTAAGGTTAGGCTTTAGAAAACCGCAAAGCCCAGACCTCCAGGGACATTGGAATTACAAAAGCCATGCGAAAGGGGAGCACTTCATGTTATCTCCTTACATTTGATTACAATCACTTNTTCCCTATGTCCAAATGCAATAACATGGCATAGGCCTGGAAGCAGTCACGTTCATATCCTGCTAATATCAGCTCAGCAGTTTCCAAGTATAAGTCAGGTAGGTTTAGACACTAAAGAAAGTCTGTTTCACTTTGCTGGTAATGCCTGTCTGTGTGAGATGGGCTTCTTTGACCAAGTCATACTTGGATGATTGTTCAGGATTGCATTCCCTTTGTATTTTAAATTGTCCTCCACATGTTATCACTTCTGTGTCACATAGTTCTCGGTCTTATACTAGATGAAATGATTTTCTAATGGCCTAAGCAATGATGCTGTGTCATCCTTTATCATCCTCCCTCTCCAGCTGCTTGGCTATCACTTTCTGAGCTACAATGGACAAATGACACCTTGTGTTTTTTGAACTCTGTGGGGTCTAGAACACACTGCACTGCAGGAATTGGCACCAATCCAATTGTACAGGTAATCTGACACTTCTTGGAGCAAGAGGTTTTTATGGCAATTTTCTGAGGAACCTATTCAGAATATCTAATGTTAGACAAACATCATAATGGGCAGGGTGTGATTGGTGGAAGGTCCAATGCCATTAACAGAGGCTCACTCTAAGGTCTGTGGTTGGGTAATGTTCCTTGAAACGTGTGCCATAGCCACTTCTTGCAAAGTGCAAGGAAAACCTGCACTGGGCTACATTCCTCTCCAGGGTGCATCTTACAGATCAAATCCTTTCCAGCCTGCTGGTTTTCTTGGAAGACCATGGACAGTGGCTGGTACGTATAGGATATATACAACCCTGAATACCTCATCCTGTGTGGCTTCTGCTCTTACCAAGAGCTGCAGTGGGAGTGCTCAGGTGGCAGCTACACGTGGAGAGCTGCAAACAGGCTTTTCCAGTAGCTGTACCTGTTTAGACAATTAAGTGGCTGAGAAGGAAGCTCTGATGAAAATCAGAGGGATGTTGGATATGAATGTCTGCAAATTGAAGGTGGGTTTTAAAGAGCTCCTGCAGATGTCTTGGATACTGTTCCAAAGCCCTTTTGAAGAATCTTATATGAAGTTTGTCCCTGAATTTTCAAGCATGTCTTCTCTATTTTATTACCTACTGATGATGTTAATAGATAATCCTGAGGGCTTTGAATATACCAGTAGAAGAAATTTCCTTGACAAAAGCAGAGAATATTTCTTTTCTAAGGAAAATCTCTGTCCCAATTGTTTGTCTGTTATAAAGAAATCCCTTACAAAAAGTAAACTTCACAGTGAAACTGTTGGAAATCCAGCTGAGAGGTTGGAAATCATCTCCTAGTGGAGCTTACAACAGAACAGATACTACAGGGATTTTATTTTCTAGTGATGAATAAGAGGTTAGGTATCCTAAAACACCAGCAGTACATTTTCTAACAGGTGCAGTGAAAGAGAGTCTGTTACCAGAAGTCTTGTGATTCTGCTGTATATTCAAACTTTTATTAACTTTTAACACTCAGGACAGAATGTTAATTAATACTTGATCTCACAGGGCTCTGGTTAAACCTGAAAAACTACAGGAAGCTGTTATATTTAGGTGCATTGATAGTCTCAGTAAAAAGAAAAAAATATCCCCAAAAGCCAGACGAACGTTATCACATGTTTTTTTTGAGATTTGTCGGCAAAGTTAGCTTTCATGCTAGCCAGCTGAGGTCTTGGGTTTCTATATGAAAAGAACAGCTCAGCTATGTCTTGAGGCTAATACTGAAAAGGTCATGAGATTCTCTTTCATGAAAGGAATGAAAGTAAGCTGAAAAGTACAGGAAAACATAAGGTTCACTATAAATGATAGAACTGATTTAGTTCTATGCATTTCTCTGTGTATAGAAAAATGACATTGAAATACATTTGTATTTAGATTTAGGGAGCAACTTCCTTTCTGCCTCTTCACCATTTTATTATTTATTTCCAAACCTTATTATTTTAAAATGCTATAGCACCCAAAATATGCTAGACTATTTCTAAACACAATCACATAATGGATTTTTCCTGTGATGAGCAAAGCAGCCATTTGAAGTTCATTCATTGAGACCCTTTGGCCTTTAGAGCATTTAGTGAAGGGTTTGTTTTGTTTATTTTACAGTTCAGTGGAATGGAAAACAATTTTTCTTAAGCATTACTGGAGGCCATCAAACAGCGAGAAGGAATAATTTTTCTGCTGCTGCATGTTCAGCAGAATTTAAAGGTGTCTATTAAAAAAAACCAAACAGGTGTAGTGATAAACCTAGATTTCCCCTATTTTTCAAAAAAGTGTAATTATACTCATCAGACATAATGATCTGCTATTTTCCCCATCTTGCTATTGCTCAGAGTGTAATGAGAAAAGTTTGCTGATGCTGGATGCATTTGATTATTCCCCATTTCTTCTTGATTATTTCCTACACAAAAAGAAAATAGAAAACCACACCCCTGAAAAAAAACCCAAACCAACAAACCAACAAAACCCCCAAAAAGCAAAACAACAAACCCCAACCAAATTAAATTGTTTACTTATTCATGAAATGTGATTTGGATGTGCAGTTTATAGATGGGAAAAAAAGTAATTGAAAATACACTTTTCTCAGCCTGTTGCCACAGAATTATTTAGATTCAGCTTTTGATTACTTGGAGAGGCAATAGGAGGTCCTGTTTTCACTCCTTGTTTTGTGTTTTTCAAAAATTAATTTTCAAAAGACATTACATATATTATTAAGTGGAGGCAGGAAATAGATAAATAAAACTGTTTGAACAATAATGGGGTAAACTGAGAAATCAAGTGATTGATGATACTGACATTTAGGTCATGCAAGTTGAAAACCCGGAGCCTAAACTCCTGTTGAAGTCAGCAGCAAAAGTCGACCTGCTCACCAAATGGAAGTTACAGTTTCTTCTCAAGAAGACACTTCCATGAAGTTATTTTGACTTTACAACCATGTAGACACAACCTGCATCAAAATTCAAGTTGCATTAAAAACAGTGGCCTTGAGAAGCAGCTTGTAGAGCTTAACTCTTGTCTGTCCCTGATACATTCAAGGAGGTAAATGGTATTTGACCCTTAAGGAGGTTTGGGAAAGAATTCTGGGAAACATCTAAATTTGTTGGGCTTTTTTTACTGTGGTGCATAGCAGTACAGTCCCACTGAATACTGGCAGGACTTGATATTCAGGCATCCCTTTCAGATCTTAAAATGTTAGAGTCTGTCCCCAGCACAATGACTCAGGCAAGACCAGTAAGGATCTCAGTCCCCTTTTTTCTGCCAATAGGTAGCTTGATGCTTATTCTGGATGCTCAGACATGCCATGACCATGACATGAACAGCCTTCATTTCTTGGAAAGCAGACACATTATTCATTGTACAAGGCACAAGAATATTTGGTCTGTAGGCAAACCAGTGGATTGAAACCGTCTTCACCCTTTTCCCAGGGGGATATCCTAACCATGCAGGTATTGAATAACCACTGGGGCTGCCTGCTGTGTTCGCTCCTTCCTAACACCCTGTTAGAACTGGACAGCTTCAGTCAGGCTTCCTCCCGCTTTCTCTCCTTTGGTCCTGTGACACTCTTGTTGCAGGACCAGCTCCCCAAGCACATTTTACAAACTCTACCCCTTGGATTTTAGGATAGAATCGAATAGAAAAGCATCTTTCAGTTGGAAGGTACCTACAACAGCCATCTAATCCAGCTGCTTGACCGTGTCAGGGCTGACCAAAAGTTAAAACGTGTTAAGGGCATTGTCCTAATGCTTCTTAAGCACTGACAGGCTTGTGGCATCGACCACTTCCCTAAGAAGCCACTTCCAGTGTTTGACCACCCTCTTAGTAAAGAAATGCTTCCTAATGTCCAGTCTAAAACTCCCTTGGTGCAGTTTTGAACCATTCCTGAGTGTCCTATGTCAGGATATCAGGGAGAAGAGCTCAGCCCCTCCCTCTCCACTTCCCCTCCTTGGGAAGCTGTGAGAGGTCAATGAAGTTGTACCTCAGCCTCCTTTTCTCCAAAACAGACAAACAAAGATTTCTTAACTTTTCCTCACAGGTAATGCTGATCTGAATTCTAGCATTTGAAAGGCTCTACTGACTAAGCCAAAGTTTTTTAAAGTCCATTCTGAAACCTCCTTAGAGGTCATGACTGGAAATTTGCTGTAATATATTTTTTTAATGATAAGGGCAAATTTAATGGTTGCTACAATGGATGCTACATTTTAGGTGACATTGGGTATTTTTTGATCAGTGATAGTCAATTTTGTTTAGTGGAAGATTTCAAGACAAAGAAGTAAACTCAGTATTCAGTTTCTCTTAATAGTTCAATGCTTTAAACATGCATTTGCAACACCAAAAAAAGAAAAACCCAATACCCTGTTCATTTTTGCTATAATACACGTAGTGTTTTTCCATTTGTTTGTTTATTTTTATGTCGAAGACAGGTGCTTTTAACGATGCATAAAGTGACATTTTCAGACTGTGGAACTCATTCCCTGCAGCATTAACTGTCTGTGACTATTCAAAGGTGACTTTGTATTGGCTGAGGTTAGCTTTTTGCTACTCTCTAGCCTAATATTTCCTATTTAATGTCATCATTTTCTTTCCCTTGGATTCTTACTTTCTATTTTAAACTCCTCTAATGTATTTTACCTTTTCATTTTCTCTTTTCTGAGCATGGATTGGTGTTAAATAGAGTTTTTTGGTGCTTCTAGAGCTTTTTAAGAGATCAGTTAGACACCTGGATTTCATATTGGAAGGTCATTCTCAGTGAGATGAATCTTCTCTGATTTAAGGCATCTATAATGGAATAGTCAAACTTCAAACCGTCGCTGTAGAGTCCCTCCATAGTTAATGAGAGAAATAAGTATCTCCAAAGGGCAGTCCATGTGACCTGTCACATGTATCTGTCTATGGATGAAAACAATCGTCTCCTGGAGGTGCCTATTTCACTTTACTGACAATGTAGAATTATGCCACTAACTCTGACACCATTGCCAGGGCAGATGAATTTCACTTGGTGTATCTAGGCTACAAATTTTTTTTTTTTCTTTACTGTGCATCTGAGAAATTTGACTTTACACCCATTTGCTATCTGTGCACATTTTTATTGCCTTTATGATATTCTTTTGCAAGTGAAGGCTAAAATTAAGTACTCAGCTGGGTTTCCTGCTTCCTTTGGATAGTGAAAGCCATTATTTTTAAGCACTTATTTGAAGAAATGAAAAGTGAAAGATGAATGATAGCATAAGTTATATCTTAAGTTAGGAGACATTATCAAAGCTGTGATTTTTAGTAGACATCCAAGAGCTTTATTTCATGGGATTTAGTTCAATTTCCAATTAATAATTTTTCTTCCTACCTTCTCCACTTTCTTATTACTATACATAAAAAGATGTGCTAAAATGAAGGCAAATCTTGCTGTCTAGTAGGTTCAACCAAGCACTCTCATCCTGCCCTTGGGAACCTTGCTTGAAGGCTCAATAATCTGAAACCAGAAAATCTGCAAACAAAGTTTAATATATTTACCTGAAACAGTTGTGATTGGCAGGGCAAAAGCAGAGTGAGGCAAAGAGGAAAAACTAGAGCAGGATGCTGAGGTCAGCACACTGTTTCTATTTCTCTGAAGAAAGTGACAACAGAGTTCAGAGATCTTTGATTTCCTTCTACAGGCTTTGCTGACATAGCATTTTCCCTTGCCTTGCCTTGCCTTCCCTGCCCTTCCCTACCCTTCCCTGCCCTTTCCCTGTCCTTCCCTTCCCCTGTCCTGCCCTGCCCTTGAAGAGATTACTGTCTTTAGACATGGTAACCCTGCATGCAGCATTGGCCATAGGATTTCCCTGCTCCTTCACCTTCTCCCTGTAGCAAAAAGCCCTTTAAAAGGCCAGATGTATTGATAGCAAAGAGATCTAAAGGAAGAAAGTGAAGCCAAGAGGATAATTAAAATAGCAAACCCTAGCTAACAAGATAATGAAGAATCCTTCTGACACTTTCAGCAGGGATCGATGGTACAGTCACGATAATCATATTACATTGCACCTTTCATCCTGGAGGGTGTCAAAATGCTTTGGATATTCAGCACACTAGTACAAGGAATTGTTAGTCTACGCAAAACCGCCCATGGGTTTGCATCTGGCAGCTGCACTGCAGGAAACATCAGCACTCAAAAGGTGAAGCGTGGGTAGGTAGAAAATCTGTCTGCTAAAAGTTAAGAACACACGGGGCATTAAGCCTACTTATAACTGCTGGAAAGATCAGGCCTCACTGTGTTCAGAGGTAAAGTGCCTCTTTTCCAAGGGTGTTGGTGCCAGTAGCCAGGTGCAGGGTGTGTAAAGAAGGGATGTATGGCCAAGAGGGAATTTGCTGTTATTTATATCACATTAGCCAAAGAGCATTCACTGCAAAGATAAAAGTCCAGAATGTTAGCTGGAAATGCGAACTTCTAACCTACCCAAATGGAGGGTTAAATACAGGAGCATGAACTCTGAAAAACACTGGATTCCAGATTTCTTTCCTACGTGAAAAATTAGGTAGTTTTTTCTCCAGAAGAGTTGCCACAAGAGACATGAAATGTATTTTCATCAGTTAGTTCAATTCAGTGCAGTATGGTGTTTTTAACTGTATTTGTCTCAGCAGTTTCCCAGTCTTTGCTTCTTTTTCCTGTCATTTTTCATGCATTAAACCATATTGATGTATTTTTGGCACTGTCTCAGCCAAAAGATTACCCCTTGCCATTACAAGGCCTTCTTGCTCATTATCCAGCTGCTGTTGAGCTGCATGTTTTATCTTTCCAAGAAACTTAGTTAATACCTAGGTTTATCTAACTATCCTCATCCTCAAGATTCTCAGCACAAGGCAAATGAAGGCTCAAACTACAGATATGTTACTCCAGCTCAGCAGGTTATGGGTAGCCAGCTGAGCTGTGGTAGCTCTCATAGATCTCAAAGTTAGGCCTTGGCAGAGTGCAAGGGAATATAACTTAGCTGAGCCCTCTTTCAACATGACATAGATGGAGTCAAATTGACATATATTTTTCCAGTTTAAAGGTGTCTAAAATTGTCTTTACTCATTTGCCAACTCATGTTTCAACTGAAGAAACTTTACCAGAATTTTAAACTTTCTTGGGTGATGTGCTTCTTGGTTTTTCTCGACTAGCAAAGAATACATAATGATCACAAAATGTTTTAAAAACTTTGCTAAACAGGCACTGTATAACTACAGAGTTTTGTGAAACCGACTTCTAAAATCCTACATGAATCTGTGTGTGCCAAAGTGATGCTCACTAAGGAGCTGTTTGAAGGCCTGAAATATTTTTTTGTCTAAAAACTGAATATTGGTTATGGCCAGGATGAATCTAAAAATGGCAACGCCCCCTATAGTGGGACAGATTTGAAAAAAACAGATGTTGAAATGTTGTGTTTATAAAATGCTTGGTTATAATATATTCTTTCATAGTTGGAGGTAACTGTGGCACCTGACATTTTTTTCCTGAGAGTGCACTTCTCCTCTTAGGCTGTTGTCAGCTGGGAAAAGAAGGGAGCCAGATGAAGGACAAATGCTTACACAGGTTCTGTGTTCAGCAGGGAATTCCAAAGCCTTTTGTTGACATGTGAAAGTCTGCAACGGGCTTCAGTTCAAGCTCTGAATGGTCTGTGCTGACATCTTTAGCTCATGGCATTTGCTGCTGCCTTGGTGCTGTCTGCGATGTCTCTGATAGGATATAATTTGCTACAGCTGGCTTAGGTGCAAAACTGCCCTGGGCAAGGCTTTCTGTCTTTCCTTGGCTGTGCCATTTCATTGTGTGTCTCATCAAAATCAGGCAAACAAATGTGGAAAGAGTGGGTGCTCCTGCATGTATCATGCTCTGCAAATCGAGCGTATAGAAGCAATCCCTTGCCCAGAGCTCTGCTTGTGCCCCCACACAGATCACAGCTCACAACAGAGGGTCTCATTTGTTCTGTTTCTGCCTCTTCAAGATCAGAAGAGGTTTAAACGCCTACCTGCTGCTAAAGTTCCTTATTTTCCACCTGAATCCTATGAAGGGGTGGGGTATGGGGACTGCAAAAATATATTCTAAAGCATAATTAGATGCAAGACAGGTACGGATTTGGATATGGTTTGATTAAATCAGAGTCCTTTTCTAATACAAGTAGATGTTACACTAAGAGTCCTATTATTTAAGAGAATTTTCAATGCCAGTTTAAAAAATTGTGCACTGTATTCTTTGAAATAATGTATTAACTGAAAATGCCAGTCTTCAAGTATATTCAGTACGGTGGATCCTTAGCTGAAATATATCCATGTCATTCTAATCTCTGGTGAAATTACATCAATGAATGTCATCTAAGGAATGGATGGATAAGAGAAGCACAGGACATCACTAATAGGCACATAATGTCGCTCATGCTCTGATCATCACTGAATGAATTCAGCTGGCAATCTGAACTAGAAGGATAAAACTTTCGGGCTTATAAAAAAAAAAAGAAAAAAGAATACATGAAGGTAAACTTTTCTGCATTCATTAAGTTGCATTATATGAGCACATTAATGGGAAACCAGAGGGAGAAATTTGCTATTGTATCTCCTGCAAGTGACTTTGATAATGAGAGGTAGTCGTTAGACTATGTTAATTCCAATGTTAAACTTCCAAGAAGGGTGAACTTATGGTTTCAGTAATCAGTGACCCATACTTGAGCTGTGTATATAAAAAACATGAAAAAAACTCAGCCCTAAACATTACAAAAAGGACATGAGAGTATATGAAGATTTTGTCTGGCTGGACCAAACACTTGGGAGTTCTATTTATGCCAGAATGTGGCACACCCTAATGGGTTGGATAATGGGAGCTGTTAAATGATAGTGCTGGATGAGTGACCTGTGGGATTTTGAAGCTTAGGCATGGTGGATACAGCATTGGCAGGCATTATCCAGCAGTAATGAATGGTGCTGATCTCTTGCCTATTGCAATGATCTCTGTGCTTCTCTGAGGAGCTGGCAAGGAAGCAAAAACCTCCCTTCCTCCCATTTACTGCCATGGGCTTGAGAAAGAAATATGTGATTTTGTTAGCTTTCATCCAGCCAGTGGCTGCAACCAACACCAGGACATTCATATCAATTGCAATAACAGAAAGCCCCTAAGGGCTCCTCAGTGCCTTTCATTTTTTTATGGGGTACAGTCTGGGCCTCAGACCCTTCCATTTGGCCTAGAAAATTCACAACAGAGTCTTGAAGGCAGGTGAATGGACATGTGTTGGCTGGGACATCCACAGGAGTGCCGAGCTCCTCCTGGCGTGTTCCTGTCTGGCTTTTGGTTCTGTTCTCTCATGGGGACAGTGCCCAGAGCCCACATCCCCAGAGCACAGCTCCCTCAGCCTCACCTGCCGACCAGGGCCTCCTCCTGCCAGCTGCTCAGCAGATCTCCCATAGCTGGGGAGGCATGCACAGACACATCATGGCCCTTTCTCCGTCGTGTGACCAGACAAATCCCATTTTTCTTGCATGCAGCTCTTCCACTCTTCTGCTTTTCCTTATATTACTCAGTAAGGTGAGGTCTCAGGTGAGATGCATTTATACCGTACACTGTCACAGGTTTCTAGCTCAACCATCAAAATGCAGTATTCCTTCCTCAAGCTCTTTCAAGGTCCATATTCGATCATAGGAAAGCAAGGGGAAAAAATGGAGGTCTGGAGTTTGGAGTTGATACTAAGACTGTAAAAAGTTTGGAGGTGCTCTTAAAGAAATGCAGGTCATGATAAACCAGTATCAAAACATAATATCTGTTCCTATGAAGCCGTAGTCTGCAACTTCCTTATCTCAGTCTGTGAAGAATGTGTACCTTAAAAGAAACAAAGTATGTGAACAAAAAATGCAGAACTTTTTTTTTTTTTTAAGTTTATATTCATCAGTGAGACACAACAAGGTGAAGGACAAGGAGTAGGTAGATTGAAAAGAAGAAAATATGAAAAAGCAAATGACTTTGCAGTTGGTTGGATTTATTTCTGACTTTGGAAGCAAGATCATCTGCTATCATTGCTAACACCATTAAGATTAATTCAAAATATTCTGGCACTCGTCTTCATTGTTTTGAAATCTTTAGATGACCCTGTGAGAGGCTGCATCAATCAGAAAGACTATCATTTCCTTTTCTGTAGATACCTAACATTTTAATAATATTACCTTGTCATATTGTAATCTATATGAGGTGTTTTTGTTTTGTTTTATTTTGGTTTTTCTTTTCCTTTGAAACGCATTCTGGCCTGGCTTGCAAAGCTTTAGGGCTGCAGAGACAAGGGAAATGTTTGTCAGCTGTCTAAGTGCAATAGATAAATTCTCACTTCTGCTTTTTGGAGGTATTTTTTATAATGCTGTTCTGTGTGTTGTTATTGTTGCTCTGATGGCAGTGACAGTAGAAGCTGTTGGGGACATTCAGCAATCTTTACTCAAGACCCAATAGTAAGAGAAAATTAAGGTAAAGTGAATTTTCCAGATTCAAAAACAAGTAAGTAGCAGAGTTACCAATAAAATTCAACTTTTAAAAAAATCAAAATCAAACTCTAATATATTGTATAATAGGGTAAAAATGATGCTAAGTTATTTAAAAATATGTCATATTTGAATCTTTCCAAATTATATTGTTCTAATCTTGACTGACAGAAAAAAAAATGGAAACATGTTAATGAAAAAAAAAAGATAGCACAGATGTGGTAATTGTGACTTGGTACCAGTAAGACCTTAATCTGTTTGTACATATAGGAAGATACTGTTTGAGCAAAGCTAAATCTCATTCAGAAGTCCCTTAGGATGATAGAACTTTTTAAGCATTAAAACACTTGATTATAAACTGAAGACAAGTACCAGTGCTCAACAATGGAAAGCACTACACAGTTTCTCATACTCAAAGGGCAAAAAGTATTCCATGCTAATTTTATTTCACATG
The DNA here is from genome assembly GCA_013397845.1 of Melanocharis versteri. Classification (NCBI taxonomy): domain Eukaryota; kingdom Metazoa; phylum Chordata; class Aves; order Passeriformes; family Melanocharitidae; genus Melanocharis; species Melanocharis versteri. The sequence goes on from VZTG01008003.1 coordinate 543,382, forward strand.
AAAGAAAATAATAAACAAATTATACATATGAAATCCAAAGGGCAGATATTCACTTGCTGCATTTCCTTTACTGAGATTGAATTATCTGACACTTCTGAACATCCTGACCCTCAAATGTTAAAACAGACACCAATCTCCCTGTTTTATGAGCAATAACTTCTGTTGAAAAAAACCCTATTGGTTTTAATTTGTAGATGTATTTGCATTCTTCTTCTTCTAGTTTTTCCATTGAGCTGCTTCTCTGTGATATGTGGTATAAAAAGTCTGAAGGTTTTTAAATTGCTCCTACCTTTTGCAAGAAATGCAGCTATTTCCTGTCCATGTTCATAAAACATTCGAGTAGAAAATTAGATTGAATTCTGACACTGGGTAGTTTTCCAATTCTTAACCCTATATTCAAACAAACAAGCAAAAATTTAAAAAATACTGTCAGAAAAGTCAGAATCTTTCTAGGGTGGGGATTGTCTTCTATTCCAAGCTGTAGTTTCAAATAAATTGAAACTCAGGTATGACTAGACACATTTTTGTGTATTTTTGTGTGTTTCTGCACATTCATGTGTTAATTTAAATTCTGTAATTTTTTGCTGTAGGTGGTTCTTCCAGAGAGTCAAAACATTGCAACAGAAATTCTGGAGACATTTGGGGAAGTTATCCTACATTTGAGAAACTATTCCTTGAAGCTATTCAGTGTAAAACTATTGAAATCTGCCTGTCTCTCCAACCCTTAGAATTCAAGCCATGACCTACTAGATCACTGGATGATGAAAATAAATAAGTTAGCAGTTAACACAGAAAACTTTGTGATTTTCTCCTCCTAAGGGAACATACTGATCTATATTCATGATAAGGAAGAAGTCTGGAGGAAATCCATGGTAATATTAATTATTTTAAAATGTGCTTAGAGAGATATCACTAGTTTAATATTGTATACCATCTGGATCCAGATACTCTGGTTTAATATTGTATACCATCTGGATCCAGATTCACTGCTTGAGAGAATGTTTATAGTTATGAACTGCACCTTCCTTGTAAGATTTACACACTTTATTACTTCAGTTTCATGATACTGTAAAATAATCAGTTTCCAACTAAAAAGTACAGGCCATAGCTGAATTTGTATGAAGTCAATGCAAGTTCTCAATGAACTTTGGATCACATCCCCTGGTCAGACCTTAAACTGGGGTAAAGATGCTTTCAATCACCGGTGAGTCACAATGCTAAAGAAAGAGAGTTGTTTTTCCTTTTCTGCTGCGCGGCTCTGAATGCCACTGACAGCCAGCCCTGCAGAGAGATGGAAACAGAATGCAATCAGACTTCCAAATCTTCCCTTAATGCAGTGTCTTTCTTTGGAGCTTTTCCCTGTAGGGTACCTCTCAGATGGGGATAAGTAATGCTGTTAGTACATAATCCAATCACTGAATGCAGATTGCTTCTAGACAATCCTGAGCAGCAGATTTGTACTTCTTTTTTTTTTTTCTTTTTT
>VZTG01008003.1:560973-584816 GCA_013397845.1 Melanocharis versteri
TGGTGAGGCCACAACTCAAGTCCTGTGTCCAGTTTTGGCTCCTCACAACAAAATAGACATGGAGGTGCTGGAGCAAGGCCAGAGAAGGGCAATAGAGCTGGTGAAAAGTCTGGAACTCAGGTCTGATGAGGAGTAGCTGAGGGAGCTGGGCCTGGAGATGTTTAGCCTGGATAAAAGGAGGTTCAGGGGTTACCTTACTGCTCTCTACGACTCTGTGAAAGGAGATTGTAGCTGGGTGGGGGTTTCTATTCTTCTCCCAGGCAACTGGTGATAGGACGAGAGGAAATTTCATCAGTGATGGTTTAGATTGGCTATTAGGAAAAACTTCATCATGGTTGATGAAGTATTGGAACAGTTGCCAAGTATTGGAACAGGTTGCCCAGAAGTGTTTGAGTCATCATTCCTGGAGGAACTTGTGCACTCATGGAAAAGGTTTAGTGCTGGAGTTGGTAGTGCTGCTTTAGCAGTTGGGTAATCTATCTCAGTGACCTTAGAGGTATTTTCTGATGCGTGATTCTGATTCTGCTCTATGATTTTGTCTCTGTTGTCAGTGAAGTACAATTCAGCACATCTAAAAGTCTCATTGCATAATTAATACTCAAGATCTATGTTTACTGTACATTAAACCAGCACTCTGGGTGGCGGCCATAAGCTAAACCTCTTCTTATTTCTTATGAACAATAGCCATAAAAGAAACTTCATGGTGTTCTTAAAATATGGTCTCAGGACAGCCAAAGAGTTTATTCTTTTCCCCAGAGCATAATTATCCACATTTTTTTTCACCTTCTCCAGTCTACTTACATGGAAGGTAACTTGTTTATTCAATCGTGAGGCATTAGTTTTTAGATCTTAAGCCATATTTGTGGGGAGCTTTCTACTTGTTTATATGTGTGCTTAATACACATGAATATACCACACAAATTTGTTTATATGTGTGCTTAATATACATGAATATACCAAACAAACTACTTTCATTTAATTTGACACAATTTTTTTACATTGAACAAGTCACAGTAAAAAGTTATCTAAATAACTTATTTCTACATCACCACTATTAAATTTTTTACCCTTTTTTCATCAGCTATAAGCTTTATCAGCAGCAGTCTTTATTGACTTTCAAATCACAGCCTTACCTATTCAATGGCCACAGCCTTTCATAAAAATGGATCCAGTGAAATTCATGTCTGTTTTATGCAGGAAATCAGAACCCAGGAACATAATTTTGCAGAGGAATATCAAATACTAGGCAGAGCAAAAGTACCATTTGCTACATCTCTGCCTCCTCATCCAGAGACTGTGAAACTTCTTTGGATGATGTCTGTACAACTTTATGTTCTGTACTGTACCTTATTTCTGTGTCTCTGAGTTTTGGGCAAAGACAGTTTCTCTTGCTAGGTGTATTTACGAGCTCAGACTTTGGACCCTTTCAGCCACTGCTGAAACAACAAGTCAATAACTGAGCACTTGACCATGTAGCAAAGCAGAGCACGTCAGCTCTTTGCAGGAAATCTGCCCCCCATTAGCTGTCATTTAGACTGGTCAGAGATTAAACATTCACCACTGAAGTAAAAAAGGCATATTTTTCAAAACTGATTGAGGCCGATAGTTTCCACAAAATTCAGAGAATTTTCTGACTTTTCACTGCTTCTGATAATGTGACCTCTTTATGTAGCTGCTATAGTACAAACTTAGACGCCTCTAAAGCGTCAGTTTTGCTTGCTAGTCAGCCAAAATCAATCAGTAACTCTCAAAAAACCCAGAGCATGAATACAAATATTTGCAGTACAATGAGTGGCTAAGTGTTTTCAGGATTAAGAATCATGTAATGTTTTGGGTGGGAAGACACCTTGAAGATCATCTTGTTCCAACCCCCTGACGTGGTGAGAGACACCGTCCACCTGACCAGGTTGGTCAGAGCCCCATCCAGCCTGGCCTTGGACACTGCCAGGGATGGGGCACCCACAGCTTCCTTGGGCAACCTGTGCCAGGGCCTCAGCACCCTCACAGTGAAGAAGAATTGTTTCTGAAGACCTACTCTTTTGCACACATAGTCCGACCCCCCATGAAACAGCCAAAATATGTGGAATTTAAGGAGCACCTTGGCATAAAATTAACATTAATAGTATGTGTTATTTGCAGAAAATGAAAAAGGAAATATTTACTTGCAATTTTTTGCCTTGCAGTCTCTGTTTTGGGCAGAGATAACATTTGAAAAACATCTATGCTAGAAAAACTCTAACACCAAAGACATCTAATGGTAAGGTTGGGAAGTCAAATGACAGATGCTTGAGAAGCCGAGCAGCAAGGGAGTTTGAGAGCTCAGACAGCAGATGCACGGCAAGGCAGAAGGAGTCATCTGAGAGAACACTTGCCATTTTTCATGCACCTGTTAAATTTTTGAACGATAATATTTCTATGTGAGGGATTGCGAGGAGGAAAAACCAAAGCCAGAAACCCAAGGGGGTGAGGTCTTAGGTTTTTTTTTTTGGGACTAGCAGCCTAGTTGCCCTCATGAAATCCTCAGTGTAATCAAATGAAGCAGCTGTTTGCACTGCTGGATCCATTCAGACTGGGAAAAAAGGGGTAAACACTTCTAATGCAAATATCAGCCTTGCCTCTCTACACTTGCTGCAATGATTCTGTTATTTAGCCACTTACGGTGGCAACTGGTGCAGAAAATCTCCAGAGCAAACAAGGCTTTAATTAATAATCAGTTATTTTCCGCAATAAGTAATTGGGAGGAAGCTCAGTTTAATGCTTAGACTTGAATATATCTTTGTGGTCTGATAAAGAAAGTGGTTTACTCAACTGCTTTATTAATATTTCCTCTATATCTGCATGTCAAATTTCAGGATAATGTTATGTTTTTCATAGCTTTGATAAAGAGGGGGAATAGAAATGTGAAGTGGTAATAATCATTAGGATGTGTTGGCTTATTGGAAAATCCAATGACTGAAAATTTTAATGACTTTTCACACTAAATATAAATAATCCCTAAAGGGAAGTTGACATTGCTATGAATGCTTGCTTCACAAGCCCATAAAAATTGGAAGATTGTATCTAGCACATTACAGGAAATTCTTTTATTCCTCAAAGCCCTGAGCATTGAGGCATAACATTAGAATACAGAAAATGTGTCTGTATAAACTGAAGCCCGTACGTACAAATGTCTCAAAGTTCATAGTATAAAGTACAAGAGCTATTTCATACTTGGAAACTTTTTCTATACTATCTATATAAACAGTAATCAAAAATTATGGCTCTGATGAACAAATTTTGCTATATACATATTAAAGTACATAACATATAATTTAATGGATGCATTAGACATTGAGATATCTTCATGTTTGATTATTTCAAGTTCAACTCAAGGATAGAGTTTCTATCTTTTTTTGTTTACCTGTAGCACTAGACATAAGTTTTTCTCTGTTTCTGACCCTGATCCTTTGATAAATGAAGTTAGTGAAGATAATTTTGTGTCATTAAAGGGAGTACTGGATGGGACTATGCCTTTCCTGTTTGTATATTTCCCCTGAGTAACTTACCCCCTAGCAGGTGAAAATTTGTATGACATTCTAAAACTTCTGTAAGTCTCCAGTCTTTTGGATTGTTTCTACTAGTGTACTTGATGAATAAACTCCCTGAAAAGTGTAACCAAACAGCCAATTCCATATAAAGACACATGAAAGAATGCATGAAAATATATTACTCAGATATATGCTTAAAATTGTCTTCTCTAAATATCATCTCATTTTGACAAAGGTTTGTTTTTTATCTTTTAATGCATATTGCATTTCTGTTGTCTTTAGAGCTATGCATGTGCATTTAATAATTTTTTTTTCCCAGTGGTACTTATGTCTATTTTGACTTTCACTTCATTTTTGATAATCTTGTATGCAATATAATAGGTGTGATAGAGAAAAAGAAGCATTTTAAGATATCAGATCAATGTTATTCAAAGTATATATTCACGTGTATCGAGCAAACATTTTTTAGCACACAATTATGGGAGTTATCTAAAAAATATAGCAACACATTATATCCCTTCTGTTCTTGAGTGGGTTGAAATCTAGCAAATGACTTCACCCTTCTTTGTCAAAGCTAAATGATGTGGAATGCAGAGCTCTTCCAATGTAACATCGTCAAGGCTCTGTTCACTAAATAACCTTCATGACAGATACCCAAAATAACTGCATAAACTTTCTTCTCCTCCTTTTAAACATACAGTAACAGAGTTTAAATTGCTTTCAGATAAGCCAGATTTGAATGCAGATGTTTCTCTTTCTTGCTCTCACAGTTTGTTCTTCTGCAAAGAGCAGATATTTTCAGCTTCTCTTCTATGCTGTCTAATTATTTTAGAAATTCTTTAATAATGCCTCTTTTTTATGGCACAAATTCAATGTTTCCTAAACCACAGACGTCTTTGAAATATACTGGAATTGTGATAGAAGTGATAGAATTTTTTAAGCAAATTTTGGGGATAGATGTCAAGCTGTCAGGACTGCTGGTCACAGAATTTGCTTTGTGTAACTCAGAAGTCTCAAATGTTGAAAGGGAACCGTCTTGGATAGAGGGAGTGCATGGTTTTCTTTCACAGATATTCCCCAACAGTTACTTTGTTCTTATATCCACTGGCCATACCAAAACTGGTTTTGTGGAGGTGAAACGTTCTCTGTCAAAAGCTAGCAATAAATCAGGGTTCATCAGCTTGGCAGCTGCCTGTACAAATAATGCTGTTACTCATGTGAACTGTGTGAAACCATAAAGAATTAAAGTTGATATCATTTAAAGCATAAAGGTTTTAAAAATGTCACTCTCAGAGAAGAGTTCACTGGAAGGACAAATCAGAGGTTTCCTACGATGCAGATGCTGGGTAGTGGAGGAAAGGCAGAGAAACAAAAGCAGTGCTGTAATTAAGGGGGATGCTCTTCCCAGATAGTCCATCACTGCCATAGTCTACTGTGTGATTCGTAATATGATGAAAACAGATCAGGTGAATTGCAACCTAATTGTAGCTATTTTTCTTCAGAAAGAGAACCTTGGGTGCCTGTCTTAGTTGGAAATATCTGCAATGTTGATGCCAAATGTTGAGATGAGTTGTGCTGATTTGTTTAAAAATCATAGAAAATATACAAGATATGATATTTCACCAAAAATCATTTACCAGGCTCCCAGGAAGATGCAGGATAAGCCAAGGGTTGTATTCTGAAAAGCTTCTCTGCTGACTGGTTGCTGCCTCAGCCCCATGTTTCATCAACTTCATTCAGGCAGTTTCACTCCATTGCTGTTTATGACACGCCTTATTCTTTCTTTATTTCATCCTCTGCCACCCTTTCCTGTACTAAATGCATCTGTTTTTGCACTAATCAACTCCTATGGGACTGCCCCTTTCCTTCCATCATTTCACCATGGAAGAATTAATAACATGCTTGTAAATAATGGCTTGCTTTTAAATCAAGCTTATTCATTATGCTTTTATGTTGTAAATAATCACATCATATTTTACCCATCTCTTCTGTTTAAAAGTGAAGTCTGAGAAGTCTAGAAATTATTTTTAATCCTAATTTTTAAAGATTTAAAAGGTATCCCTATTCCTTTGGAGGAGAAAACAAATTTTTATGTTCACGATTGTCTGTAGCTGATGCACAAGAACTTTTGTTTCAGTGTTTTGGGAAATGAAAATTAAGAAAAGAATGAAGGGATCCCCAAGTAGCTCTGATAGCCAAAGAAATTCACGGAAATGCAGGAGACCCAGATAAGCTATGTTGGGGTGGCCCAGAGGCCTTTCTCAATGAAAATACATGAGATTGAGTGGAAGGACTACAGTCCTCAGGAGAGTGACATTGAGGGAGACGCTGAAGGGCACCCCGCCTCCTGAGTGTCAATTCTATACACATCTCCGCCCATGATCCACCCATTGTTACGCCCTCGTTCCTCCTCTTTTGAATATGTATGTGTTACCCGAAGGTTCTGTTCTCCTTGTTGTATGATTGGTTGATTTGTTGTCATGTTCCCCCATTGGTGCAATGAAGTTACGTAATTCTCCCTTATTGGATTGTACTTCTCCCCGCCCTCCGTGTTAGTCTTTATAACCCCCTGTTTTTTGTGTTCGTGGCTCTTTGCTCCGCTTCCCTTCTAACCCTGCGTTACCTCGATCCTCTGGTCGGGTAATAAAGGAAGTTAGGAACAAAAGCGGACTGAGAGTCTTCCTTCTCCCTTCGCCTGTGCACCCACAACCAACACCGCAGAGCTCCTGTGAGCCTCTCAAGACTGGCCGATAAAGCCGGACTGGGCGGCCCTCCGAGAACGAGGCGAACCCCTCGGAGTACGGACTCAGGGCACGCTGTTTTCCAGTCGCTCCTCGGCTTGCCAGCCGGGCTCTTAGCAAGCTCGTGGGCAGCGGCAAAGCTACATCAGCAGTGAGCTTGTTGGCTGTCCTCAGTACTTTTCACTGGAATTATCCAAATCTCTATCATTAATTAAAGATTCATTAGACCATGAAATCACCTTGTATCCCAGTGGAGTAGGTAAGACACCTAGAATGGGAGAGACTGAATAAAGTTCCCATCCTAAAGAAAAAGATTTCCACACTTAATTAGTATTACAACTTGACTACTTGCTATTCTGAGATGAGTAGCTCTTTTTGTACGTTTTACCAGAAATTCCATCCTAGACCAAAGGCTCAGTTTCAATTAATCAACATTTTCCAATAAAAAATTTCCCAAAGGACATTTAAAAACCATGATAAGCTCTTAGTGTTAGTTATTGGCCTGTCCTAATCATTTTCAGAAGTGTTATACAGAATATTTAATACAGATGAGAATAATTAACACACGAAGCAATAGATGAAGTTCATGTAGGGTATAGATATGATATGAATTCACTAGAAATTGTATCGAAGCTCAAAATTTAACATTACTGTTAGAATTAATTTCATGCCTTTTATAATCTTTTACACACTTATTTTTGGATGGTATGAAAATTGCCCTTTGGAGGTGCCAGTCTCTCACCAGTGTCAGGAGAGAAACCCTAGATGACTAGCCTAGATAAGGTATGTAACTTTTGGATTAATTCCCCTCCGCATAATTATCTGAGAAATGCTTAAAAATACTCAGAATGTAAGAATTCTGAAAAGTGAGTCCTGCAAAGTGGGAACTTCATTTTAAGAAAGTGAGGTGAGAGAGCATAAAATGTCCTTGTGATGAGTTCTTGGGGTTATACCTGAAAGATAGTTAAACTACAGTGAAATAAGTGCTTGCTAGCTCATTATTCCTATATCTGTAGATATAGATTTATTTTTTTTTCTGAGGCACTGTCGTCCGAACAGTGAAATAAGCAGACTATATAAATTCTCATCCAAAGAAAGCACAAATAGGAACTTTATGACACACAAAATGAACGTGGTCAATAAGAAGAGGAACCTGTCTTTGCAATCAATAAGAGATCTTGAGGCTATCTGAAATCTAATAACTCCTCCTGCATTGTCACAGACCAGAATAACAGGGTCAAATCTGGGCAGAGTATGACTCCTTCCTTCAGTGCAGGTCATGCTGATCATAATACTTTTATTATCCTGTTGTTGTGGATCATCTAAAATGATCAGTGTGACCATCTCTTTGGTTTCACCTCTGAAAGGTCCTTAGGGGAGGAAAAAAGGAGTTATCAAAGCTATCTCAAAGAAAATAGATTTCTTTTTCAAATGGCTTAATCATCCTACTTGCTAGAAAAGCTTTTAAGATATAAAAACGATCAGGCATTTATCTTTTTGTCAGCTAAGCGTACACTATCGAATACTATTATGTAAATTTGCATCATTGCAGTGCAGCCACTAAATGTAGCATGTAAATTATAACAAACACCCTTCAAACAGCTAATAATTAACTCCTCAGTGCTCTCAGCACCTTGCCCACTTAATATTTACTTAAACTTTCTAACTCTGTTATGAAAAATTTTCCTTTCTGACAAAAAATAACAAGGTGTTCTACCCTCTTTTGTTGATGTGTTCATTTCCTCCTTCCACATATATAACAATGTATGTATATATGCATGCACATGCACAGCTTGTGGTCAGAATAAGGTGCTAGGAGCCAAAAGTGCACTGACATCATGAGTGAGAAACGATGAAATAACAGTATGCCAGATCCTAAATATCAAAGCCTCACTCAGGTTGCAGGGGGAACTCAAGAGGTCTCTAGCTCAAGGTACTGCTCAAATCCAGGTCAATGGTGAGATCAGACCAGGATTGGATATTCCCTCCCAGGATGGAGACTGCAAATCCCCTCTGGGGAACCTGCTACAACCTTGGACTGTCCTGCTAGGGAAGAAGTTTTTTGTTCCATCCTGTTGCACTTCTGTTTCTTTCAATTATGTCTATTGTTCTCTCACCACAAAGTGAACTTTTAATGCTTATTTCTTAAATTCTGCTTTGTTACCACTTACATATATGCATATTCTTGATAGCAGGAATACACACATTTACAGCCTACCTACACGTTCTTTGATACTTTTAAAATTCTAATTTCTTTTCAATTTCTTTGTTCAACTCCCTTTATGAAGTACAAATGAATAACACACCTGTGAAAATGAATCTTGATATTACCTGGAACTTTAATAATCATGTAGCACAGTGACTCAGTAGAAATGTACACAGCTTCTACCAATTGCTTGCAAATTGCTATCTCAAGAATCCCTTGCAAGCGAGGATACGGCTGTATCAGACTGCCTCAAGCACAAAGTGGCATTTTTCCTAGTGTTAAGTTTACATTGTGAAATTAATTGAGTCTTTATACTAGTAAGATACTACCACTACTTCAAGAATCTAGCCAGTTTTCAGGTGGAAAAAAATCCACTAATTTCATAGATGTTTCTGAAAAGAACCAGGAAAAAAAAGAAAAAAAAGAAGCCAGCCTGCTTCAAGTTTCATCTCAGTCTCATTTAAACTTGGATAATTAGCTATTTCAGTGGTGGTAATCTATATTTTCATCAGTGTAAATAATGTGAAAAACAAAACTCCAAAGGTTTTTGCTACATAAAATATTACCCTAAGGAAACAGTTTTATTGTTAGCTGTGGAAATACTTTATCACAAGAGACAATCAGAGAAGTGGTCTGCAAAGGAAAACAACACACTTGAGAAAGCCCACTGGAAAGCAGTGTGTAGTCCAGGAGCCATAGATTAAAAACAGGTTATTCCCCCCCCCATTTGAAAGTGGTGAATATGCCCTTCCCTACTCCAAGACTAGAAGTGAGTGAATACCTTGATGCTGTTTCAACACAAGCCATCAACCCACCACCACCACTCTGACTTCTGAGGGCTGTCACATTCCTTTCAGACTGATACACTGATATTCTTCCAGACACAAATGTTTCACGCTTATGCTGAGGATTTTCACTGAACCTCACACATTTCCCTTCTTCCTTAGGATGATCCAAGATCTGTTTTTCTGGGATCTTTTGCATGCCCTGTAGGGATGCATGTACATTAGCAGTTTAGTTCAGAGGGAGTGTGCACCACTAATGCAAGCGCTTGCTTTTTATGCTTTGCTTCACACTGGGAAGCAGTTTTGGATCCTCCAAAATATATTTATTTGTGATGAAAGTAACCCAAAACAGCTAATGCCCAACCACTAACAGACCACTACTGGAGCCTGTAGTGAGGAGGATATAGCACCAACACCAGCTCTTTCCCTCTGTAGACCTCTCCTTGGGATGCTGTTCCTGCTGATGTAAAGACATGTAAGTTAGCTGAAGCCTCTGTCAAGTAGAAGAGAAAAAGGATTTTTAATAAACATTCTCTTTTGTTTGTTTATTTGTTTTTTGAAATATGCATAATCCTAGGCTCTTGGATACTTAGACTAGTTCTACTTAAGTAAATTAAATAGTGCTGGGCCTGTGGCCAAGGCATCAAAATTTGGCTGTTGAAATGTTTCTATGTTTCCTGGTACATATTGCCCAGTTTTCTCCAGCACAGTTAGCAAGCCAGCCAGAATGAGGGACTCCCTCTAAAAGGACCCGGGGACAAAGCCACCCAGGTGCCTAAGGGTGTCATACAACCAGACTGTGCCAGCTTCCCTCAAAATCAAGGGACTGTCCCTGCTTCTGTTAAGGTTACTTGTATGGCTGTAGCCCATATTGGGAAAAAAAAAAACCAAAACCAGGCAAGGGCTAAAGAGATAAGGAAGGTGGAGGCACAGTTAAAATGGGTTTGTTTGCTGAGGCACTGAGCCACCTTTGTGTGAAACATTTGACATGCTAAGGCTTTCTCTCCCATGTTGCTGTTAAGGAATTCCAGTGCAGGGGGGCTGTCAGAGACCTTACCCTGGCCCTGCTCTGCAGCAGGCCAAGTGTTTTTCCCCTTTTTTCAAGGGAGCAAATGAAGAAACCATCTCAGCCAGTCAAAGCATTTTCCCCGTCATTAGGTAAGTCTCTAGATTAATTAGAGAATGAACAGAAAAAAAAGTTCCTTCCCCTTTAATGGTTTTTCAGGACCTGCAAATAATGCAGCCACAAGTGAAAATTCATCTTTTCTGAAGTGCTGTTGGAATAATTTACTTGTAGGCTTGTGTACAGGGCAAATTAGGTTATTTATATTGTGGGCAGCAGCTGACAATATAAATTTGGAATTATTTGTTTTCAGAGCTCAGCTTTCTCTTCTCAGATCCCCCTAGCTCTGCTGGCTGGCAAAGGGAAATAGAAGAGAGATGTCATCCTGTGACAGAATGATCTTTTCACCATTTTTTTTTTGAGGCATCAATCCACAAATGTAATCACTGCTTTCCCCTCTACTCTTCTAGACTTCAGCCCAATTCAAAAAGGTTTTTATATGTTGGATACTGACTTCTTTTATTGGCCTGTTCAGCCTAGTATCTACACTACCTTTTTGACTATGATTTATTAAAGACTGTTTAAATAAAGATACAGTTATAACTGTTTCTAAAATGGAAATTGTAGGAGGAAAACTCTATTTTGTTATGTTGTACAGAACAGAAATCAAAACAGGGAATTTCCAGTCTTAAATCTGTGAGCTCAAACTACAACCAAGGAACAGAAATGGGAGATAAAACCACAAATAGTCATAACTATTGTAAGCACTTTTACATGAAAAAAAGTAGTTTTCTTTTACTAAAAACTTAAATTCAAAGAACTGAGGTAAATGAAACATGAAAGCATACAGTACCATTGTAGTTATTGTTTTCCAGTGTTATTGTATTTGCCAGTTCTGTGTAAGCTGACAAATCTTCTGTAGAAGGATGAGTTGCTAACATGTCAGCAACCTAAAAATAGCAGTGTGACTTACTTCAAGAGCCTTGTGTTGCAAACCCAAGATTTATCCAGGAAATTTAGGTTTTAGTTCCTTCATACCATTGCTGAGAAGTTTAACCCTTTTTCTGGGAAGAATTGTTGAGGAAGGATTCAGTGAGCAAACTTTAGCCACCCAAATATCAGCTATAACATCACAGTATAATTTAGCTTGGAAAAAAACCCCTGAGGTCATCTAGACCAACCTTCTTTGCAGAGCCCATGGCAGGTTGTGCAAATCTTTAAGTACTTGCTTCTCTAACACCAACAAAGATAAAAATACTCTATTCTTTCTTTTATTATTTGACTACCATCCCTCCCACCCCTGTATCTAAGGGGGAATTTGCCATGTTTTCACTCATCTCTGCTGGCTCTCACTCCACTCTCTGCACCCCTGAGAAGACTGTCTCTTCCTCTCTGTGCGCTTCACCTGGGTAGGTGCAAACAGACTAAGCTCTACTTTGAACTCTCTCCGGGCTGAACAGACCCACCTCTCTCAGCTACTTGTGGGATTCCATGTGCTCCAGGTCCTTGGCCAGCCTGGCGGCCTCCACTAAACTTTGCACATCTTTCACGGAATGAGACATCCAAGAAGAACATGGCACACAAAGCTTTTGTGAGGCTATTTCTCCGGCCTGTCCAGGCCCTTCTGACTGACAGGCTTCACTGCACTGACCACTCCTCCAGTCTGATGTCATCATAAACTTGCTGAGGTTGTCCTTTGTCCCACCATCCCGGCTGCAGACAAAGGTTCCAAATAGTATCAGTCTTACCCAGCCTAAATAGTTTGAATTTTGTCTGTGTTTAAGTGAGACAGCTGTCACTCCACAAAGGTTATTCATCACAGCCTCCGCCTCCGCCTCCATCTAAAAGCCCCATCAAATAATGGAGGCAGCTTAATTTCTGGGATGAAGAGACTGAGATTTTGTTTATGTAGTGGTAACACTGCTTTGGTCTGGAGTGCATGTGTGTGAGACCAGTGGAGTTAAATTGGATTCATGCTGCTTTAACTGACAGAGAAATCTTCCTTCGTTAACTTCTCTGTGGGAAAGACCTTCAGGCTTTGTATGATCAATGGCCATTTTACTGTTAAAAATACTATGAAGATTAAAACAGTGGTTTACAGCTCTTAACTATTTTATCTTTAGACCACTCAAGACATGCACGAATCATTTGTAATGATTCCCTCAATTAATTAGATGTAGTAGTTAGAATATAGTACATAGCACGCGTGAGTTTTCCTGGGATCACCATGAGCAGTTGGTTTTAGTGACATGACAGCTGACTTTCAACTACCCAGAAAAAAATTTTCCTCTCAGTAAATCTCCTTCTGCAAGAGCCAGTCCATGTCTTTGGATTGGAATTAGTGTCTCCTGTATATCAGAACAGAAAGACTGCTTTAATCCATCCGTGACAGATGGCAGGCCAGTCATTGGTCCACCTTGCTGTCACGTCTCTATACTTCGTTTTTAATTTGGTCAATGGTGTTTGCCAGGATAGCTCTCAAATCTGCTACCAGACCCTGACATTTTCAAATAATCAACCTGATTTACAAAAGAAATGCATTTAGACAAATTAATCAAACGGCTTTCAGGAAGGAACATTTCCTAAGGTTTGTTCACCAAGAAACTAAGAATGAGAAATATTATTGCTGACAAAAACCTCAACAGATGAACAGTTCTGAGATACAGAATGCTGAGGATAAAAATCAGAAAGACAGGTTTTGTTTTTTTTTTTTTACCTGTAGCAAAAGAAGAAGAAAAGGTCACTTGCCAAAAAGACAGCTGAAATGGAATTAGTTTTCAAATTATAAGATTAAAGAGTGTTTGCTTGAAGAGAGTGTTTTTATAAAGTGTGCAAAGAAAGAGAAGAGATTAAAATGTATGGAAGATATAATCAGAGCAAAGATAAACCGTATATCCTATAGGTTATAAGGGTTCCTGTGAGCTTTGTTTGCCAGTAGGGTTTCATAACCCACACAAGACTGAAATCTTATTTTTAAATAAGAGGTTTTTCTCACGTGCAGGAGGGGTTCACCTCTTTTTGATTTCATACAGGTGATAAAGGAGCAAAGCTACCACCAAACAGAGGAAAGAAAAAATTTCTTAAGTTTTTCAGAGATAAGCTGGATATTTTTCAATGTCTTGGCCAGATTCTTCTGCCATTTCTGTTGGTGTAATTCCTCAGTCTGGGTGGCTAAGTGTTCTTCTTTGCTATTTACAGAGGAGTTTGTGTGACTATTTGCCTTGCTTTTTAATAAAAGAAAGTACTTACCATATGCAAATCCGGCATTTCATGGTAAACAATGTACCCTCTGAACTACAGGGCACCACACCTCCTGCTCTGTGTTGTCAAATGGTTTTCAAAACACATGGCAGGGCTCTGTCAAATTTAAGTGTGTTAACCCTTCACTTTCGTCTCTTTTTTTTTTTTTTTTTCTTTCTCAGTATTATTTCCGCCCTTGAATCCAGTGGCAAAAAGGAAGAAACAAAAGTTTATGTAAAGGACAGAAAAAGTCTGGCCGCAGTGTTTTGTTGTGCTGCTGAAACCCTCCCATCCCTTCCCAGCCACTCTCTCTGCAGCCAGCCCCTGTCTGCACCTCTGCCTGGTGGGGCTCTGTCTCAAATTCCGGACATTGCATTTCATGTCATACCATCTCCCCAGCCTGCCAAAGTCCATCTGAAGAGCAGCACATCCACTTCTCCACCCAAGTGTCAGAGGACACCTTGTCCCAGTCACTGATGAAGGTATTAACCAGTGCCAGCTCTGGCAGTGGCCCTGAGGATGGCACTGGTGACTGGTCACAGCTGGGCTTACCCCCTCATTCCCATCTAAGCGTTTCTGCTTTTTGTAGCTCTGACAGTATGTCCCATGCCCTGTAACAACGAATGTCTTTTCCTTTATTTAGGCTTAGTTGGTCAGGTCTTTTCTTTCTTTCCCTGAACAGAGTCCCCGCCCCTCCCCAACTTAAACTTATTATTTTTTTGCTTGTCTGTTAAACCTGTCTCACCCTCAGATTTAGAGTCTGATGTTCAGCAACTTTGTGTTTCTGATCTGCTACTAGTTTTGTTTGGGCTTAGTTTATTTTTACATTTTTTAAAAAAGCTTTTCATAAACTTTTTTTACAGAGAGATCTAAAACCCATAGATCAGCACACTGATATTTACATGATTCAAGTTCCTTTTTCTCCTCACCTTCTTTTCTTTTTCAATTCCCTTACACCATTGTGACTATTTGTGCATGTTTTCACACTAAGGGAATTTTGTAAAGTTTTCAAAGCCACTTCTGAAACACGATTTTTGACTTTAGCATGTGTGGCTGTGGGTTCTTGACTTGTGGGGATATGGACAGAAATGAGGGACTGACATGATTTCCAGATATGCAAATGCACTCATTTCACTATTTTATTCTGTCTCTCTACCTTACTGGTTATGTATATTTCATAAGTGCTACATGTAGATATTAGATAATGAAATCCCCTTCAGGAAGAAAAAAGTGTCCTTGAAATACTAGGTACTACCTTTGAGCTTGATGAAGTGCTCCTTGGTCATTTGTTAGCCAGGGAAAATTCCCATTAAAATTAAATTTATTTATAGGAGTATGCCAGTTGGATTGAGGTACTTGCATATTTCACCCTTAACCCTATGACAGTTTATTTTTCAGACTAAAAAGATAACCCTGGACTCCAAGCACTTATATTTCACCTGTGTTTTGAGAAAAACTGCTTTGATTTCCATTACATGAACCAAAGTAGTTTGACTGCCACTTAAACCGTCATCAGGAAAATTTTCAAGATACTCATTCAACACATTTTTCATCTAGATCTTTTCATACCGAGCTCCTATAGAGAGGGATCCCAAAGGAATGTATAACATCTATCAGCAGAGAAGTGCAGAACATGAGTTTAGTGATCTGGGTAGAGAGGAATTGACACAACTCTCGTCTGTGATATGCAGAAATTAAAAATAAAAGAGCTCTAGAGTACCTGACCCACCCTGTTGATCACTCCCCACTCAGAGCACAGAAGGTGGCCATCACAGTGGTGCTTGGCAGAATTTTCCATCGGCCTTTAAGAGGACTATGCGATGTCTTTTCCCCTCCCTTCTTCCTTACAAATCACTTTTTTTTTTTTTTTTTTTAAGTACAAACCAGTTTCAGAGCAGACAGTGTGATTTTTAGAATAGGGACTGTCATTTTAGTTGTAGGCTTTCTAGGTTTCATTTTCTTTACTGTGTAGGCAATTGTTCCCTAGGCTGAAAGGGAACCAGAAATTTGGGATTGCCTATTCTCCAAAATGTCTGCAAGGACATTTTATGGTCCATGTTTAGGACTTGATTTTAGAATCTGTACAAGATGTGCTATGAGGGAAAATGTTGTTTTGGCTATTAATGAACTAGGGAGCCATTCCTAAAACCCCTTCTGTTTCTTATTTCTGTGACTTCGTTGTGCTTTCTCACAGTATCTTAATTACTTGTTTTACATCCCTCTGCTTCCCCTTCCATCCAGCTCTTAACAGACGCTGTTCTCAACTTTTATTGAGCTGAGTAAATGTGATGCACATTCAGTGTCTTTCATTATCAGCCCAATAAATCCAAAATGATTCACATAATCTATTTTAACTCTGTTTTGCCTTTTGGGCACCACCTTTGTCAATTGATCTCTTTTAAGAGTACTGCATTTCTCTTTGCTGTTGTACTGTGTGTTCCTCCAATGCTCATATTCAAACACTAATACACTTATTCTTTTCAATGAGAGGTCAACATTATTGAGGGGTGATAAAATGGAACGGCACAAAGAAATGTGGGTGGAAATTGATCACTCAGGGCAGAGGAGGAAGAGGGGAAGATTAGAAGGCAGAAGGAAGCATATTATTAGCAAGAATGTAGTACTGCACAACAGAGACTTTATTAATTTGAGATCCAAACTCGTGATTCCATGGGATGCTGCAGTGAATCATGCAGGCAGACTAGCTTATATTTTTTCTAGCTCAGAAATCTCTGGACTGCACTTCATTGAGACAGAAGACATGTTCAAGTGAGGACAGCGTGGGCAGGCTCTTAAAACAAGGCCTGAAAAGGGACATAATTGATTCTTATAAGCAAACTCAAGACAAAAAACAACAGGAAAGGGAAATAATTGTTCAAGGCAGAGGAGAACATCACTGCAAGAACAAATAGTTACAGATCACCAAAGAATAAAATGAAGGCAGAACCTTTAGATAAGATTAGATACATACAGAACTATTGAGGACAAAAAAAAAAAAAAAAAAAAAATGAACAGCCATCTTTTAACCTTATTTTTATTTTCTTGCTTAAAAGCCTGTGTATTTTGGGTCAAGTCTGTAATTCTCAATTCAGAAAAAAAAAAAATCTCCTGCCATTTTCCCAGATGCAAATAAAGGAATCAATAAATGCTCCCTTTTTTATGCCTTTCCCCATCTTGTGGGTAAACATACTGATGCCTCTATGTCTATTTTAATAATTTGTTATATGTACAATGGATATCAATAAGAAGACCGGTGACAAAAAAATATAGAAGGAATGATCCAAAGGAAGTACACTGAGGTGGTGTATTAATCTTTAGTTTATAACACAGACAGACTGGGGAGAATTTTACCCTTTTCCAGAGAAACTTTCTTTACTGGAAAATATAACTTCAAGGCTGCTAAACTATTGACAGATTTAGGTCATAGTCAACAAATATTTCAGCAATTCAAGGGGAAGAAGAAGGATGGGTCAACATGTTTCATGTTAGCATTTCCATGAAAAGTTCACTTTTTCAGTCTGTTTTAAAAGGAGTTTCAGGATGTGAGACTGTGGAGGAAAATTTGGGCCAGATACTTCCTTTTAAAGGAAAAAATGTTAATCTCTTGTGTCAAGTAGATAAAGACTG
Organism: Melanocharis versteri; assembly: GCA_013397845.1. Taxonomy (NCBI): domain Eukaryota; kingdom Metazoa; phylum Chordata; class Aves; order Passeriformes; family Melanocharitidae; genus Melanocharis; species Melanocharis versteri. The sequence continues at coordinate 578,163 of VZTG01008003.1, forward strand.
CCAGGAAGAAAAATAAAGAGCAGTAAAGAATGAGTGCATGCTAATGCTCAGCTTAATTACCTTGGATGATGAAATATGAGCTCTATTATTTTCAGAAAATAAATAAACCTGGGAGACCTTTAGAAACAGGAAAATCACTGCTTTTCTAATCCATAAGTCAAATATTTTCTGCACTGTTTGTCTGCTACTTGAGAAGAACTCTAGCCAAAGATGTACATGGATCTTATACACTGGGAAATCTTTTCTATCCTTGAAAGCTGGCCTGCCTGCATTTCCTAATATTGAAATACAAGACCAAATAAAGAAAACTCACCAAAACCAAAAAAATAAAAATAGACCCCAAACCCCTGAATAAACCCCAACCAAACAGAAACAAGGCAATTCTTAAGTCAGACTTCGCACAAACAATGACTCCTCTCACAAGAGTGATTTTTTTTTCAGCAAGGACAGTAAAGATTTACAGTCCTTATGAAGTTTAAGGGCTTGTACTACAGAGAGAACAAAAAATACCATCTCAGATTTAAAAACAGTCTTGGTGGTTCAGTGTTAATACTATGTGGATGTAACAGCTGGGCCACTCTCAATCTCTGTTCAGAGACTCCTACACTTACCCTTTTTCCAGTATAAACAATGCTAGTGTGACAATTCAGTCACAATGTATATCCCATTACATGTGTTATGTTTGGGTTTGAGTGGCCTGGGCAATAATTTATCTTCAAGTGGGGGAAGGGAGCAGCAGTGCTTTATCAAAATTTTCTCTCAATTCCATCAGTGCTTGGCTGACTTGGACTTAATTCAGATCCTATTTTAGTTTCACATAACTTCCCAGATTTCTACTTCTGTCTTATTCCGTAGGGCTCTCTCTATGGCAGGTCATATCTCGGGTCATTACATTTCCCTCTGGGCAGCAGCAGACGCTTTCTTCTATTTGTCTTATTCAGCTGCTCTGAAGTTTGCCCATGGGTAGCAAGAGTTTATTACTTTTTTCCCCCAGTGGGTGTTTCTTTTTTCCTTTTTCAGCTGCACCATGCCAGTGTGCTGCTAAACTATCAGAACTCCTGCTTCATTGGTTTCATTTAGAAGCCTTTTGTACGTTTGTCTTTGCCAGAGCATCCACAGAATTATTCTCAGTCATATACTGACTCTAATCCTTTATATTAATGGCACACTATCTGTTCAGCTCTCTGCTGCTTGACCCTTGCCTTGAGCTCTGTTTATTTCTGGTAAATATTTTTCAACATATGATCTCGAAGCAAAAATTAGGTTAATGCTTGTATTTTTCATAGTATACATTTCCCACTCCTCCCTGTCTATTTAATGGATTTTCCAATTAAAAGGGACCTTCCTGGCTATTTTATCTGACCCCCTGCATTACAAGGCTAAAGAAAGCTGCACAGCAATTGCATGGTAATGCAATGACAACAGCCCATCTTTTTTGTCCTTCAGCTTTGAGCACAGCACGTATACATGCCAATGTTTATAACTATTCTTATTCAGCCACTTGAAAAAAAGGACACTCAGAATTTCAAAGACACTTGGAAATATATACACACTGAAAAGTTAATGTTTATGAACAGGGTAAGATTACGTGGACTATCTTCTGAGCACCCACCGTATGTTTTCATGCTTGGGCGAAGTCTTTACAGGGCGATTATGCAGGCAATAGCTTTTAAACCATTGACACCTTCAAAAGGTGCAGCAGCTGAAGAACACTAGTATATTCTGTGAAGGCTTGCGTTGTGTTTCAGAGCCTATCACTATCATTGTGTGTGGTAAGCCTGTCTCAAAATGTGTCCTTTCACTGCTCTTTACCTCTCCCTCAGGGTAAGGACAGAACCGATCAGTTATAGATGTACTTTAATGTGGAACTTCTACAAGAAGATTGCTACTCCCGTCTAATACAGGGTGCACATTCAATCAAATGCCTAGAATGATAAAAAAATACCAATCTATATTTAAATGCCAGGCCATTAAGGATTCATACCTCCAGAGTACTGCAAAACTGGCAACAAAAGCTGGATGGTTGCAAGATCTGACACCCCTTTTAAGAAGGAACAAGTTTTTGCCAATTGACAAAATGATCTGGAATATGTGGTGAATTTGCCAAATTTGTTTTGTCCTATCACAGAACTGTAGAACAGTTTGGGTTGGAATGGACCTTAAAGATCATTGAGCTCCAAGACCCCTGTCATGGGCAGGGACTTGCACTACACCAGGTTGCTAAGGTCTCCATCTAATCTGGCCATTTTGTTCAAAATCCAGACACTTTTTCATTTGGTTTTCATTTTATAATGTTACACTTTTCATCACTGAATCCAGAATTATTTTTTTCTTTAAAGGAAGACTGATATTCTTGAGTATTCAGTTATCTCCAGAAGAAACACAAACTCTTCTAGCAATTGAAAGGGTTAAACTTAAAATAAAACATTGGAACAAACCAAAATTGAAAAAAACCCCCCAAAAACGTAAGAAATTATTAGTCGTTTTCCATAGAGGATAGATCTGTGGAGGTGATCAACAGGTCACTTGGGGAAATTCCCTGTTGAGGTTCAGAGACTGTCAGAAAGGCAGACAACCCACAAGAGCTTGTTTCTAGTTTAGGGACACATTTAAGGTGAAGATATTCCTATGGAAATGTATGAAATTTTATCACTGGTGCATGTGTCTTGATAATCTACAATATATCTGAGTATATCATCTTCAAGGATCACACAGAACTTTGTCTACTTTTTTTTATATTTTGGAAGTGCTCTTTGTAAAAGGTTGTGGGAGACCATGTCTTCGTACTGGAGGTATTGATTACTCTGTGTGCAAAATATTTGGCTGTGTAACTAACTTTTGAAGGCTTAGATCCTTTACGGAGGTGTATGCAAAAATAATACACATAGAGTGCACAGGTTTTCCTCATGATAGTATCTGAATTAAGTGAAAATGGTAAAATTAGAGGATACTCTCTCTGAGCGGATGTATGTGGATTTTAGCACTGAGTTAATTAACCTTCGATTTGGGAGATATTGAATGCCCTATCAGCAGGGAAATATCTATGATTTGTATCAGGCTGGTAGGGTTTGTTCCCATTCATGCTTGCACTGAGGATGGAAAGGATTGCTTATATTTTAAATATGTTGATTTAGGGGAAAGGATGGGTATTCAGTGGCTTGTCAGCAACAGATGGAGATCTGTCTGTAGAAGAAAGGGATGTAAAAATGTGTCTACACATAGAGGCAACAAGTGAATGGAAAATATCAAAGCCTGAAAAAAATGGCAAGAAAAAGGGACATATTAGCCAAGACCTTAATTCTTATTGTTTTTAACTTCCTACAGTATGCATCTTAGGAAAATATGCATTTGAGGTTGGTTTTTAATTTTGGTTTTTATTTTTTTTTTATCTGATCACTTCCAAGCAAGACTTTCCAAGCCCTCTGAATGACATATTTTGCAAGTTTCTAACATAGTTATTTCATCATTTTTACTACTGGGGGAGACTGTCCCTTAAGATTGGTGGGACCTTCCTGTGGGATGCAGGATGGTCCCACGCAGTCACTGTGGGGTGCACACTTGGAGGATGTAAAAGGGTCTTCTGACTGCTCAACCCATAACTGTGATGTCCATGTTAAAACATGCAACAATCTTTTACATTTACAACTAAATCCTATTACGCAGGGTCATGTCAGAAGAGGGGAGACTGAATTATTGTGGATATCTGCTAAAAGTGTGTGTTTCCCTTTAGGTTGTGTATTAGAAAGGCAGAATGGAGTAATCATACCCAATATCATTGCTGGGCCAGAACAATGTAAATTAGAATGTGTTTCCTCCAACATAGTATTATGCCATGATTCTTAAATAGCCAAGAGAATAATTAATTGCCAGTCCATTAGGAAGAGACTTGCAGTGAATTAAAGCCTAACCAATAACCACAGAATTCATTGAGGCAGAGATACTTAGACATTTTGTTCTTCTTGCTTTTTATAAATGTATCTTTGATTTTATGTTACCTCAGTTGCCTGAAAAATGCTTCTTTTGGTTTCCCTGGGATATCATGATAAACCATCTCCTGTGTTAATTTTTGTTTTGGAGATATTCGAAACACATTGTTGTGAGCAGAAAGTTTCCTCTTTTAAAAAGGGGGTTTTTTTTCCCCCTTGGCCATAAATTCCAGCAAACTTTTTTCTTTTATATTTTTCTGGCTGACGCTCTCTGATAAGATGCCCTATTTTTTTCTGCCATTAGATTTCTTTGTGGGTAATGGCAAAGTTGAAAAGAATCTATATTTCTGAGATATTTTTAGGTCATAAGAATGTATTGAGAAATCAGAAAAGTTGAAAGGTGACATGAGATTGATCAAGCAGAGTTCATTCCTGGGATAACACTCTGCCATTTACTGTTCCTATTTCCTTACATTTTTGACACTGTACTATGATGGACATTTATTTCTATAGTAATATAAATATAATTTATTTATTCACCTGAATTCTATACACACTTTTTCCTTCTTTAGCAGTTTATAACCTAGTGTTTTTGAAAAAATAAATAGTGGATGACAATATATTTTATGCATTGAATTGTGCACCTTTAAAGGTTGTAATCTTTATATAGACAGTCTTCTGGGGTAAGAGAGGTCTATTGCTCTTTAGAAATTGATAATCAGAATGAGCGGAAGCAAAAGAGGAGCAAGAATTACATATATATAACTATATTTTCTTGGCAGAACTTTTTGAAAAGGAAAAACAAATTATGTGAATGACTGAAACAGAAATAACTAAGAAATTTTAAAAGTTGTTTATTAATATCTTAAAATAAAATAACAAGTAATATCTTTTCTAGAAAACACATCTCCAGTGAGTATTGCCAGACAAAGAGCTACTGACATCTTCAGATGAATCCTGCTTGTGTCTAGAAGCTATCAGAAATTATCTTTCTCTCATGCTCCTAGATGTGTCCATAGAAATATAAACTGTCACTTTAGCTAAACATGGAATGATAAACTCTGTTGGACAAGACGGATTTACTGTTTTTTTTTCATTCCTGCCTATGACACCAGAATAACGTCAAAAATAGTAAAGTTTGGGGTTTGTTTTTTCTTTTTTTTTAATTTTTCAGAAAAAAATCCAGAACAATTTTCTGTGTTGGTTATAAAACCTTGTCATGCATACCTTAGGTAGAAATTTTCCTTTGGCAGCTGTTGTCTAAAGGCTCACAAGATATTTTTTTACCTTTCCCATATTGAACTTAAGATCCAAGTGAGCTCAGGTTTCTCCACAGTCCTGCACTGCAATACTTAGACTTTGTCAACAGAGAAATAGATTGGTGAGTTGTTCCAAAAACCCCAATTAGGGATTTGTACTCACTCTACAGAAAGAAACTCTATTGTAATCACATTGTGATTGAATAGGTACTTCAAAGTCTTATGAATCAAATTATTTATCCCTTAAAAAATATCAGCAGACAAATCTTGAATTTTAAATGTTGACACTTCTCTTGGGAAGCAGGAAGGAAGAGATCAGGCAGATATCACAGTGCCAATTAATGAGGTCAACCCTTCCAGTAGAGCATTCATTAGATTATGTGGTAGTCTCTGCAAGCTGTTCGGAAACGCAGTCCAAAGCGTATTTAACTGTAGAGCAATACTTTCCAAAACTTTAGAATAACTGGAGGAAAAGGAAAATTATGTTTAAATCAGCCTCTCCCCTTCTCTTTGTAGGATAAAAGAGAGTCTGAAGCCAACACAGTAGCTGTAGGGTCAGGATGAGTTTTGCCCTGTGCTGAGTTTCCCATATTGCAGAGCAATAGGAATGGACAGAAAAGACATTAACGAAAGGGTGTCCTTTCATTATGTTGTTTTCAGTATTACAAACACATGCCTAATAACCAGATTTTGCCCTCAATTTAGTATATGGAGCAGATAAGAAGAAATCAAGTAAATGATGGTGAGACAGAGACTGAGAGAGACAGAGAGAGAGAAATATGTATGAAAGCAGCAATGGAAAGAAATCCATGTGCTTGGTGTTGTCTTCTGAATTCTACGTTTGGGAAAAATAGTCCTGTTGGATGAATTTGCAATTTCATTGTCAAAACTTGAACTATAGAAAGGTCTTGCTTCAGAAAGTACACAGTGTTTCAGGTTATGGAAGTATTCCACTATATCTTGAAGGGAATTTAAAGCCATAAGGGACAGGGCATGAAATATGTCCCCATACTGAACTCAGTAACCTCAGTTATAAGCTAAAGCACTTAATCCTCTGTAGATATAAATATGGATGCACCGCAGGTAAAGATCAAGTGGAATTGAAATAGCAACAATGCTGGAGGCCAGAGCAATGGCAGGGAATCCATTGGGTAAAATATACTAGATGAGCTTACAGTGCATATGTACCCCGTTCTACTGTGTCCCAACCAGCCTTACCTAAGGGAAATTCCTTACTGGTGCTAAATCTGGAAATGTTTGAACCCAGGCTTAAGCGTGAATATCCAGGAATATAAGAAAAAAAAATGTTAATTTCACTGCAGAATCAAACCCAACCAATGTCACATTTCTATCTGCCAAACATTTCTGATTGAAAAAGTGAGTTAATCATTACATAACTACTTATTGGTCATGAGTACATATATAGGAAAAATTATATATATATATGTATATAAATATAAATAAATAAA
>VZTG01008003.1:584834-644231 GCA_013397845.1 Melanocharis versteri
TAAATTTAAAAATATATAAAAAATTATATATATATATATATATATATAATTTAGGCTATACAAGCCAAATTTAGGTGCAGGGGAAGGGCAAATAAAGAGGGAATTCCCAGTCTTAGGCCACAGAGTCCTTCTTGAAATGAGTGTCTTGAGGACTATGAGTTTGTTTAGCAGGACAATGCTCATACATTCCTTTTCTCCTAGTAGACAGAAGATGAAGAGAGTGAAATATTCACCGATTCTAAGTCAGACCTCATTCACTAACTGTCTCCTTTTGATGCTCAGATTGTGCCAGTGTTGCAGGAGGGAATATGAATGTAGGATAAGACAATTATAAGATGGTAAAACCTTCCTTGACATCACTGCTGGGTCAGGGTGTGGAGCCCAGACTCCACACTAAACCATAACGAGGGCTGAGTGGATGCCCATTAAGTTTGACTGGCTGAAGAAATCTTTCTCTCTCTCTCTTTGCCTTGCCAGCAAGGCAGTTTCAACTGCATTATGATAATACTGCATTACTTTTCAAAACATTCAATTAACTCAAAAATATGTCTCACCTTCCTGACAGAAGAGCAGAGTCCTACTTCCACAGCTGAGAGCCTGTGCCCTTAGAGGGAATGCTTTGACTGGGCAGGACCATGGAGGAGCTTAGGCTGCTCTAAACCTGTGCCTCCTGCCGGGGAAGACCTGGGCGTGGATTGTGTCCAAGCTGCCTAAACAGGAACTGACTGCGTCCCTGAAAATCATTGGAAAAGAAAATAATTTCCAAGTGTTTTGCTAACAGTTTAGCAGATCCCAGGGCTCCCTCTGTGGACTCTGAACCGGCCACAGCAGTCACCCCAGCAAAGGCAGTGTTGAGGGGTGGGCAAATATCTGTGCTTTTGGTGGGAGAACACACGGCTCCTACACACTGGCAAGCTGTGGATTAGGGGAATGTAAACTCACAGGGGGAGACTGCTTCAAGCCATTACTGAATTTCTTACCATATTTTTTTTCATCTGTTTTATCAATTTCTGCTACAAGCCAGAATTAATAATTTATTGTGAACTTGTTGAATTATAACTCCCTTAACTTGTGAAGAGAGAAAAGACGAATATCTTCTCTCTGGGGCAAAATCCCCTTTTCATTTAAACCTTTTTCCTGGTCAGTTTAACAGTCTTTCTTTGATTTTTTACCTGCTTGAGACTTATTTATTAATCCTGTGTGGTCCATGGGGAGGCATTTTATAAATGATTCAATAAAATATATTCAGTGAGTAGGAATGGTGTCCATGTGAGTTTCAGCATTCTCTGGGGAATGGTCTTCAAAAAGAGGAAAATCTGATAATAATAATAATTATGACCCTTCCAGACCTTACTTACCTGACTTAGCTAAAAGAGTTCAAACATTATTTTTTGTGATTTAATAATTTTTTTTCAGTTTTCTTTGGATTTTTTGTCAAAACCTTTTAATCCATATTTTCTGTGTCAGGAAATGTGCATTATTGACAGAATTCTTTGTAAGAACATGAATGATTGTATAATTGGAGGAGCAAAAGAAAGAAACCCACCTTCTGCCTAAATTCAACTGGTGGGGAAAAATCCTTCCTGACCATTGCTGGTATCATACTAGCCAAAGCAAGAACAAACTCCCATTGCCCCTAAATATTTGGCACGGAATTCTTTTTCACTTACTGTGTCCTCAGTGATCAATCATTATCAATAAACATCTCACTGTGGATGGTTTTGCACTTCAGGTCTTTCCTTCCCTTTTAGTTTGAGAAGGATAGGATTTTCACATTGCTTTTCAGTTAAAAGAAACCCAAAATGCACCAGCACAGGATGGGGGCCAACCTGCTGCAAAGGAGCTCTGTGGAGAAGGACCTGGGTGTCCTGGTGGACCACAAGCTGTCCATGAGCCAGCAGTGCCCTGGTGGCCAAGAAGGCCAAAGGTATCCTGGGGTGCATTGGGAAAAGCATTGCCAGAAAGTTGGGAGAGCTGATCCTGCCCCTCTGCTCAGCCCTGGTGGGGCACATCAGGAGTGCTGTGTTCAGTTCTGGGCTCCTACATACAAAAAAGACATGGAGCTCCTGGGGCAGGTCCACTGGAGGGTGACAAAGGTGATGAAGGGACTGGAGAAGTTCTTACGAGGAAAAGCTGAGGGAGCTGGGCCTGTTTAGCCTCAAGAAGAGAGGATTGAGAGGGCACCTTATCAAAATATAACAGTATTTGAAGGGAGGATGTCGAGAGGATGGACCAGGCTCTGCTTGGTGGTGCCCAGCAATAGGACTGAGGCAATGGGCAGAAACTGATGCACTGGAAGTTCACTTGAACGAAAGAACTTTACAGTGCAGGTGAACACGCACTGGAACAGATTGCCCAGAAAATAATGAAATCTCCCTCCCTGGATATAATCAAGAACCATCCGGACACAATCCTGCACCATGAGCTCTAGGATGACCCTGCTTGAGCAGGAATGTTGGACCAGATTTTGTCCCTTCCAACCTTACCCATTATGTGATTCTGTGAAAATATCAAAGCAAAACCCACCTGATGTGGATAAAAATCCTTCTGTGCAGAAATCAAACAAAACCTGTTGTGTTTCACGTGGTGCGTTCGAAATGCTGTCTGTATCCTTCTCTGGCACATGGAAGTGACTCAGCTCTCAGTCTGAGTTTGTGGAAAGCCTCGTGAACCTTAACATACCTATCACTAAACACGTCCTCACTTTAGGGTTCATAGCAAAGCAATCTTGTGCACAGCTACTTCTGAAATATCATAGTGAAAGAAAATACTCTGGCCTTTGTTTTATTTATTAAAAAGATCAATCATTGTTCTAATTTTTTTAATGTCACATTCAGGAAAAGAGCTTTCCCAGACAGATCCTAGTACCAGGTATGAATATATATGCTTGCTCTGATGAAATGGGAAAATGTTTATTCTTCTTCTGCTCAGCTGCAGAGACTTCCAGGTATCTACAGGAGGATGTCATCCTACAAGTAATGCTTCATTCACTTGGCCTTAAGAAATTTTTATTTATAATGCACTATAAATGCATTTATTCATTTATTTGCATTTCTCCAAACTGAAAGTTGCTTAAAATACATAACGTGAAGAGTGTGGAAGACAGGGAGATATGCATCTTTGGTGCTCATCCAGACATCGTGCTTCATCCCAGTGATGGTGACATTTGCCACCGTAGGTTAATAATTATGAAGTGCTTGGAAATCCCCCAACATAGAAACCTTATTGTAAAAAATACAGAAAATTATCATTGCTGATAATGTGGTCTTCCTGAACACTTGCTCTGCATCAGCAATATTATATTGAAAAAAGATGTTCTAAAATCTGGCTTAATGTAAGAATTAATTAGCTTTCAAAATCAGTTTCTGGCCAAGGCGGACACTTGGGGGTTGCAGGTAGGATCACTTGCTGGGGACTGGCAAAGGAGCTCCCTATATGCTTGATTGGAAATGCTGTGCCAACTCATCGCTGCTTGCCCATTATGCTCGGGTTTGAAAAGCAGAGCAGGAGAGCTGTCAAAACACAAACACTTTTATATCCAAGCCAGTCACTTTATTTTAGAGTGAGGCTAGTCAGGGGGAAAAAGTTCACGACCTCACAATAAAAAATAGCTTATAGGAACAAGCCTAATTATTTGTGTGCCTTACCCTGCCAGCAGTGAGTCTCAGTCTGGATGTCACTTTAGAGAACACTGTATCTTATTAACAAAATAAATAAAATCAAAATAAGGAGTCTGTTTATAGTATGCAGGGATTTTTTCCCACTACTTGAGCTGTAGTGCAATCTGTGTACTGGTCTATTCACAGCTTGTATTTGAATCAGTAACAAAGGGAAAAGATGTAGGAATTTGCCCTTGATATGATGCACTGGAGGGGTTGACTTGAGCATTTTCCATTGATGTTAATGGAAATGGTGTTCATAAATCACCCACACATCAGTGGGGAAGTAGATACTTGAGTCTACCAAATGTGTAATGTGTCCAAATCTGATATTTTAATATTTGAAGAGTTACTTATTCCTCTTAAATATAATGACCATGAATGATTTGTCCACTAATTCTCAGTTTGATGTCATTCCTGTTGGGATATGGGCTGAGCTGGTTTGTTTTGTATTTGCTTTCTTTAGCAAAACTCTTGAAAGATCTTTTAAGGGACCCCACTGAAAGTCTGGAAGACTGGCTACAACTGTGTCAGTAAAGAAAAGTGTGCTGGTGCCTTCTCAGACACTACAGTTCATTTGTGCCTGCTGTTAAATAGTCAGGAGGGTTTCTGGCATCCTAGAAGCTTGTGTCACCTGGCACTCTACCAAATAATTTGTGGTCTTATTTTGAGAGTTAGCATGAGCTGAGGGCTGTTCTCAAACAGTTGCTTGGGTGCAAACATTTTGTTCTGAAGAACAGGAGAGTTTAATAATATTGACTCAGGCTATTTCTTGTCAAGTGAATGATGTGGAGAAAATTAAATTTTACTCTCATAGACTTAGTCTCTTTGTGTATTGTGTCACTTGTGTAATTCCTCAGCTTTGCAAGACTGAATGCATCCTGTTGCCATTAATGGTGTCTCCATTTGAGAACCTTTTACAGAGGCTGAAAATGTCTTTCCAGAAAAAATACAAGTAGTAATGGAGCCATAGTTCTTACAAGCTCTTTCCTGTACTGAATGGCCTTCCCAAACCCTAATATGATCCATTAGTGATAAATGTCGTGAGGGGATGAGGTGGATACTTTTCTATTAGACATACGATTGTGAAAAGCAATTTATTTCGGTCCCACATCCAAGTGGCACAGAAGGATGGAATTCGGTATAACTGATGGATAGATGCTTCCTTTAAATGAGCATCTTGAATGAACCATAAAGTTGATATTTATTTTTTTGTGTACACCAATATCCATGTTTACTTTCAAATCACTGACCAAGAAATAATCGGTTCTGTTACCCCCAAAGTAATTTATTCTCTATATTGCCCATTTTAGCAAAACTTCAAATTATGTGGAGGCTTGGCTACCACTGATGGTTTGGGAAGTTCTGGTTTTGGACTCTAGGGAACCCATCTGGTGTTGCTGCTAATTTATTTATTAATGCTTTACTCACAACAGGGACTAAATATTTAACATTTGTGACCTGCTCTATCTCCAGCAGCTTGAAGCTTTTAATTCTATTATTATTTTTCCACATACTGCAGAAAAAGAAAGCACATTTTTAAATAGTTTCTTCCTCTCCTTTTTACCCCTCTGTGGTTCTCCAAAAGGTTAGGTTTGACAATAGGAATATAGTCACAGATACTCTAGGCAACAAATGAGAAATGTTCTTTTGTGACCTTAATGTTGGCAAGTGATAATAACCAGTGAACCATGAAATACTGCTGCAATATTGTTCATGACTTTTCTGTTTTCTAAGATTAATTTTATGTTCTGAAAGAAAGTGACAATCATTTATTATTCTCTTTTACATATCTTCCACCGGGAAGCAAATATGAAAAGCTTAATTTTCTAGTCCACTTGCAGCAGTGTTCCTAGTGAAGAATCATATATATATGTATAAGTATTCCGTGGTTAATGTATACATTACAATCCCTTTGTTTAGCCCTGGTCAGAAATGTCTGGGTTAGCATAGAGTCAGCTAATGTTTAAAAGTAGAAACTACTTTTCTCTCTGAGGGGTTAAATAGTTATAGTTATAGTACTAATTATTAATACACTACAGGTGTGAACTATGCAAGAATATTTAATTTTGACCTACAGTTTTCTGAGAACATATCATGCTTTCCTAAAGAAGCATTTTCCCTTTTCTCTTTAAAATGTAGCAAACAGGAATTTAGCCACCAAAGCCTTCTTGCTGCCAGTTATTTCTATTCAATAAGTAGATTAGAATTACATTTTCATCAGAGGATGCATATACAGTTCTTGTATCAAGCCTAGTTCACCTTTCCATGTAAACCATTATCTTTTTCTCCATAGCCTGTTGGTAAGCAAACAATTTTAGGGCTTGATAGTGCCAGTTTTCCTCATCTTGAGTAGCACTTACCCATACCAATGCTTCTATTGACTTCAGTAATATTGCTGCTCTGAAATACATCAGCTGAGTAAAGCCAGGAAAAAGAAAAGCCTTTAATTTCAAGGTCAAATGGATGAGGGAAAGTAGATAGCAATATTTTTAAAGTCAGTGTGGTCTGGGTTTTTTTTCCTTCAAAACATGCATGTGGTTATGCATTAGGATTTAATAATTTAACTAATTAAGGGCCGGATTCTCAGAGAAGCTGAATACAAGTAATTTTTACTAATGTTATATTTCTCAGTAAGGTATTTCAAGAAGCTATCACTGGTCAGGGATTGTTTATCTTGGAGTGGGATCTATTCTGAACGTGATGTGTATCCCTTTTTCTGGAAAACTAAAGAGTTTCCAAACCTTGGGGCATAAAATTATGTGCTAGATCTTTTGTTTGGTCATCTCAGCTAATGGAGGCTTGTGGATTAATTAAAAAAAAAAAAAAAAAGGTGCATTAATTCAAAAGCAAATTTCTTACCTTTTGAATATCAGACCAGAACTAGTGGAACTACTTAAGGAGAGGATTAGGTGCCTGGCATCAACGACTTCCAGCAATAAAATCACTGATCTATCTACATTTGAATTAGGGGCCAAAGACCAGGGTCCGTGGTGCATCCGTATGGAACACTGTGCTCCCAGTGTCTCTCACACTGACAGGTATTAACTGGTAGATCAAATAATCGCTAACAATCCTGGAGTCTTAAAACAAACAGATTAAAAGGAAATCCTCTGTGTTAATATTCTGATAAGTAGCCTAAACTCTGATGTGATGTGCTGTACCATGGCTCAGTTTGGTACCAGCTGTTCACACATTGCAGGCTGTTGCTTCCTGGTTTAACGGTAATGCCTTTTCTGGAGGGTTCTGATTAGATAATTGTTAAAAGCAAGAGTGAAATGTTAGATTCACCACTATTAGTTATCAAAGTCTTGGCTGTCAGGGATTAGATACAGTGCTGCTGCTACTAGATGTGCAATAAATAGTGTTTGTGTTAAGAGTCAGAGATTACTTTTGTTCAAGACATCTCTGCTCATTATATTTCTACTTGAGGAGCTTTCTTGAAGATTCACAGTAAAGCCCAAGCTAAGAGTAAATATAAAGCCAGAATCGTAGTGGGATTTAAAACAAATAGAAGATAAAGGACCCTTTTTTTATCTACTGAAATGGCCACAACTTGGAGTGGATAATTTACTGAATTGCATTTCATTTCCTTGTAATATAGTACATGACATAAAAGCAAGATTAGGTGCTGGGATTCAGTAGCAATGAAACAGAAGTCTGTGGGTGCTCAGTGGATATTTATACACTTCTTTAAAACATGTTTTATCCAAGGAAATTCAAAAGGAGGCTATAGGCTGTTATTCAGAAAACAGTTTTATGGCGCGATCATGGATTATGCAATCACGACTTGCAGTGGTTATATGTGAACTACTCAAATTTTACTATGAAATTCAGTAAGTCTTCATAGTGGAGGTGTATACAAGAGAAACTAGTAAATGTATTTCCTGTACGGAGAATAAAGAATTTTGCCTTAAAGCTATTAATATTGACATCGATACAAGCACATTGCACAGAGAGTTTCGGAGGCTGAGAGCTCAGTAAGAAAGAGACATTAATCAAAAAGACGGGAAGTATTTGCTTATCTATTTACATTTTCCAAATCATATTAACATAATGTTCTTTGTTTCCATATTTTGAGACAATTTATGTTGTAATAAAAGCTCCCAGGTGTTTAGGAGGATGTGTGCAGAATGGGACCAATTCCCTCAAGGGAATCTTTCAGGTTAAAGTCATGCATGTAGATTTATCTCAAAGTATCTAAATCTTCAGGCATGTTTTCAAATGTCTCTAGTAAACTCAAACCCTGTTCAGGGGCCCATGTCCATTTAGGGGTGGGATTAGCCTTTCAGCTGCTGCGTCCTTTGGACATTGAAGCTTTCATCCTGCAGTGCTGTATAACAGCCATCCACATCCATTATCCTCCATCTCATAGATTTCAGCAGGAATTTTGGAATTATGTAATTGCAAGTAATAACCTTCAGTTGTAGGAAATTTAAAAAATACACAGATATCATTTTAAGTGTTTGTGGGTGGAAAATAAGAAGATCCTGAATAAGTGTACCAAAGAAAACATAGTACCATTTTTGTTTGAAAATCTATTTCTTTGTTCCTGATAGTAACCTGTTCTGCACTGTACATTCTCTGTATGAAAACTCTCACCTCTAGCAAACAGGAGATGAAATCTGATTAAAGGATAGATTTCTTGCTCAAATTTTAATGATTCATATAGATTTTTTTCTGGTATATAGGGAACTTATTCCTAGACCTGAACAAAAAGTGAAGTAAAATCAGGAAATTATTACATTTCCTGAGCTAGTGGTCTTTTTTTTTTCTTTCTCTTAGGAAGAAAGAAGTTATATATTGCTGGAAATAACCAGATTTATCTGAGTGGCAAATGAAACTTGTTTGTCACAGCAGAGGGCAGAGCTGAAGGTCAGAGCAGAAACTCTGGCTGCTGTGACACATTTTCATGAGCTGGATCATCTCTCTGTGATTGACAAAGCTGACACTTGCAAGAAAAGGAGTGAAGGTGAAGGGGCAGCGGATTTCCTCATGGTTCTGGGGAGGGGGGACGGGAAAAAGGGACTGATAGTAAGGCCATCTAAGCATGAATATAACATCATAAAAAATAAATATCTGGCTAAGTGGCAGAGTCCAGGGGTGAGCCCTTAGAGGGGAAGGTAGAGGAACAGATGCTTTCCAATGGACTTTAATCATCTGCTGCCCCAATGGCTTTCTCTGCCACCTGCTGAGGTTCAGGGCATTTGTTTCAATGGAAATACAAGGGAATTAAAGAAGCTTGTATTATCTGGGAATGAGAGAGAGGAATTTTTGCTGTTAAAATAATTATATATTAAGAAGAGATACTGCAATCAGGTTTGCCATAAGACTAGAATCTTGCAGCAGGATGAAACGAACTTCCAGTGTATCCTGGAATCATCAAGCACTGTCTTGAATGGTCAATTTCTTTGTTTTTCTTTGGTTTCAGCATGAGATTTTCATTTCTCCTTCTGGTGATACATCATCCTGCCATAAATTTATCCCCATGTTTTTCCCACAGCTTCAGCCCATTCTATCTTGAGAACAGAATCAGCAGAAGTCTCCTGTTTCAACATCATCATTTAGGCTTTTCTTCTACAAGCCAGTTTTATATGCAAGCTGGAGAAATATGACCTGGTAGAAATTACTAAATGTTTGACGAATATCTGTTTGTAAAAGCGTAAGCAGAGATGAGCAGTCGGCGTCTCATTGTCTGCAGCAATGCATGTAGGTACGAAGGTGGGAGAAGGTGTAAGCGCAATGAAGGGCAGAATTAGAGTTCAAAACTGTCACACACGCACACACACACACACACACACACACGTGCATTTGCTAGGATTCACTTCCAATTCCTTCTTTCTGTGATCTCATATGCTGACATACAACAATTACAATCCCTTTTACCACAAGCATCAACTCTAAAGTATGTGGCCTTACCTGTCACTGTTACTCTTTCTTTCAGGAGGGAGAGCTGCATCTTCTCCCAGGTCTCTCAGTTCCATCACTCTCAGATCTAATTACTACCCACTATCATTTCTATGAAAACTATTAATCACTTTCAAACTTAAATTTTTGTTTCTTTAAGGATACCAAGGAAGAAGAACTACAGAGTGTTGTGGAGGGAGGTAGATACTGGGGAGTTTTTCCACATGACATCTTTTTCTGTAGTATTACTTGGATGAGTTTCCCTATTGTATCTTCAGTTCTGTATGAGTAATTCTCTGGAACAGGGGAGATTATAGAAGCCTGCATTTTCAGAGCATTGGGGGATATTTTTGAGACTGACATGATTTTCAATGTCTGTGAGTTCCACTCAGTCAGGGGGCTCCAAGGTCTCTCACGTTTGCTCCTACAGTTGGGTGAGGAGCTTCTTGAACTCAACCTACACATCCTTTCTCCTTCAGTGAGGTTTCATTCAAGCCAGTGCACTTTTCAGCTTGGTTCCTTTCTAGATTATTCTCTAGTTTTTCTTGTTATTGTCAGCTCATTTTTTGTCACTGTTGTTTATCATTATTTATGAGCCCTAAGAAGCAGCAATTTCAGCAAAATAAGACAAACTTCTAAGACCTGGAGCTGGCTGTCTGGTGCAAATTCAGTTGGGAAATATGCTACTGCTGTTCACCAATCTCAAACTCCTCCTGTAAATCTTAATAAGGTCTCAAATTTGGCAAGGAGGGGTACCCTTGGGAGAGCTTTAATGATTTGACAGCATTAAACATGTAGAGGACAAGTAGGATGCTTTGTCTCCAGACTTGTAAAATGTAAAGTGTTACAGAGTCTTGTCAAGTTGCAGACTTTAGACACTATAAAAAAGGATAATGAGGCATTGAAAACAGAGATGGAGAACTTCTTAACTCTTTATCATCAAGGCAAATATATTTTGTATTATTAACCTAAAATTTCACAGAATGAAAATAGATCAGAAAATCCACAAGTCATAAGATTGCAATAAGAGGATGAAAAGTCAGGACTTTGTTGCTAGATTTACTTGCATTTTGGTTTTGCAGGGACAAGGGTGAACTTCTACATCATGAAAGAACTTGAGATTTGCATGCATATCAGAGATTATTTTTCTTTATTCACTTGTCAATTTACTTCCTCAAATAATACAGAGAACAATATAATCTGTGTGCTTCCCTAGTGACTTTCCTTTTTATTACTTTTTATTTTTTAATGACTTCATAAGGACCTTGTTTTGTCATCATTTAGTCCATTTGTCAAAATACTTATGTATGTTTCTCAAACAGCTTCTCTTTGCAACTCTGCTTCTTCATTGCAACTGCGATAGCCATAAAATAGAATTTTCTAAAACTGGAGAACAAGCTGATATGCTTCATCCAGCAGAGCTGCAGGCTATTTTTCATGATTGCACATATATTGTGTTGATTATGATGAATCCAAACGATTTTTAAATAGGAAGAAAAAGGGGGGAGAGGGGGAAATAGTCTGCCTTCTGCCACTCGGCAGAAGCTCATGAAAGAGATTAAAGATGAATATGTCTTGTGAAATTGTTACTACTCTGACTTATACTGAGGTGGGTAAGCATTTTCCCTCTTTTACTGGGCAATTGCTTTGATATTTTCTTTTAAAAAATGTTAATAATGTATTTGTATTGCAAAATATTGAACATTTTTTAAGCATGTTGCTATTTTTGTGTATTCAAATTACTTATTATGGAAAATTACTGCACTGTAGCTACTGCAAGTGTAGCTTATTAAACAGCACTTGCCATTCTGAACTCTCCTGTTATAATGGCTCAGTTAGACAGGAGCATGTACACCACTGCATCAGAAACAAAAAGGAAAAGATGTTATTTAGCAAACTAGAGGCAGTATAAATGAAAGAAGTGAGATCTCATGGCTTTCAAGACAAAGACATTCCTATTTCTTAAAGGGATTGATGCATTTGCTTGTACTTCATTTCCTTTGTGATTATCATTACAAGCAATTTATGCAGATCCCACAGACAAACAATTGTGTAACCACAGAGCCTTGTGGTCTTTATGTTGTTTGCGGTTTGTGTCTGCAGGCTTGGCCACAGCAAGCAAGGCTGGCTGCAAGCTACAGCAGCACGTAACATATCCTAATGTCCTGGGGTTCAGAGAACATTATTATGGAACAGAATTCAGCTGTCAAAACTACTACTCATTATTCCATCAGATTGTTTAATTTCTCCAGCCTCCATTTCCTGCAGCTAGCATTTAGCAAGAAAGATTTCCCACTGCCACTGGCCTTCAAGAGAACTTTATAGGAGGAATCAACTGGTGGTTGCTGCAGAAGCAGGACCCAAAGAAGATACTGGAAATTTAAATTTCTGGCGAGAGTTTTAAAATAGATCTCATTTACACTGAATAACCCCAACATTAACATGACTCTGCTTTTGAAGCGATTCCATTAAATTACATTAAATTCAATAGCTAACTTCCTTTCTGAGAATAAAAATGTATTACTTTTAATTAGCTCTCTGCCAAAAGTGAAATAAAATAAATAGAAACAAGTCGACTTTTATTCTTCCTAGGACCGTTCACAAATGCACATCAGCTAATCCACTTTCAAGTCACACTTTTGCTTAAGTCAGGTTCATTTTCCTGATTGCCCCTATTTAGACAGGTCTTTGGAAATGGGCTCCGGTTGCAAAGCTCAGGTTAGGATGTGAATATAAATCAGTGAACTCTAAGCCTGCTATTGGGATCCTGCCTAGGTCAGACCAACATAGCTTTGCCCAGTTAACCTCTTTTACCCTTCAGCAATGCCTTTAGCATCATTTTACTGTTATTAATGCTTCCCCTTTCTGTAACTTTTTGAGCAAAAAGACATTGGGCTCTTCTGAGGTAAAGCCCAGCTGTGGCTAATAGCAGGGCTAGTGGCACTGCTGCTGAGGAAAATAGCAGTGACAGCAAGAAACACAGATAAAATTGACACTGAGACTCCGACACAGTAAAGATTAGCTTCCAGTGAAAATTACTCCCTCGTGTAAACCAGCAGCGAGACCATCGGAGGGATCGTGCCACCAGCATCTCCCCCATGGAAAGAGAAACCAGGGAGTTTTATTTTTTTTTTTTATTTTTTTGAAAAGGGAAGCTGATAACCTGCCTCCACCTCCCAGAGGTTCAAATCTGGCAATCCAAATCCTTGTTTTCATTGCACCAGACACATCTGGCAAATGTGCATCAGTAGTGGCAGCAGCACCTTGCTCTTTCTCAGAAACACCTCTGCACTTTCTGCCAGGCAAATTTCATGCCCTGGGAGTGCCTGTTGCCAGTCTGTGAGCCAAGACACCTCCTTGCCTGCACTCAGTCCTGGCTCAGCTTTTGTTCCCTGTGTGCAGCATGTCAAAGGTACAGTTTTCCAACAGAAGAAACTATCTGAAGGACTCCTAAGACATGGAGGAAAGAGAAGTCTGAGGCTGGTTGTGCAAGCAAGTGCATGGGGATAGGCAAGAAATAGCATAAGGATCCATCTTGTCTTGGAAAGGGAAAAATTGAATGGTACGCGGGGATTTTGTGTCTCCTATGAGAAACAGAGCAAGGGGCATTGCTGCTGGGCATCAGAGGAATTTCTAGACTTGTGGTGTAAAAGGGGTTTTGACTCCCATTTCTGGACAGCAAGAATTCAGGTTGAAAAGCTAATAGATAACTTCAGGCTGAAGCTCTTCTCTCCAGAGATAATGTAGGCTAAGCTCAGACAGAGATCTCTTCCCATCCTAAATTCTGCTTGATGGCAACCAATTCTTCTGGCCAAGTGTAGACTTCTCCAACAGACCATCTGAATAACCCCCCAGCAGGGCTGTTTGTCCTCATTTGATACAAAAGGGATTTAGGATGACTGGCTTATAGCCAGGCACAGACACTGCAGGCAAGATGACTCATACTGCCTATCGTTAGCTCGAGAGACTTGAAAAGATCTAATCAATTTCCAGATTTGCTCTGAGGACAAGAGTAACGGTGGTGACTCCTGTGGTATCACACACATGCTTAGGGTTACACAAATATAGCACTACCTACCCCCACGATTGCAGCCCTGCGTGTGGGAACGTCCACACACATATCAATACAAATGACAAGTGGGAATAGCTTTAAACTGAAAGAGAACAGGTCTAGATCAAACATTAGGAGGAAATACTTTACTGTGAAGGTGCTGAGGCACTGGCACAGATCGCCCGGAGAAGCTGTGGATACCCTATCCCTGGGGCTCCATGAAGGGCAGCTTGGACTGGGCTTTGAGCAACCTGGTCTAGTGAAGGTCTCTTATAACCCAAACCACTCTATGATTCTATGGTTAAAGGTCTTTTCCAACTGAAACAATTCTGTGATTCTATGGTGTTTTATTATTTCATGTGAAGAGAGCCTCTGGGCTCTGCTTGTGCTGCACTCCTTGAGCTCTGTCTGATGATGCTACAGGCCAGACCCGTGATGTCACCACTGTAACTCCTTCATTTTCCTTACATAAATGCTGCTTTAGATCAGTGTCAAATGTTCTTTTGTGATGAGCATCTTTATTTGTCCTGATGTGCCTGGTTCATGGTTGCAACCCCGAAAAAGAATAAAGTAGTGCATGAGAACTGAGGCTATTATGACTGTAAGAAACTTGTGATAGAGTCTGAAAAATTTGTATTCACTAATTAGTTCGTGTTCTGATGACCCAGAAGTTGAAACTTTTAAAAATAAATCACAGTTATGTAGCTGATACATTTTGATGCTAATAGTAAATGTCATTCTGGCTCAAAATAAAAAACACAATAGGATTTTGCAAACCTGTCCAAATATCTTTGTATTACAATAATATACATAACTGCTTTCAGGGAAAGAATTAATGTGGTTTAGTCTCTGGAGCCTACAGCATGGCCTAGTCAGGTTGAGTGATATACATAAATAGTGCAGATACCTAAATGCAAGCACAGTTATTGACGTGTTACCTGCTTGCTCTCAGGGGTGAGGTAACTGGGTTTTGACACTAATCTTTATTTTTTTTTCTCAAGCAACAGTCTAATTACATGTATTTTACTCAGTTCATCGGTGGATATATTATTAAATTTCTGATTCCTTTCATATAGCCTCTCAATTTGAGCTTATTCCACTATGCATTACATACTGACATGAAGACGAGTTTGCTTTTGCTGCTGCTGTTTGCTTCACTGGATGCAGCCCTCTGAATTTCATACTGAGAGTAACAGAAATTATGGGAGCAGAAGCTGATTTCAAGAACACATGGGCAAAAATACATAACATAATTGCACTGATAAAAAAAGATGTAAAGCAAAGCTAAAAGAAATTTTGAGAGATTTTCCTAGATAAAATGCTATAAACTCAGGTGAAAATTGATGCTTAATCTATAAGAATACTATTAAAAGTTTCTTTCTGAATTTGAAAAATAAAAATAATTTTTCTTGTGTTTTAGGCTTTCAAGCTTTCAATGGTTAGACCTTGACAGATTTAAAAGCAAGATTTTTGCAGACAGACCAGATATTTTTAAGTAAGTTCTGAAATTCAAGATGGTCTT
Organism: Melanocharis versteri; assembly: GCA_013397845.1. Lineage (NCBI taxonomy): Eukaryota > Metazoa > Chordata > Aves > Passeriformes > Melanocharitidae > Melanocharis > Melanocharis versteri. Next base: position 599,974 of record VZTG01008003.1, read on the forward strand.
GTGCTTTACTTATTAAAACCTCACTGCTCAGCATAGCTTCTGTTCAGTTGTAAATTTCCTATGCAGAAGTAATTTAGTATTTTTCTGCTTCTTGCTCTCTCTCTCTTTTTTTTTTTTTTTTTTTTTTTTTTTTTTGTAAGTACAGAGACAAAACTTATTTCTCACCTTCTTTTTAAGTCTTCAGTTCTTCTGGAGAAAACCTGAAAAGATGGTTTCTTTTCCCTCCACAAAAACTGAAAAATCAAAATGAATTTGAACTGATTCCCCAAATATAACTTTCTTGGTCTCATTTTTCTCTATCAGTTCAGACTCCACCTCTCTTAATTCTTTTCTGGTGGCCAAATGTACCTTCTCTTTGAGGAAGACTGGAATACACAGACAAAGCATAATGAGTAGGATTTCTTTGGATTTCTCTCTTCAGAAAGATTTATAGTTCAGTACTCTTCCTCTCAGAGAGCAGCTGAATTTTCCTTTTCCTACACCATACATACTTATTTTGCACTTATTGGAGTGTTTTCCACAGGGAAATTAAACAATGTTTTTCATGGCAGTAGTTTTGTGAAAAACTATGCATATATGTGTATATATATTTATACAGTTGATGTAAACCAAAATCTAAGAGTTTTTCATGTCAGCTATGATACTAAACACATGCAGACATTAATCTGGTTACTGTTTGTTCTGACTTTGCTTTGTGAGAATAAACTTTTGACAGTAGCTGTTGCTTCTTCCTGACTCAGTGATTTAACATCTCAGGAAATGCTTGTTTATGAACCGTGTTCTTAGCTACCTGGGATTGATGATACCTTGGAATAAGATATCATAGGTGACATCCTTTCCCGTGAAATGCACAAAGTAAACTAAATAATTTAGTTGAAATGTAGGATAAGTTAAACAATGATTTATTATTTTTCTTTTTTTTTTTTATGAAATGACTGCAATATGCAACCTTGCTCTCCTGTGGTTTATCAAGTGTGTGTCATGGAGGAGGACGCAGATATGAAAGTGACAGCGAAATCCCAGGTTAGGAGTAGTGAAGGTAAGGGTGGTTTGTGATTTGTAGTTCTCATATCCAAGCTCTAATTCTTGGGGAGAACAATTACCCATATGTACTTTCTACCAAAAACGAGCCTCATTTGAGAAATCAGACTTTTTTTTCTTCAAATCCCTTTTTTTCAGACTGGCCCATCTGTTTAAACGTATTTCCAGTGTCCACAAAAAATTTCCTAAGCCTTCACTTGATACCTTAATCTATTTCTAACTCTTCTCCAAAGGGTTAATGACAGCTCCACTTTGGCTTTAGAACTGCTGATGTCTCTTTGACAAGACAAAAAACAAAAAGAAAGAATTTTACAGCCAGGAAATAAAAGCTGTCACTTAACATGAATGCAAAGTGGGAAGTTAATATTCAACTACTAAGAAATCATTTACCTATTGTGAGTGAAGGACTCTTTGAGGAGTGGTAGGGCATAGTTCAAACTTTGGTACATAACCTTTTATGCAGTGAAAATATATGTTTCATACAAATAGACATTTTGAGAACTCATCTTTAAACACTTACTATGAGAAAAATACATGAACCTCACTCTTGATGGAGAACATGGACAATGAGATCTAATTAACTTTGCGGTGATGGTAGTTTTGGGCTGCTGGGATTGAGGGGCAGTGCCATAACAATTCAGGAATAAAATCCTTGTGAATGGCTGTCAGGGGAGCTTTTGGCTTATCATTTTGAGTATTTGAGCAGCAAGAAAAGAAAAATATATGGTGCCAGCCATGGCCATCATTCAGTACCACTATCAGCATAGAAATTCCCTTTCATTCATTTTGAAGCAGTTCTCATTCTTCTTTAAAACTGGTTTCTCATGATGGAGAAGAAGATCAAGGGCTTGATTTCTAGAAAGATGTGCACATAATTTCAGGAATAAAAAGTCCATCCATTTGAGCACTTTATACAGACATGGCCATATGGTTGCATTGTCAGCATGGTGAAATTGTGCCTGTGCCCAGTTGCCCTACACGTACATGTGCAACATGTGCATTTGTATTCATCAATAATAGAACAGTGTCTATATCTATAAAAACTGTGAGTGTATATTTATAATATCTATGTTGGCATTTCTGAGTTATGGCTCCTGTCTCACCTTTAGGCCTTTTTAGATGTATTAGCAATAAGATTTAAGTCCTAACTCACTTCCAGCTATGTCAGAAGGCACACAAAAATGGGGCAAACACCAACTTATGTATAGAGCTACCTGATAAACTGTCCTCCTTTTTTTTGGCCTTCTTTTCTGTCATAGTAATTGGGTCTTTGAAATTAGGTTAACCATTCTTAAACAGAGTTAATGTTTATTTCCAGATTTATCCAGTTCTCTACTGCAGAATTAAAGCTTAACTTGAATGACAGAGGATTTTACCTGGCAAAGTTTCTCAGAAAACTTCCATCAACACTGAGATCACTTGCTTAGACTATGGATTTTCTCTCTGAAATTATACAGCTGTATACCAGTCCATTCCAATAACTCAGATGTGTGAGCACTAAGTTGTGAAGCAGACAATCGAGATCTCAGAGGCAAAAATGAGAATCCCTAACAGTGTTTCTGAGGTGTTAAAAAGAGATTTTCTTTGATGGCATACATGTTGTTCTGCGGATAAAGTGTTGATATCTCTTCTCTTGTACTTAAAGTTTGTAGGTTGTGTTCCAGCCATGCTTTGTTGTAAATTCAACAGAAAAAGATAAAGAACAATTTTGCTATACTAACCATGTATCATTGCACTCAAAGATTTGCATGTATTGAACTTCTATGCACAAATATCCAAAGGTGTGTGCCAACCTAGTGAGCAAATGAAAACCTGTAATCCTAGGAGTTTCTGTGTTTTTTTCACATAGATCACTCAACAGCATTGAACCCAACTTGGAAGCTCAGAGTCTCTCATTGATAGCTTTTTTCCATATGTCAAATTGATCCATTGAGTCGGTTTTCTGCAGCCTTGCCATTTTCTAAAAATACAGCACATTCCAGCTGCTGAGAGCAAAATCCCAGTCCCAGTGGAGTTAATTTTTGTCTTTTTAACAGCCTATTGTAAGAGACTGTATCAAAGGCTTCCAGGAGGTTCCAGTAAACTATTTTAACTGGCTCTTCTTCACTGACTCTTTTGTTAATGCAATAAAAGAATTCTAGTATATATAGGGCAAGACTTGCTTTTCTCCAAACTGTATTAATCCCTGCTAACTGCTGTTCATGTGTGCAGTTTGGTTACTCTATCTAGCTTTAATTAGTATTTCAGCTATTTTACCAGGTACTGAGGAAAATCTATTCTGACTGCAATTGCTAGAATCTATTCTTCTTTCGATCTAGGTACATAATTTACTACTTCCCGGTCTTCTGCAATAGAGCTGATTTTAATGAGAAACTGCTTGTGGTTAGTGTCTCCGAAGACAATACTTTGTGTTTATTTCAGCTATTCCCTGCCCCCTGGAGAGACTTAATCTTCACTTACATCTAAATGAATATAAATGTGACTGATTAAGTGGACAATTAGTGTTGTTTATGAAATTATTTTTCAAGTGCTTGCAGTTCCTAACCCAGGTTCAGGTTCTGCTTTGAGATATCAGAGGTCTCTTTGCAAGGACAGTTGGCCTGACATTTAAGGCCATGCTCAGACCTGGAGGCTTAGGTGGAATCTGTTGCCAGCTCTGGTAAGGACTTTCTCTATGATATTTGGCAAGGCGCCTTATCTCACCATATATCCATTCCTTTACAAGCACTGTCATGCTCACCTTATCTACCAATGAGCTGTCAAATCCCCTGGTTAGAATGGTTTATGTGAGACCTCTGTCCCTCCCTTTCTGGATAGCTTGTCCATGCTCAGAGCTGGTGTTCCTGCAGCAGGGGAGAGTTAAATTGGAGTGCATTTTGTTTAGAGTGGTATTTTATGAGCTTGGTCCTATCAAGTCAGTGGAATTGAACAAGGCTTTCACTTACTTAGCTCTTATGACAACTTACCTCTAATACCACTTCCGGAGGTTCTCAATGTGTTAATTCTGTTTCAGTTTTCTGCATGAAGAATTCCCTTTCTTAAACAAAACAAGTCCTCTAGGTCACATAAACACCAGACTGATCGACACAGGGACCTCACCTCATGATAATGAAGAAATCATTGACATCAATTCAAATTCAGATTTTCATCTCAGTCTTTGGGTAAGATGAAAACAACAACATTAATTGCTTTGGCAGTGAGATTTTTTTTTCAGTCAGTAAGAGGGGGAAGTGCCAGTGAATTTTATTTACAAAGGTTAGAAGACAAACTGAACAATAATAAAGTAAATTTAGAAAGGGCTCTAAAGACAAAGTATGAGCCTGACTGAATCTGCCTTTGCTGCTTACTACCTAACATTTTATACACTCTAGAGAGAGGATTTAACTAGAGTGTTAAAAACCTATGTAAATACTTCCGCAAACTCTCCTTTTTATGTAAAGCACCTTTCCATGCTCATAACACAAATAGGATTTTGCATGTACACCTTCTGTGCAAAGTTTGCTAAAGATTTGCTTGTATTTTATTCAAATTTTGAGTATGTTTGTTCCAGCCTTTTCCCCTGTGAGTTCTAATGATTTTTATTTTCTCAGTACAATACCTATAATAGTGCATTGGTCTCATGAAAGCAGCAGAGGGTTGAGCAACTGAAATATCTCTTTTCTAGCTCTAAGGGCAGCATGCCTGGGAAGGTCATTTTTGCAACCTACCTGAGGATCAGCAGATGGCACTCTCGCAGGCAGTATATCAAGTTAGAAACCCTATTTGTAAAAAGGAAAAGAAATATATAACTCTCTTTACACTTCTGCGTTTTTGTTATCTCACCAGGTCACACCATTCTGTTGCCGTATTTTTGATACTGACTCACAAATTTATTTTCCAGCTTCTGGTCCTGCTCTCTGTTCAAATCAGTTTGTCTTTTTACATGTGTTTCTAAGTCTATGACTTTCACATCTCCTTTTAACTTTCTTCCCCTTACCTGAAACTTAACATTGTCCAAATTAAATGGAAGACTTATTTTACTCCATTTTTTTTCCTCTGACTCAGAATGCCATTTTGCTTTCTTTGTCTCATTTCAAATGGGTGTTAAAGCTGGACTTTTTCCTTTCTTTCCCTCCTCATTCCTGGTTTTTCGTGGTTCCTGTCTTGACCAGCACTGCACAAAAGCTCACATTGTGTTGATTTTTGAGTAGCAAAACCTCTCCAATGGCTTCTCTCAATCCAGAATGAGTGCAGAACTGAGTGCAGCGTGGTGCGATGGGCAATGGCAGAAAAAGGCCAGTCCTGACAGACCAGCTTGGAATTGCAATTTCTTGTTCAAGAGGAGCAGTGTGTCTAGCAATAGGCAGCTAGAGGGACTGTCTGTAGCAATGTACCTGACTGGGTCTGCCTGGGATGGAGTTAATTTTCTTCCTAGAAGCCCATGTATGCTGTGCTTTGGCTTTGTGACTAAAGCAGTGTGATAACACACCGATGTTTTCTTGGCTATTGCTGAGCAGTGCTTGCTCAGCATTGAGTTTTTCTGTTTTTCCTGCTCTGCCTCTCCAGCAAGTAGGCAGGGAGTGCACAAGAAGCTTCCATCTATTACCTCAGACTTTTCAGGTCTGTAGCTCTCACATGGTTTAGCTGGATTATGTAAAATGTAGTCCTTACATTCTCACTCTGATCACAGTGGGACACACTCTTCTGAGTATTTCAGGTGATTTTCTCCCACCTCTCCCACACCATTAAAGTGATTCCTGTTCAGTGGCATCTTTCTTGATGCCCACATTTCCCCTCAAGTACCCCTGTGCTGTTCTTCCACGTTGTCCTGCATTTGCGGAACAGGCTTTGGTTGGTCACTTCTTTCCTGCCTGTCAAACAGTCTGTCAGTCCTCATCTTTGCTTTGACAGGTCTTCTCTGCAGTGATAAATTTCCCCCATTAGAAATTAGTGCAGAGCCTGCAATTCAATATAATCGTATGCAGACAACACATCATCTTGTACAGGAGTCTGAGCTACTTCCCCTTCAATGGCTGTTTCCTTACATTTTCAGAGCAATGCATGTAATTTAGTCTGTGTGACTCCTTTCAGCTGCAAAGAGTTAAATCCACATGTAAATCTTTGAAAATCTGGGGGTGCCTTGCCAAGTCTTAGATTATCTATCACTCTAATCAGCCCGATAAATCTGATTACACATCTTTCAAATAAATAATGATGGGGTTAGGTTTGCCTGAAGCTTTTGCTGTTTTTCAATCTGCATCTATCAGCTGAATTTTCTAGTGCACTCAGCAATTGTTATTCTGTTGTTAGGAATTCTGATATTGTTGGCTGAAATAACATTCATTTGAATGCTATGGATGTAAAAGATTCTTTGTTTCTCATGCAGAGCTGTTAAATTTTAAGACAGCATTAGCTGAAAAACTGTCATTATTTAGAGAAGTTTTATACCTTTTTTTTTTTCTTCTTCTCATTCTAAACATGTTCTGGAAACATTTTAGGTTTAAGTTAAAGTAGCACTTCAAAAATTGATGACACTATGGAAAAGAAATTCTCTCTCTTCACCTAAAAGTCATATTTGAAGTTGGCTAAGTTATAAAATTACTTGAAATCATGATTTTCCCCCCATTTTTTTCAAATTACCAAATTTGAGTTAATTCAGATTAAGCTGTGTAACTCCTATATGTGTCCAGAGCTGAGGTGTGCGAAATAATCTGCAAGCATCTGTACACATCTGTACTTAGACATGACTTTAGACATGTCCATTTACAGAATCACTGCTATGATGTTTTTAATTTTATATTCAGAAACAAGAGCAACCACCTTTCTGGTACTGTTACCAAAGCACTTTACAAACAAAATTGATGTTTATTACTGGCATGACAGAGACATGTGTTTTACAATCTTGTCATGTTTAGTAAGTGAAACAGATTTCATCCTTTGCCACATTAGAGCCGGCCCCGAAACACAAAAGGTTCCAAAACTTTTCAGCATTGCACATATTTATGCAGTACCCCACTCAGGGGACATAAAGGTGGGAGGAGAATGCCATTATCATGAAGAACAATGGGAGAGTGAGCATCATGAGAGCGCGCGTCATGAGAGCGCCATGTATGTCAGGCACTGAGGAACTGGCTTCAAACGCAGACTGTTCTAGTTTTGTACCCAGAACTGGCAATCCTGGGAAGAATTTGGGCCTCTGATAGTCTGTCTCATCCAACTGGCATCATAAATTGGTTAGGAAAAGATGCCTCTTGTATTGTCAGGCTCCAGAGCAACCGAGACTCGTCACTGAAGTGCACAAAGAGTTCCTGATGAAATGCCTAACAGTGACAGTCTTGGCTGGGGCCTTTATGTGTTATAAAAATTATAAATGTTTTTATAAAAGGTGAAGTCAATGAGAATCTTAGTATTTACAAGGAGCTCTGAATCACACCTGCAGACAGCAGATCTGCAGAGCAGCTCGCCAGTGCTGCAGTCAGAGGAAAGCAGGCACTAAATCAGTGACACAACACTGTTCTGTAGTGCATGATATTGTTGGAAGCATAAAGCTCTTATATAAAATGTAAATGTGGTGCCTGGAGACCCATTATTGATAAAGAGCAACAGTCATTTATATTTTTGAGATATCAGAGGTATTGACTCTAACAGTCTGGGTAAAATCCAAACTGGCAAATACTTATCTGGGGCATACAAAGCATTCCTAATGAAATGCAAAGCTGATAGCAATTCAAGTTTTTCAGTATTTTATTACAGACATCAATATAAGCTTATCTGAGTGGAGTAAGTACACATACTTTCAAGTAAAATTAGACGTCATATCCTAAGAATGTGGAAGAAACATTGAATCTATCTGCCTCGTTGAGTGAAAGTGATCACTTTTTATAGATAAGCCTTTCATGTTGAAAGGATGTGAAAATTCATGTTCATATAGACATTTGTATTGTATTTCCCCTAAAATGCTTAAAAATAAAAAGATGCTAATTTGGGCACGATAGAGAAGGTATTAGGGGAAAGCATAATTTAAAAATAGGAGAATATATCTCTTGATTTTTAATTAGATTTCACACAACTTTAGAAGGTGCAATATTCTCCATATAACTTCCCTCCACATATTTCACATTCTCTAAATCTTTCCATTACTTTCTGGGAAACTATCTATTGTGGCAACCAGAATGGATTTAGATGTCCAGATAAGTTACAATCTAGGTCTACCTATCCTCAAAAGCTGAAAACCTAGCAACAACTCCATTTTAGGACATTAATTTCTGCCAGCAGCCTAAGCACAATCACCAGTGTATACTCAGAAATAAACCAAATAAGACCTAGATATTTATCTGACATTTAAAAACCATTGGTAGTCAGAAATTGAGGATGGGAAGGCTTCACTGAGTTTTCCAAGAAAGATCATACCAAACCTAAACAGCACAGTGTCTGTATTTTCTATACAGATAAAAGCAACTTTATTCAAACAAGAGAAAACACATTTGAGGCTCACCTCGACCTGAGCTGATAGAGACCCATAGCTTATATTTTCCAGGAGACAGTCCTAACCTCAGTAGATGAGATTCACATTGCATTAAATGCAAGATTTCTGGAATCAGGGAGACAACTGGGATGGAGGATCCAGTGAGATGATGACCCCCCAAGATTTGTTCTCAGTTGAAGAGAACTTTCCATTTTATTTCAGTTCTTTCCTCTTTGACAAATGTTACCCAGCCTTTGTCTGACCTTCATCACAGATGTAATTTGTTAGCATTTATAGCAACGCAGATGGGTCTGCCAGTCTTTCAGAGAAACTTTGTCATTCTGCATTTTGCAAGGGCTGAAAGGCTTTTGGAAATTAGAAATGTCACCTACAATGTCAAGTTGAGTTAAGTGTCTTTTTGTGCTCATTCTCACTTAGTCACTTAGCCTTGGAGCTTTCACTCTCTGCTGTCCTTCTGCAGCTGCAGTGGTGCTCACGTTGACAGGGAGAAATGACAAGATACGTAAAGAATGAGCCCAGCGAGGTTCTGAAGGCAAACAGAAGACCAGTGCTTGCAGATACAGCAGCAAGAGCTTTGAAAAAAATCTGATTCACTGAAAGGTTTCAAGGGAGGAAAATCTATGTGTGCAGGGAATATGTTGAAATGATTGTGGTGCTGACAGTCTGGATAGCCCAGGGAAGAAAGTGAAATTTATGAGTCATTGAACATCCCAGGTGAGTTCTGGTGATTTGCTGATCAGCACAGCTGTTCCCACAAGCTTTAGGCACTGTTCTCCCACTCAGTGCTCGCTCTCTGCATTTTCTACATAGTATCTCCCCGATACTTCTTAGAGTTAACAAAATCATAACTAGTGATGTGGTTGCAAAGGCAACCAAGACCTCAGGGGTTGGATGACAGGACTCCAGAAATGCAGGTAAGAAGGTTAGTGAGTGATAAATCTAAATGAATGCAGGCAGATAAAGAAGCATTCTTATTTTAGTTTTATTAATGACGTAATGAGATAAGAGAATAAGTCTAGATCTGTACTGTTTTTTGAGTGCAGAGGTCTTGCAAGTTCTAACCTTGGTTTTGAAGCTCTCTGGAGATAAATCTGTGATCATGACTGGACAAAAAGAAAACTCTAAGGCAAGGGAAGACTCAGAGCTTGGCCCTGCGCTGTCCTTCAGGGCAAGCCAAAAAGTGACCCTTTCTAGTATGTATGAAAGTCAAGTGTGTCAAAAGTACTTCTCTTGCCAGGGTACTCTTTGGTTTCTGAAGAGGTTAGGAATCACACCGTCATTCTGGAGTGTTTTGTTGTGTCTGGTCTCAGTGAAGAACCAGAAACAGACATAATTTCTACTGAAAACCTCGAGTGCTTAAATATTCATGTCATATACATTTTTAATGTAGAGACCAATTTACTGAATTTAAGTTCAGTGAAAGACGTGTTCCTCATTGGGAAAAGCTGAATAGCCACAAAAGAGAGGGGTGGAGGTTTTTGCATCTCATTGGAAAAAGAGCTGTTTTTCAGCCAAATATAAGAGGCAGCCCCCAGTGTAACAAAAAGCCATTTTTTCACGTGCTGAAAGGAAACAACATTTTCTCTAAATGATGGGAAGGTAGTCTCCTATTTAGGGGAAAAAAAAGAAAGAAGGCATTTTGGGTTAATATTTTCAAACTGTTTTGTCCTTCATGAGTGGCTTCAAGACTTGGCACGGAAGATTCTTGCTTTTCCAGTGCAATCCCTGGAGATGAAGGAGGAAAGCCACAGGGCACAAAATGACAAATCTTTGTTTTGAGAATGGAATCCGTCCCTTTTATGGCTCCCATGTAACTGCCTATCCCTGGATTTACCCAAAGGTCCCTAGAAGTCAGTGGAGACAAAAAGACCCATCCAAGTGCTGAATTATCACACTAAGACAGGATGAATTTCACTTTAGAAGTGCGTCTCTCTCCTGACTCATCTGTAAGAGAGCTTCAAGTGGTTAGTTTAGATACAGCAATGGGATCAGCTCACCGATTGAGACATGTAAATTTAGGAATCTCTGTGCAGACACGTAGGTCAACGCTGAAACGCAGGTGTCCATCACATGCAAGGGTCCAAGGCACCAATTATAGTCAGCAGAAGTCTAATCAGTGCAGCTACTGGAGCGTGGAGGTAAGTTCACATCACTCTAAAGTAGATATGAATTCAATTGCTCACACGGCAGTGCCTGTTGCAGTTGCAGCTGTGACTTTCCACCTTGCAGCAGGCTGATTCCACACAGGATTTTCTGCAGGTCCTGTTTTGTATCGTCAGCTGAATAAGGATGTCTTGGACACCACAGAACATCTCCAATAGCACTGCAGGTCTGATTTTATAAAACAGACCTCTTCCCCCAGTGTCTGGCAGGTTGGAGCCTATTGAGCAGTTGTCCATAAAGCACAAGGGGAGGTGAGGCCCCAAATGTCCTTCTAGACACCTTCATTTAGGTGTCCTTAAGCCTGAACTGAATTCTTGCTGTATGCTTGAGCAGCTGAATCCCATCATGGGGGCTTGTTCCAGGTATTTTGTCCTCAAGTCCTGGTTTTGCAAAAAGCATTCTGGAAGTTTTGGAACACTTCATTAGAGATGAAAACTCCATGAATTCCAGCTTTAGTTCTGTGATTTTTGGAGACAGACAGAGCTCTGTGACAGTGCAGGTAACCCCTCACTGCTGGACCTGTTGACCTAGACCCCAGGTGGGGGTCTGCTCATGTAAATAGTTTTTTGCACTTCAAGGAGATGAGCAGGCAGAGTTGAAAAAGATGGAAAAGTGCTCAAAATTACAGTGGCATTAAGGTAGGAAACTGGGCCAGAAAATGTCTGTCTGTGATTGCTCTTCAGAATGAAGGTGCTGGCATATGTGGAGCTTTACTTGACAAAAGAGACTTTCCCAGAGGCAGAGCCCTGACCATTCTGCCACAAATCTCTGTGCCCTAGGAGTGCACAGTGGCAGTACTGGGACAACAGGAACCAGAGCTATCAGAAAACCCACCTACTATTCATTAAAGAACCACTGAATACATGAAGTTCTGAGATGGTCGTCTCCATATGATTTAGTATTTTTCTGTTCTTTCTCAGGAAAACAAGAAATAAATCCCTTTATCTTTAGTTTTCCTTGGGGAGACAGGGACATGCTCTTAATCACAGAGGTTTCCCTATATCTTAGAAAGAAAATATTAGGAAAGCTACTTTGCTACAGCTGCTTCATCTTTATCTGCCCTGTCTTCTGTACTGTACATCTGAGCTCTAAATTTCCTTAGAAACATATACATACATAAGTAATGCAGAAAAAGACAGTAACATGACTGAAAGCTGGAGCACAGACAAGACAATTGGTTTCACTGTATCTTTGTCTGCTAAGGTGCATTAATCTTGCAAAAGCAAAATGATATTAATGGTAATTTGAAAGAAAGAAGTAGGTTACTTTCAAACTGATTTATCTCTCTGGGCAGCTTCACTATGTGCTGGTGCATTTACAGCTACAGTCCAAGAACAGTAATGTATGCAATTGCTGGCAAGCCAGGTAGTCAGACACATTTTCAGGCTTGATAGACTAATGTCCATTTTGCCATGACTCCTTTTTTCAAAATAGTTTCTTTGTATTTTCAACATCTGTTGACAGAACACAAAATATAGGAATTATGCTAAGTCTCTGCTCTGACTACAGCGCTTTTGTGATATGATCTATTGCAGAAATATCAAGCTGAAATTGGATCAGGAAAGCATACTTGCAATTGTGAGCTATCAAAACGATGTAGTGTTGTTATACAGTATAGTTTCAGAAAATACAGTGACAAAAAAGATTGCTGTGGCTATTTTTAAGTTTTGGGAATATAAAAGTAGAGGCTTGCAAGGCTTCTTTTTCCCAATATTGCAATTTGAGATTGTATGTTGACCAAAGAAAATATATTTAAAGGGAATGAAAAAAAGTACTTTTTAGAAGAATAACTTGTAAGAACAGTTATTTAGGCTCGAATACCAATAGTCAGAGTTATTTTTCTTCTGAAGCAAAGATTCTGAAATGGACAGTGCATACTTTGCCAATGTTCAGCACTGTAATGGAACCATTAGAGTAAATCACTACATTTGCTTCCCTGAGTACCCATGTAAATGATTGTGTTAACGTCTTGTCCATCAGCTCGACAATATTCATTATGAAAATGTGTGTTTCAGCTCCAACCCACATAAAAGGACATCTGATGAAGGAGATTTTGTGGAGTTCCGTGCTGACAGATCGCATAGCAGGACTGATATGTGTAACTGAAGGGGGCAAATTATCACTGGAATCAGAAATTGGCAGTAATATGTTTCCAAAAGCAGGGCTGACAAAATCTAAGCCACTACTTGTTTACCTGTACATGGATCTGTTTCCTTTTCCAGTGCTCCAAGCCTATAGTCACAGAAAGAGCTCACACAGAGCTATTTCAGTCTGTCCTGATATCTTGGTGCTTAAAAGAATGTGATGTTCTATGTACATGAAAATTCAGTTTAAATATAGCTAAAGCTATAATGAAAATCATCAAAGAAATGTAAAGTTCCCCATAGAGTCACTCTTAAGATAAAAATCATGCTAAAATTTAGTCAAGACCTGCATTGCTAATAAACCAGAATGTCATTTCACAGCAGAGTAAGTAAAATGGAACAGTTTTTAATCCAATTTACATTTGAAAGAACATGTGTTAGATCTGCTCTTAAAACTTGGCCCATTCCCACTCAAAATGCTCACCAGTCTGTTACAAATTGTCTCAACACCCCATTCCATGTTTTACTTTGTGTAACTACAAGATCTGGATAAAGTCTAGCCAGGATTTTTCAGTTCTTCATGTATCCAAATCTTCTGGGAAGCAGAGGCTGCAAGGAAGCATTCCCCAGGTCAGCCTTTGGGCTGTGAAAATGCACTCTCACCCCACATGCTCACTCTCCCAGCTGGAGAACTCCTCCCTAGAAGCCTCTACGTTAACGTCTACCTGGACAATGCAGGAAGAAGCTGAATGTATAGCAAAAGGCTCAAGTTTAAAGTTCGTCATCCTTTTTGGTGTGAATATCTCTTTTGGACAATATAATAACATAGATTAGATGCGATTAGATGGATTGAGCTAATGACATAAAATGAAGTATAGACATTGAAAACAAAAAGGAATTCTCAGAAGCATTTTTAATTTGACAGAGATATATTTCATCATGGCATTTCTTCCCGTAGTTCATTCACTTTGGACCAGGATTTTTCACCATGTGCTGCAAATGCTGTTTCAAAATTTCTGGTTGTTGGACACCAAAGTATTCGGACTACTGATAAAAGGAATAGACATTTAATTATCCTACCACACATACTGAGGGACATGAACTTGAGAGAAAGAAAAGACAACGTAGTCTGCATAGTCTCTTCCATAATAACTTCATTAAATGCAAATAGGACTTCAGGGAGGACATTTGTCAGTATAAGGAAAGTTATGACAATATGGTCTAAAGGCAATTGAGTAAAAGTGTGTTGCAACAGTTGAAGAAGAATGAAAGGAGATCTTGGTCCTCATAAAATCTAAGTACTTTTAGTTGCCAGTCCCTTGGTTTTCCTTACCCATATTTTAAACCAAGCATATTTTTATCAGTTACAGAAGCTGTACTCTAAAAAAAAAAAAAAGAAATAATAAAGCAAATATCTCACTTTTAATTCCCTAGTTTAGCAGTATGATTTCTGAAGACATGCATATAACCTCCTCTTTTTGCAATGCTAACTGAAAGGGGAAAAGATAAAGGAACCTGGTTTATTCAGGAAACAGCAGGTAGTTTGATCTATTTTTACTGCAGATCATTTCCCAGGACACTGTGATTCTTATATTTTTAATCAAATGTGTGAATCGAAAACTGTGGTGTGACCTTTGGAAAAGACACTGCAGGACATCAGCTGAAGCTGTGAATAGTTTAAGTGCAAACAGGAAGTTGACTCAGTTGTTCTGGTAACAAAAGACTGCAGTAATTTATGGAGTAGGAGTTGCAGTTTCAAAACATTTTTAATTGCTGCATTTGATCTGCTATGCAGTATTGTGTGACAACAGCTAAGAATGAAATGTCAGTGCCCATGTTTCAGCATAAATTTATACAGTGTGAAAGCAAAGAACTCTGTTGATTCCAGCTTTTCTTTCTCTAAGTATTTCAGAATTGCCTGAATTACTTGCAGGTTAAATGGGGAGTGAAGAGGTCCTCAGTCTTGTAAAGCATTTAAGTAGATGCATAAGTTTCTTATTATTAAGTCTACTTATGATGAAGAGAAAATGTAATATATAGGGGAAATAAAATGAGAAGGTATTTCATAGTGACCTATGTACCCGGGAAAACTCTCTTTGATAAACAGGTCACTCTCAGGACACGAATGTATTAATACTTATTCTCTTTGCTTTTAGTTGATTATTATGGTAACTCAAGCCTAAGAAAACTTCCAGAAGTTTCCCTTACAGGAATGAATTTATGCATGTACTTAGGAGTAACTAATTTCTATAACTTGAAGAAAAAAGTCCCCTTTGTCATGTTTTATAAAGGATTGTTTTAGAAAAAAAAATACAGGAATACAATTATGGGCTCAAAGTCTTGTCAAAAGTTTATAGAACATAAAACTATTTCTACAGAATATCTTTCAAAGTCTGTTACTTATTTACTTCCATAGAGGACAATATACCATACCAGTAGGTGCATGCTGCCTCTTGGCAATGTCTGTGATATATACTGTGGGCATCCAAGTCTTCTCATAAACCATGAAAATGAAATATAAATCCTCTGTGAAAAAACTCCCGAGTGATTTCCAGAGATATCCACTGATCTTTAATGGGATCAGAATTGTGCGATCCCACTGGTAATTTGTATGCAGTAAAATAGATATGCCAGATAATAGGTATGCTATTAAAAAAGGAACTGATTCTGTCCCAACATGTATTATCATCTTCTTAAACAAGGAGGGAATTTTGAAGATAGCTGTCTTTAATTATAGAGAAAATGATTACTTCTCTGCGTCTAGACAAACTTTTATTTTTCTACATCAACCAGGAACTATGTTTTGATAGGACCACCAGAAAATGCATGTGAACATCAAATATGTGGATATTTACATACTGATGAATACTTGTCATTCTCAAAGTTCGCAGAGGAGCATGAATCAGTTAAGCTTTTTCTTATTTTTCCTGATGTCTTTTACAAAGAATGGCTTTTGCAAAAAAAATCAGGCTTTCCTTAATAGTAAATTTTTAGTCCTGTATTATCAGTGAGTAAATAACAAGAACTTAGGCAAGAAAGTTTGCCAATTGCAGTATTTGCAGTGTAACATTATAGATGGGACCAAAAGGTTTTATCACTGTGTAGAAATTGCTTAGCTGTCAGTGGGAAAATTTTACTTGGAACGCTTTATTCAGAATTAAAGATCCTTTTCATAGATATTCAACTAACATTTAAATAAGAGAGTTCAAGTTCATGGCTCGTTTTTGTGGTACCATGTTTTAAAATTAATTCTAAATGTACAATTTTGCCTGTCAGTGTTTTGCAATTAATAAATCTGGAAAGCTCTACCTTTTCATTATGGTGTACTCTATTGTCTGTGTAATCAAAACATCTAATTTCAGAAATATCTGTTTAAAACCCTAAAAAATCAGTTAAAAATGCTGCAAGTTATTTATATACTTTAGTATCAACATGAAATTTGTTTTAGAGCATCTTTCATATGAAAATTCTGTAGTGACAGGAAACTCATGAGATAAATTTTTGTCAACAGTTTCAGACATTTTCAGACTTGGATAAAGGATTTTTAGCAATTTCTTCTCTATTTGGTCTTAAGGAAAAAACTGGAAGCCATATTGGACACTTTCATTTTCTGCAAGGGGAAAACGACAGTGAAGAAAACTGACAGCCGGAAAAATGAGATGAACTACTTAGTAATTTTCATCTCATAAATAATTGTCATGATGCTGAGAAAAGGTTTTTCTGCAGATGAATAAATACAAAACAATACACCTGCATTTTTTCCATGAAAAAGTCACAGTAATAATTGCACATGTTGTCGGTAGCCAGGATTCTCATTTTCAAAATCCTGACTGCAGTGAGAATTTTAATAAATGAAGTAAAATAAAGAAAGAAATGCAAAATGCAAACCCATGCCTTTGGCTGTCCGCTCTTTTTAAACAGATCACTGCCAACCAAAGATTATTTTTTGTACTGTTATGCTATTGAAGGGAAATTCTGATGACTTGTGGCTTAAGACTGCTTCTCAAAAGTTGCATGGAACAATAGAAATGAGAATTTTCCAAGCAAGTAATCATAAGACCAAAACGTCTCCTGTAAGAGTCACTGACAAAATTTACATGGAGTGCAGTGGGGTGTAGTCAGTCCCCATCATAGTGGGTGTTTTTCTGTTGTTCTTTTTTGGCTTGAAGAGTTCAAAATCAGAAGGCAGAGGATTTAATCGAAGCATCAGACTTGGAAAAGAATACCGATTTTCCATCAGAGATTTCCAAATGAAATTGAAATTCCTTCTGTATAGATGCTGTTACCCTTATGGACAGATCCAATTATTTCACAACCTTGCTTATTCTTCCATGCTTATCTTTCTTTCTTCCTTTTATTCTTTTCCTCACATCTTGGTCATCTTTTTCTGCCCGGAGTTCTTTGCCCTCTAGATAAAACACTCTGAGATACTGGAGAACAAGTCAGAATTGCTCAGTTAGAAGGAAGTATCTGTTCAGAAAAGCCATCTGCACTTCCATTGTCGAATTCTGATAAAGTCTGATACTGGAAAATGAGGCAAGGTCAGCCTAACATCAAAAGCCATTTCTGGTGGTCACAGAAGTTTATGTTCTTTAATCCTATAAAGTTAGCAAAGACCACATAATGGGGCAGGGTAAACATGTGAGAATTGCTTGGACATTTTCTCAGAGAAATTAATTTCTAAGTAATTTCATTTTCAGATAAGTTATTTACCAGTCTAAAAACCCAGTTTAGCTCTTGTAGAATGACAGACTTCAGAACCCATATATCTGGCAGAGGTTCACCAAATTTGTGTCAATGGACTCCCCTCACTCTTTTGCAGAGTGAGGAGCCTTCAAGCCCCAAGTGCTTTTGCTGGAGCAGAGGTTCCTGAGTTACTCTTCTGCCTCTGCGTTAGTGATGTCTGGAGTCTGAAGTAGCTCTGTTTGAGGTGTGGATTTCCTATAGCCAGAGTGTTCCCTGACTCTGAAATACTCAACTCTGTTTAACTTGCCAAAACCTTTCACAAGCTGTGAAAGATCAGTTAACATTTTTGGAACAAGAGAGAGACTGGGAATAGCTGCAAAGTGTAAGTTCAAGGTTGATTTTAGAGAGCAATACCATGGAAGGCTGATTCTATTTTAAACAAGCAAATAAATAGATAAAAACAAAGCAAAAAAACCCCAATGAAACAGAAAGCCAAAACCCAAACACCACACAAAAAAGCAGAAAACTACTTAAGACTACAAAGTATATTTTTTTCATTATAAAATGTGATACATTAAAAAAAAAAGTCTCACTGGACAGAAATGCCATGTTTCAATCATTTTAAGAAAATAGCATTCACTGAGGAAATAGGCTCTTTATGAATAATAGTGTGTGACTAGGAAAAGAGAAGACTGCTTCTGTGTGCAGTCAGATTTCCCACATTAAGTCCTCAAGCACCTCCCATCACAGCGAGACCCTACTGATTTGTTAGACACTATAGACTTGGAAAAGATGACTTTAAGGTATCTTGTGACAGTTTCCTGGGCCATTGAGTCCCTTAGTAAAATACCTTTTCAAAGAATATCTCTATCTCTCCTACTGTTCCTGAATGTGTTGTTTACATTAAGAAATTTATAATACTGACAGTTAGCATTTGGCAGTGAAATATAATGTTCTTTAGGTTAATTACCCTTCCTACACACAGTGACAAGTACTATAAGATATAGTCTATAGAACAGCTGGGACATTTTGTGGGGATTTTCAAAACCCTAAATCTCCCATGAGATGTGAACAACACTTAGTGTGGGAAATGCTTTATGGCAGTATAGAATGATTTGTTTAATTAAGTGCTGTATACCTACACTCTGTACTCCCTCAGCCCCATTACAGCCTGTTCCTCACTACTGAATGTGCTTTTTACATCAAGAGAGATTCAGCACTTGCAGAACAACTTCAAGCAGTCAATGACTTATGGACTGGATCCTGCTCCATTGAAATAATTGGAGTGACTTCCATTGACTTCAACAGGAATTGGATCACGGCCCTCAGCAAGTAATTTCAGCTCAGCAAACTTGTACAGATTGAAGAAAGGTTCTTGAAGCATGTTAAAGTCCCAAAGCTGAAGATTTGTTAAGAAAGCTTTCTGAATCACTCTGAATAAGTAAGGAATCTGAGTATGTGAACCTTTCTTGAACAAACCCCTTAAATTTATTCAAGTAATGATGCCAAATAAAGAAGAATAAAAAAAGTAAATATTGAAACATGCAGTGAAATAAGTAATGATGCTAACTTTTATTTTGTTTTTCTTCTTTACATGGAGCATGTTTTCTAGATTTTTGTCAAAAAATCCACAGAAACTTAAATCACCCACTGAAAGATGAGTCTCTGTACTGTGTAGTTTTAGAAACAGAAATGACAGGATTTAGCCAGCCCAAAAATGCAGCCCTTAGACAGAAATGAGGGAAGAACAATCACAGATTGTGTGTTCTGAGGGTCTCAACTAGGCCTTCCCTCTCTCTGCTGACTGCCCCTTCCTCTTGTGACTCCTTCATGTTAGACTTCTTTCTTTGTGCAGCTACCAACTGCAACTGATTCTACAACTGCAAGTTGGTCTGACAACCAAGGTAAACCAGAAATTATTAAAAAGTTGCTACATGATTAGCATTTCTGTTTAGCTTCCTTTCTACCCCTAGGAGTATATAAATGTATTTGACCCATTCCTGTTTACTGACTCCCTCTGTCTTCTAAAGTAAATACTGGGGCAAAGTCATGCCATGCTCAGTTTTATACCGGTCCTTTGTAGTAACACAAAATGTACTGCATGATCCAGACCCACTGCTGGAACTGCTTTCCTGCTTTCACTTAAATCCTCTTGTTTTATTGCCAAGTAGGTCTGTGAAAGAAAGGAAACAACTGCTAAATGTCCTAAGAAAACCAGACTGTTTTTAAGTGATGACGATCTCATTTTGAATCATGATTGCTCTCTTTTGAACAAGAAACAATGAGAAAGGTAAAGATATTACAAGTCTTACTTATCAGAAATACCTAAATAGTATAGCACATTACCAAGTGATTAAATAAAAGACTGTTGCTCCAACTTTAGGAAAATAATTCAGCACTGAAGCATTTGACTGGAAAATTGAAACAGTTATTCACAGGTTGGCACAAATTAGGAAATGTATTTTTTTTAACCATAATGCCTGAAATAGAATTTGCTTTTTTCCATAATAGAGGTAAAGGAACCATCTGAATCTTTGGACAGGCTTGTGTTTTAGTATAGTGGGATTGCATTTTTACAGAAAATATTTACTATGTGGAGGTCATCAAGTCCCTGAGAATGGTGAAGACTAATTGGGGGCTATTTGAACATCAGTTTAGAAGAAGAATGAGAACTGGTCTATCCATCAGACAATAACTCCCCTAAAAAAATCAGCTAAGTAGCTCCCAACAAAGCATCTGAACTGCCTAAGCCTACCTCCAGAGTCAGTAGGCAGTGGCATCTCAGTGAGACAGTGCATAAATCCTACATATTAACCTAATCTGGAACTCATTGAGTGACAAGACTGCCCAAACTCCTTTCTGTGATTTATGTGTCCAATGTCGTATAAAACCGGTTCTTTAAGGTTTTGGTGGGATTTTTGTTTGTTTGTTTGTTTATTCTGACACTGTAGAGTTCATTAGCACCGTACAGAACGGGGTCTAGAGCCTCAGGGGTTTTGTGTCTGTCCTCAACATTTTCCTTCCCTCAGAAATATTCTCCAGGGGTAGAAATCATACTCAGCTCTGCTGAAGGGTGACATGAACCAGAAGAGACAGACTCCATTGCAATCCCCTTTTGCAGACACTGTTCCACCCCTCCTTCTCCCAGTCACTCTGTAAAGTGATGCTGCTTGTCATAGGGACAGGGAAGACCAGAGCCCAGCACAAGGGGGAGCAGGCAGCTACCCCAGCCAGCCACCCTCGAGGCTGAGGCAAAGACACTGCCGATGCTTTTCCTTGCCTCTCTTCTTTCTCTGACTTATCTGAAACTGGGGTCAGGTCTTTCTGCCATGTCTTAGACTTGCACTCACATCGTGTGGGGTTGCTTCTTCAGCAAGACTGTTACCCTGGCCCAAATTTAGAAGAAAATTATTTTTCTTCCTAAGGGATTGGACACAAGTGGGTTGTGGCAGGAGTAAGGGAAGCATAGGAGGGGATAATAGTGAAGATATGAGCAATAAGTTAAGAAAACAGACCTGCTGTAACATGGAGAATCAGTCTTCTGATGTTGAATGTAAAATAACTTCCTGTTCTCAAATGTAAACACATGACATCTGCCTCTCAGAGAGGGACTGAGATTCACAAAGACATCAGGCCATGCTCAGCTGCCATCCCAGGATGTTCTACCCCCTCCATTCCTGCATGCTGGATATGCTCAGGATGTGAAAGAACAAACAGAGAGGTCAACAACCCAAGTGGCTCACAGAGGGGTCCTGGCATGCCTTGCACAATTCATACAGGTGCGGATCAAGTACAGAGATTTTTTTCTGTTTTAAGGTTTCTTGTAGATGAAATAAATGTGAATTGGTCTGTCAGTTTCTCCCCATAGCACTGCAAGGGTCCAGTTTTTCTCATCTGGGAAGCTGATTTTAGGTGCATTGTACCAGTACAGCATGGGCAGCATATTGGAATTTTTTATTTCACTCAGGCTGCAGCAAAGACGTCTATGGTCTCCATCATTCAAGACAGCAAAAGACCAACAAAACATGTTATAAAACATTTTTTCCAAAAGTAAATAAAAGTTACATGCAAATAGTGAAATCAGTCTAAACAAGGAGGCCTCCTGATAGCTTAGATGATGATTCCAATTTTCTGGTAAATTAGAAGAACAAAGATGAGAAAGCAATGGAGCAACAGTGGCACGTAGAAAACAGCCTTAACAGATGAATAAAAAGACGTGAAGATGGGATATTATGCCAGTTGCCGTGCTTGGCAGGGATAGTTTGACAGTACTGCTGGGAAGACAATAAAACAGAAAGGAAAAACAGTTTTCGTTTCAGCTGCCAGGCTTACCATATTTTAGGATTTTGCAGTGATGTTTTTATATTTCTGTGCTTCTGATCCTGAGAAACCAGAGAAGCAGAGAAGCAGAGTGGACAAGAGAGATAAAGAGGAAGAGTGCAACAGCAGCATTTCTGGCACCAGCTTTGGTCCTGAAGGCTGGTTACAGCACGAGCCTTGCGCCCTTGGTGTAGCTCTCAACCTTGTCCTTCCTTCTCTTAAACCCTTCCTTCCCACCTTTTTCTGTTTATTTAGAATCTGGCTTAGCTTGGCCAAACTTTTCTATTTGTTTGTTTATTTATTTATTCTTTCTTCTGAATTGTTCCGTTCAGGTTTTTTTGTTGTTGTTGTTTCTATTGTTGTTAACCCTGTGACCAGAAAGGTAGCTAATAGCAATGTCTTAAAGAGCTTGACACCAGTTCAAGCCTGCCGGTTTCTTGGAGTGGCTGATAAGACTTTGTGCTGTGCTTGCCTTTCTCCAGCAGCAAGGTTACAAATCAGAGTCAACAGTACAAATAGAAGCTTTTTTTTTTTTTTTTTTGGCTGTTTTCCCTACTCTTTTTGCATATGTGCTTGTCCTGTTTTATTTTCGAGGGAGCAGGCCCAGATTCCAATAAAAGAGACAACAAGTACAGCTCCAGCCATCTCAGCTGCTTTTTACTTTATTATTCTCTCCCAAAGGGGAAGTTAATATCATCTTAATACTGTATAAAAAGACACTATCAACCAGGGAATTTTCCCCATAAAAATGCTCTGCAGCTAAAAGAAAGGGGAATAATGGATGCTGCTAAAATGAAAGTCTTCTTGAACACTTTACATAACAAATAGATTATCCCCTGTCCTCTGCTTTTTTCATAAAAGATTTAAAAGATTTTAATATTGATCCTTTGCTGTAAGATTTAGTGGCCACATTTCTGCATCCCCATTCCCATGGAAAGTGCAGCCATTCTGAGCTCTGCAAAGAGAAATTCACGACAGCACCTTTGCCCCCAAACTTCTGTACTCCAAAATGCAAACAATTCCCAGAACACATGCAATGCCACCTTACAGCCAAATTTGTTTGGATATTTATTTTGGTTTCTAAGGGTATTTACGTTGCATATATATGTAATTTTTGCAATCTTGACACATGAATTTCTATCTTTTCAGAGGAGAAGCACAAGACTCCTTCAGGTCCTTAGCTGGGGAGGGTGTTACAGCTTGACTCTGTCCTCTGCAGAATGATTATCTCCTCTCAACGTGGGCTGTGCAGCTGAGCAGGTCCCATTGTAGGGTGGCAGTTCACAGGCCAGAGAGGTTGTCAGGCATCACTGGTGTCTGTGGTGTTTCAATTCAAAGCTCTGCATTATCTCTAATGGCATAATAGAAAAGGGCTCCTTGGGATGAAGGGAAGTGAAATGTGAGGCTGTGTCACTGTCACTTGTGACAGCATGAGGTTTTCCTACTGCGCAAAAACACAGGTTATCAGCTCAAACCTGAAATAGAAAATGCAGATATTTAAGAAAATGTATAATTTATACACAGAAGCTGCTGGAGAAACANCTTTTCTCTTGTCTAAGAGATGTAATGTATAATGACTTCTCTTTTCTTCATCTTCCATTTTTTGGAAGAGCAATAGAAAACCACACGACTTAGATCCATCAGTTAAGAATTTTTCAGTGCTGAAACTCTTTCTACCAGGATGTCTTGCTCATAGAAGGCACTACTTTGTCCATTGCTCAAGGGCCAGCAGCACAATTGGCAGCGCATAAGTAAAAACCAGGAGCTAAAAAGCAGTGATTTGATATTTTTACAGGGGAGGAGGTTGTGTCCACAAATGAATAAAAAATGTTTTATTCAGTCACACCAATCCCGTATAAACTTTTATAGTCCTGTATCCTGTCTCCAGCAGTAACCAAAACTGAATACTGAATGCGTGCAAATATGATTATCCTACACAGACACACATGTACATATGTATGCATGCAACATCTGTGAAATTCCCCACATCTGACATCCCACATGGGCGATGATCTGCAGCTCAAGGCCTTCCGTGTCCACAGTGGGATACTCCACTGAAGTATTTCGCCATGAAAATAGCAATCATTGGGCATGAATGATGTGATCAGTAGACATAAAAGGCAATGCTGATGTATCATACATGCAAACCAGAAAGAGAATCAAAGTAATTAAAATAAAATCAGGATACAGTTATATAAGTGATAATATTTCTACAGTATTTTCTGATGGAGCTGGTGGATAGGCAAAACCATCCACCAGTTCTTCATTGGAGGAAATAGGAAAATTTCAGCCGATGGCAAAAATATTCACACACTCTACTGAACTGTATATTTCTCTGGCTCTGTGTTGGAGAGAGACGGAGGAACATGTGACTAAACAATGTGTTGAATCAGATGCCAGGAAGAGTCCATTTTTCAGATTCTTCTCCCTTGGCCTTTTTAATTTGGGAAGGGATCCTAAAGGTACCCAGCCATGTAATCTACAGCAGAGAAATTGCTATGAGCCCCAAGACAAAGCTTAAACCACAAGATGGGAAGATGAACTCATTTCTTTCCATACTCACTGGGCTATTTCTGGTCAAGCTGTGCTTCTGCAGGCAGGAGCTGTAAAGGATTCCAGGCACATGAACTGCCATCTCAATTGATTATAGCAACACTTGGGGATTTGGAAGCAGGTGCCTCTGTGCAGGGATGTTAGTCTTTCCAGGATTGCTTCCTTTGTCATCATCTCAGTCCCTGAGAGGAGAAATTAGCAACAGGAACACGTGTTTACATTAACAAATTTGACTTATAAAAATATTAAGATATTTTTTAAAAGCAAAGTTTGCAGGTAGCCAGCATGTGACCTTTCCCCTTGAACGGAGTCAGTTATTTCCCAAAAAGTCAGAAAATGGAAAAGATGCTTTAAATGGAGTCTTAATATTTGCTTTTAAGCTGTGAGGCCTCGTTACTTGCCTTGGCAAAGGATTCCAACCCCTCCCTCCCCCAGCATATGCATGTCTTAGGGCTGTGAGACCTCAGCATTCATGGTAAGGGGTCTTCATACGTTGCTCAGAGGGAGTAATGGATTTTTGCGGTGGTCTATTTTCCCCTGCAAGTCCAGGGAAATTCCTGCTGGCAGTGTTCCCAGCACAAGGCTCACTGTGAGCTCTGCACCCACATTGGAGAGTAGCTGGGACTGAGCTGTCTGTGCCGTGTGGGACCAGCAACATCCTTATAGAGGCTGGACAAAGATTTAGCACAGCAAGCCTAAAATAGTGGAACAGAGGCTTTATGGAATATAAACATCGGAAGTGCAAATAATTTATTTTTCTCTAAACTACAAATTGCATAAATGGCCCTTGCTGGATGCAAAACTCCCCAGGCTGCAGTTTGAATGCTAAGATAGATATCCACCTTTCATGGGCAGTTGATTATTTTCCTCTGCTATGTATTAAAAATGGGACCAACCAAATATATCACAATTCTGGGATTTTTGGGATACTTCTGTCAATTAGCAAATGTTGTGGTTAAGCCCCACACGGCCACCCACTCACATCCTGTTGGTGGAATAGGGGAGAGAATCAGAAGAGTAAAAGTGAAAAACACATGGGTTGAGATAAAGATGATTTAATAGGCAAAACAAATGCCACACATTCAAGAAAAACAAAGCAAGAAATCCATTCACCTCTTCCCAAGGTCAGGCAGGTGTTCAGCCATCCCTAGAAAAGCTGACTCCATCTCATGTAATGGTGACTTGGGAATACAGACACCATCACTCCGACTGCCCCCTCTCTCTCCTTCTTCTTCCCTGAGCTCTGTGTGCTGACCATGATGCCATATGGTCTGGGATATCAATTGGGTCAGTTGGAGTCAGGCTGTGTCCTCTCCCCTATTTGTGTTCCCTCAACCTCCTCCTAGTGGAGTAATTTGAGAAGCATAAAAGAGCTTGACACTGCATAAACACTGCTCAGTAATAATTAAAACATCAATTTAATATAAAACATAAAATTAAACAACAAGAATTAAAACTGTGTTATGAACACTGTTTTCAGCACAAATCAAAACCATACTCTCATAAAAGCTGCCATGAAGAAAATTAACACAAGCCCAGTCAAACCCAGCACAAGTGGTTCTCCCTCTCTGGGATCTTCAGTTGAGTAAATTAGCAGCTGCATGTGTGAACCTCTTTTCATGGATCCCCAGCCTAGGAGAGCTCAGGAACAATTCAGAAAGTTCACTGAGCTGATTTAAGAGTCACTCTGAAAAAAAGAAAAATCTTTTCAAGTATCTCAAAAGAATCAAGCTGAAGTCATTGGGCTGTGAAGTGCTGCTTAGTCCTTTTAGAAATACCAGCACTCTTTGGGGGCCTTAAGGTGAAAGCTTCTTTCTGAACTAAGCATATTTTGGCTCCTGACAGCACAAGGTCTGCCTGCTGTGCTAAACACAGGTTACTCATCCTAACTCAAAATAGAAAATGCTGATATTTTTGAAATTATATAATTTATACACAAAAGCTGGGTCAAAAAATTGTGATGTTTCCATATCCAACTAGAATCTAATTATCTTAAAAAAAAATAATTGGCAGCAACAAGCTATCCAGCTGTGAGTAGCCTGTGACTCATTTTTTGTTAACACAGAGGATGCTTGTCCTATGTGTTTTCCACTCAGAGGAAAAAAATATTTTGTAATTGTCCAGGATTATTACAAGTCAAACCATGCTGCTAGAACACACGAATTTGATTTTTCTCTCCTTTTTTTTTTTCTTTTATTTTTAGAAGCCACATTCAAAATAATTGAAAAATATAATTAAAATGCAGAATTACACTCAATAGAGTTTGTTAGAAAATGTGGAATCCTACTGCTCTGGTTTAGTTGCTCTCAGGAATATGATTTGAATTATAGGTTCCATAAGATGAATTTAGATTGACAGTAAAGTACTGAAGTTCTGTTTTATTGTGGTCAGCTCTTCTGTCCAAGTTCTGTTTAAAAGAGTAAGAAACCATACGGTTCAGATTTTAGCAGAAGGCTCCAGTCTGTGTTTTTATATCTTCATCCATGCAGACTCCCATTTTGAAGTCCATCAAACTTGTCAGTGTTGTCTGTCTCCGCAGCTCTGATATTTTCTCTTGATAAAGCCAACGGGAGAACATGGAGATGAGAGTCTTTCAGTCTTTCCTTCCCTAATAATTTCACTGCAAATTTACTGCTGACAATAAACAAGACAGAGATATAATGATGAAACTAAGCTTATAGTTTAGTCACATGTGATAAATCAGCAAAGGTAATTCAAATCTCCAAAGGTATAAACACTTGTAAACCTAACTATCAAGAGCCCTCTCTATGGATGGACCTCTCTGGCACTGTGGCTGTGCTCTTGTACAAGTTGTACAAGTATTTACTGGGGGGTTGATGTGATGTGGTGTTTGATGATGCCTTATCTAGTATCGAGCAGGCGGAGACAAATAATTTGACTTATTTAGGTTACTATGCAACCATAATGTAACCCATACTCTCAGTCAGTGGTTGAAGATTCAGGACACTGAATAAAAATTTTAAAAAATTGTATTATCAGTGATACTATGAGCCGAATCTTGCTAATTAATTTTTTATTTAATCTCACAAAAAGTAGACTACTTGACGACTAAGTAGACCACCACGTGATTTCTAAAAGTCTCTGGGAAAAAATGGGAATAGAAAAGACATAAAATATTCTATATGTTTAAATATATATACACATATGTTATTTTTAATGATTATTATCCATTTTTTGTTATTTCAATTTTTTTTTTTTTTTTTAAATTTCCAAGTTGAAAAAGTGGGATGAAAAGAGAAAAAAAACAGTGGAGATGATTAAAATCAATGGCTGGGAAAATCCCTACTTTTTGTTTACCTCTTCATTGAACATAGAAAAAAAAAATTAAATGAAAAGCATTTCCAACCTCAGAAAATTATAATTTTTCAAGAAAAAAATGCACCCAGCAATCCACTAGTGTGAGAAATTTCTAGATCTGTATCTGTATTTTTATTGGATTTTATTCAGGTGTCAATTTGCTCCATCAGCTGAAATTGCTGTCCACTTCAGCAGCTCAGGGAAATCAGGGAAGAGAAGGGAAAATGACAACAAACTGCTCCTCAGAACATAAAGTCCCTGTCATAGCATATGCTTATTTTAAAAGATCAGTCAAAGAGAAAGATGAGAAAAATGGGAAAATTTGCTCAATCACTTTTCAAAACTTATAATGTTATTATTTCATCAAAAGTTAAAAAATAATAAGCTACTCTATTAGCAGTAGAGCTATGTATTTGCTTGGGTACATATCTAAGCATTCCCCTCACATTTCATCATTGGCTAAGGACAACATATTTCAAAAACATCCATCTAAAAAAAAAAAAAAAATTGCTCTGCTTTCTTTCAAAATCCAAAAAGATTAAGATACTTTTTTCTGGTTCTATTCCCAGTCTCTTCTTTACAGCACTCTTCAGCACCGTTTGTGTTCACCTAAAGGAAATAGCTATTAGCTAAAATAAATATTTTAGAATTGCATTATCATAATGCATTCATAAAACTACCAGAGGAATTGAGTTCTAGAGTAACTTCCAGAGTGGGGATAAAAACTCCCTGAATTAACTATTTTTGGAAGATGCCTGATTTTGTATTCCTGAATTGTCCTTTGGCATAGCTGCATATACCAGAAAGCAATTAGTACAGTGAATGGTGCAATTTTCTTTAGTTATGTGCTAAATTCAAATATTTCCTTAGAACCTTCTGACAAGGAAATCATACCTCAAATATTTATTACCCCACAATTTTAAAGAATACTGTAGTTCTGAAATTCTAAAATATTTGGACTGGTTAGGCAATCAGCATGTGCTGGTGATGCATGCTCCCATACCCATGGAATTCTCACTTCTACGATGTGCCTGTGGCATTTGTATTGAGAAATCAAATCCTGTCTCTTTACCTGAATTAAGATTATAATCTTTTGGTGGCCATGTTTTTGCCATATATTAGTAAAATACCTCCATCAATACTGATCTTCTACGTGTTATAGGACTGCAAATAAATGATAATATTCCCTATTACACATTTTTCAGGAGAAGAAATAAAAAGAAAAGCTATGTTTGTAAACTATAACATAAAGTTTACATTTCTCTCTCAGAATAATGATCTCAGAATAAAAACAACTCCAGGCTCAGCGACACAGGGAATCAGTCTGTAACATGTTTTACCTGTGATTCCAAGCTGCAGATAAAAGGACATAAAAAATATAGGCATGCACTACCCAGAGATTTAGACATTTTAAACTTGGTTTTCTGAAAACAAACAAAACACCCAAAACAAATAAAAACTTGTGGAGAATATTTCTGTATAGAGAATGCTTCCTTAAAAATTCATTGGTGATGATTTCACTAGGAACAAAACTCATGTGGAATTTTCATATATAGGTCTTGCCATGGATAGGGAAACAAAACAAGTCTCGGCTGATGCTGTGTTCCTGCTTGGAGTTTGTTACGACCGAAATGGTTTCTGTGGGCAAAGAGGAAACACTCCTTATTCATCAAGCCAAGTAATTATTCATTGTCTGGATGAAATCTTAATGGCCTCATCTAAGAATTAGTCTTAACTCAGATCTAATTATTATATAAAAATAAAAAATACTTTTATGATGAAAAAGTCTCAATAGTAATAATAAAGTTAATATTGTTATGCATACACTTCTCAGATCCTACCACTTTTCCTGAAGTTATGATCACCCTTCCATTCCCTGCTTGGTTTTTATCCCTGTAACCAGGATCTGCTTGATGTTATTTTTACACGCTTGCTAAAACTCTTGTACATTTTACTTTTGCTTTATTGGTCTGTAATTCCATGTTATAACTGAATTTATTATTTATGGTGGCTTTTCTGTAAACTATGTAATATTTTTGTTTTTTCTCTTTTTTACTCCTAAGACCAACACGGTACACCTCCAGGTCTGCATTTCTTTAACTGAGAATTGGTGGGTTGTTCATAGAAGTGGGATTTCTAGTGCCAAACCCTATGTAATTACCCTTGTACATATTATCCACTACTCAAAGCCTCTGCTATCATCATGGGTCTGCAGTCCTCTATACTACATCATTAGAGTCAGAAATACCTTGTTCTTGCACAGAAAAACTACTTGTTATTCACGTTATGAAAATACGATTCCACCATACAATAATGAAAACAAACCAAAGCATATTAGGCATAGCCACTTGGTCAGAAGAAAAAAGTGCCTTTACTGTGATAACTTAACACAACATTATCCTGACAAGTCCTGAAACCTCACAAATTCAGTGGAGAACCTGTGGCTGATATATGCAAAAGCAGCGCCAGATTTCTGGGATACAGGTTTCCAGGTATTTCAGGATTCAGTCTGTGCACCTCACCGTTCTTGGTTGATTTTGCCTTTTTCATACCCCCATGAAACAGGAATGCATTGTTGTTCCATTATCTCCCCTACTGAAACGCTTTGTAGGTTACATTACTTCCTAAAGGTTAAATACAAAGTCACTTGAATTAAAATCAAGTCTGATATACTCTGGTTGAGCATCTTCCCAGTTAAAATACATTCTGATACAAAGTGAACTGAGAATTTCTCTGCCACCATATATCCTGATTGTGAAACTTAACAATTAGCTATTCATTTCTAAGCTATGCTTTTTTTGTCTTTATTTTAACATTGCCTTAAATTTGACATGAAAGGTTTTAATGAAGGTGTGAAATACTTGGCAGTTAAATCTAGCATATGCTGTAACACCTGTTAATTTCAACTGTTCATTTTAAGCTGTTACTTTATTCTTGGCATTTAGTCTAATTCACGCTGTGATTCTTAGTTTGAAAGAAAAAAAAAGAACCAAGCTGCTTATATATTCCCCTCTACAGCAACTTTTACTTAATATTTTGTATTTCTGCCATCTTTTTTTAACATTGTGCATTTGAAAAGGGTGTTAAAAAGGATGGCAACTTCGTGCCACAAAAGATTAAACTACAAGATGAGAAAACATGGAAGTTAATGATTGAAGGTTCGTCTTGAATTTTCCTAGGAAAGCTTGGATCAGCTCAAATAATTGGAGCCTTGTGGCAATCTCCATCTATTTAAATTTGATTTAAACATAGGTCTGAACTTAATCCTCAGTTATGGCTAACACAGAAATCTGACTTTTTGCATTAAAATTATAATTTTAGCAATAAGTTTGTCATTAAACTAAAGTATGTAAAGCTTTGTTTTTATTTTAAGTTGATGATGATCATTCTGCTCCTCTCAGTGCTAATCCTTGTGGTAGTTAGAGGCAGCTGGATTAGTTGTGTCATGAAATTTGGGACTGTTCCAGTCAAAATCAGTGAACATTCAAATAAGGTAGTGATCCAATATTCAATGCTGATTCGTAAGGGTGCTTCAACTGCATTTTACAGAGTAGCCTAAATATGTATCTCTCTTCTCTGTGTATATCAAGTGCTTCATTATTCTGTGGGTATAGTGCCAAAAGATGAACCACTGTTAAAATAGGTTCCATAATTACGCGTGAATATGGCTGTAAGGTGACATTGTACTGTACAGAGTTAGTAGACCTTAAATACATAAACATCATAATAGAGTCCTCCTCAAGGTCATTATCACTTTTTACATTCCACAGCTGCAACATCTAGGATATTAATAATCTGAAAATCCAGGTGTTTCTTCCCCTTTCTCCGACTACAGGGACACGAGACATTTCCAACTGCTTGATTAGGGAAATCGATGCATACTAGCTGTTGAGTAGTAGAGCTCAGAATGGTAACACAGAGATACAGTGTAAAGTCTTAGTAAAATAAGATTGAAGAAGAACTCATGACAATCCTTTTACTCTAAGACAAAAGCAACTCCTTTCACTTCATGATCTGCTGAAGACTGGGGCATGGTGTATAGCCAAGGAAAGTAAACCAGCAAATATCTGTGTTTAAAGGACAGGAGGCACTGTTTCCTCAAGAAAAAAAATACATTTCCTTGATGGATGTACTCTCTTCTCTTTCTCTCAGTAAGCGACATATTGCACGTCCGGAACAATTTCTCCTTTTGATTCAGTTGGTTATTTTTTCTTTTATAGATGGTTGATTTATGCATGAGTATGCACATATGTGTGTGTCTTAAATTTTCAGCTCTAGAAATATTTACTACAGTAGAAATATTTGGCACAAGTGGAGAGACAGGGATTTGATGGATGGATCACTAAGTGGATGAGGAATTGGCTGGATGGTGGCACTTGAAGGGCTGCAGTCAATGGCTCGATGTCCAAGTTCAGACCAGTGATGAGTGGTGTTCCCCAGGGATTGGGATTGGAACTGGCACTGTTTAACATTTTGTCTGTGATGTGGGCAGCGGGATTAAGTGCACCCTCAGAAAGGCTGACGATGGCATCGAGCTGTGTGGTGCAGGTGACATGATGGAGGGAAGGGGTGACATCAAGAGGGATGTGGACAGGCTTGAGAGGTAGGACCGTGCAAACCTCATGATGTTCAACAAGGCCAAGTGAAAGGTCCTGCACCTGTGTTGGAGCAATCCCAAGCACAAAAATAGGCTGGGTGGTGAATGGATTGAGAGGAGAAGGACTTGGGGGTGTAGACTGATGACTCAGTGAGACCTGGAAATGCACACTCACTGCTCAGAAAGCCAAATGCGTCCTGGGTTGCATCAAAAGCCATGTGGGCAGCAGGTTGAGGGAGATGACTGTCCTGCCCTCTACTCCGTTGTCATGAGACCCCACCTGGAGTAATGCATCCAAGTCTAGGGTCTCCAGCATAAGAAGGATGTGAACCTTTTGGGCAAGTTCAGAGGAGGCCACAAAGGTCATCTGAGGGCTGCAGCATTCAATGATCCTATGATTTTACTCTGGGTGTAACTAGTTCTGGCCTAGTACTTTTCAAAGAACTCTTGTGGAATTCAGGAGCTGCAAAAGGTTCAATTCCATTCTGGAAACAAAAGAAGTGTTTAAATATTGAAAGCTAACTTTGTTTGAAACTGTGGTTTACCATGAAAGGTGAGCTTTTTGAAAATTGTCACCCTTTGATTTACCCTGAAAACAAAAGAGAAACACCAGAATGTGAAGTCCACCATGCAAATTAAATTCCTCAGATGTCCCAAGCTACCATAATGATTCTCCTTTTAAAATACCCACAATCCCAGTCTGATGATAGGTCTCACAAATCACAGTTCTCAGATTTCATTACTAATGAAATTTGTCGTCTAGGTTTGGCAGCTGTGATTGCCACGCAAATGTGAGCCACTAATTAGATTGATTGTCTATTTGATGCCTGCTGATTAGCTTATGAAAACCCTCTGTATTCCTGACTTCATGATAAAATGTTCCTGACTTCATGATTGCTGATTGATGCTCAGAAAATCTGATTACTGTCTTGAATAGCCAAGTAATGGCTCTGTCAGCTTTCCAAGGATATAGATATTCACCTGACAGGGGTGATAGGCTAGGGTCTTACATTCAGTACTTGCTATTGTATGTTTAAAGTTCTTTTAATTAGAATATTTATGATACTCCTTTGAGCGATGAATGGTAAATGTTTAGATAGGGGTCCAAGGTCTGCAGGGAAACCATCAGGTGTCTACTTTCTGACTTTTGACCTGGAACAAGTCCAAGAGATTCAGGGACTACCACAAACAAATTCTCTGATTTGCAATTACAGTAAGAAATCCACCTAGTGACATTACATTCAGCAATCAGGTTATTTACGGCAGAGAACAGAACCCTACGTGAGATTTTTAGAACCATTTTCTGCAGTGAGTTCAAAGAGAAGAGGTAATGCCATATGAGGTTCAAAGACCTTATAATTATTGTCCTGGGCTGTTGGACACTCCACAGATTTACTATTGCATGATATTTTGGTCCTACATTATGCTGTGAAAGTGAATATGCTACACTTGAGCATACATTTTGTATGTGTGTCTTATGATTTCATAAGTTAATTTTCCTAACTGAGTAACTAACTAGTTTTCCTGTAACTGTGAGGTCTTGTTTGATATTTAAGCTTACAAAGGAAGCAGTGATTTGGTCCAATGGAGGTATCATAAAGAAAACTGAAATCTGAACGTAGGCATACAGTACTCACCTGAGGGTACTGAAAATGGTGTTTCTTTCATGGTGGCTTGGGCACAAATTCATGTAGAGGTAAAATTGTGTTACACTGATATCTACATTAACAAAAAATACAATCTTATAATCATAATATGGTTGTTTAAAACACATAAACCTCACTACTACCCGTCAGAAAACAAGGTAATAGCATTGTGCTTATTACAAATCTGATCCTGACATATTTGACAGAATTAATCACACCCACAAAGCAGATAGTGTCCCAGAAAATTTTCAGTCTGTAGAACAGGTATCCTAAAAGTATTGCACACCAAGGGTGGTAGGACTGAAGGGATGAGAGTGCAGAGATAAGCAACTGAGCTTCTTCCTCTGGAAATGGCTCAGTCATTGATTCACTATGTAAACTTAGTCAAGTTTTTTAAATTTTAGTGTCTTCATTTCCCATGTATCAAATTGGATATCCTTGGTGAAACACGACAAATGAAAGTCGCTTTGTAATCACTAACAACCTTTACTGCTCTGATACTTGCCACCAGCATAATTTTGTATGGCTTCAGTGTATTATGAAAAAACAGTATCTTGTTAAAAGAGAGTTGCATGGTGGTTTTATGGCTTATAGAGTGTCAATGACTATTAAATTATACTGGAAGGTATACTTGGTTGATATTAGTGACATTTTCATTGACTTTATTGGATTTATTTTAAAAGCCATTAACTTCAAGAAAATGAATAAAGTAGCAAGATGATATTATGCTTTACAATACTGTATAAACAATTATATGCAAATTAATTGTCATACCAAAGATCATGGAGTTGAAGTGGTGCAACCTTTCAAATAAATCCATTGCAATAATCTTGTTAATAGCAAAACACATTTCAAGTCCTTATTGTCCTTTTAACACTTTATTGTGTATGTGTTATGACTATTGAATGAAAAATATGTTGATATTTGGATTTTATTATGACGGAGAGCCAGTTATGTGTAAAGCCCAAGACACTTTAAAAAGGCTGATTACATACATTGATTGATGATTGGCTTCAAAATAGTTTTCCTTCCCTAGATGAGAAAAGTGATGGTTTTGACCCAGCTCATTCAATCAAAATGTTAATGCAACAGAAAGCATGGCTGCCTGCAGACTCAACAAGCCAGGAGAGAATCTAAATTATGCACCATTTGTCTCTAATGTACGCTTATGAATAAAATTGTCATTCATTCCCATCCTCTCTGCCAGTGCTGAGACCCAAATACATTTTTGTCCCATTGCAGTCAAACAAGGGATTCTGACGTAAAAAAGGCACTGGGTTCAGTATTTAGTATTTCCCTTGAACTGGAATTATTTCTATCTTTTAAAATATTATTTTTCTGTAAGAGGTCAAGGTAGGATAAATGCGTATGATTGGAATGCCTTCTGCACACAGTTAAAAAAAAAATATTGCTCACAATATGTTTACTAAGTTTTCCATATGATTCAAAACACTACGTAAGTTACTTAAGAGTTTTCTTCAGGTCCCCTTTTCTATCATTGCTTTTTTTACCTTTTTCCCTGTTGCTATTTACAGATCAGTTAATGTAATCGTAAGTCTTGCCCTTACAGCATCAGTTTTAAATTTCCAAGTGGAACATCTGTGAAGAAGGAAGATAGTTTTTTAATCAAGATAAGAAGTAGAGTGAAGAAGTTAGAAATGAACAGGAATATAGTAAAAGTGTCTTGTATAGTAAATATTAGCTGGTGACAGATTTTTAGCTTCCTACCAACACTAAGAGATGCATCAGTCATTGCCAATGGTTTTATTTGGTCTCACTAGAAGAAACTCTTAATTGTCCAGGCCACAGAGTTCTTAGAGAAGAATTTAAGGTATAAGTGCTTTGACTATAACTTTTTCTTAACCAAAAAATATGTATTTTGAATTTCCCTTATATGCGTCATCTAAATAAACCAAGTTTGATCATCTTTTGTCCTTCAGGGAGGAAGAGCAGTAAAACAATCTGAAACACCCATAGGCCATCAGTGATCACAGTTGGAGATGCCCACCAGAGTGGTCAAGAGCCATTACATGCTCGGAGAGCTCAAGGGAAGGACAAATATAAGGGAGGAGAGATGGCGTTGACTGCCCATCACAGGGAGCTGGGCTAGATAGACAGGTGGCTGCAAGCTGCAGCTCCTACCAGCTTCTTTCCATCCAGAACTAGTGACCCAAAACCACCCAGCTCGGCTGTCACATCACTGATCACCTGAAATAGCCCCAGTTCGGGAGCTGCCTGGAAACCACAAGCAGCACAAGGCACAGCTCACCTCTCCGCACTCATGGCTTAGAAATCATTTCAGCTCAGCTAATTCAGTGAAGGCAGATCTGCCTCACAAAGAGAGCTTGAAACAGAACAAAGAGGCACAGATATCTCCAGGAGAGAACTGCCGTATTTGGCAGAGTCTGTTGACAGGAGCTAGTCAAGATTTTTCCAGTGTAACAGGTTGCCAGAAGAAAATGCCAATTTAACAACACCTAAATGATTTCAAGAATGTACCAATTTAATTTAAACCTGGATGGGAAAATTACCAAAATGAGACATTTTGATAAGGTCAAAACATTTCATTTTGACATTTATTTTATGTTATCATTTAATATATAGTAAAAGTAAAAAAAGATGAAGCAACTTTCTCAACTTTATCAGAACTGAAGTTTTCTACCTTATCAAAATGTAATGCTTCAGAGCAGTTAAAACAAAGTTTTCTGAAACTTTGTGCCTCACAGGAAAACCTTAGATTTTGACTTTTGTTCCCCTTTAGAAACGAAGGCACATTTAATGTCTGAATTTTGCACGCAAAGAAGTTCCATTTGGAAGACAGTTCTAGCATAGTGTTCACCTTTTGATCTTGTAATGTATTATTTCTGAATCAAATGAACTGTTGAACAGCTCCTGACAGCAGATGATGAGGTTGCATTAGACCTAAAGGGTAGAATTCAGTTTTTGATTAAGCTACCTAGATGTATGAGCAGCTGTCTTAAACCAAATTCCCCCCAAATGTGTGGAATTAAAATGTAAATATTCATAAATAGATAATAAGACTATTAGACTTCAAGATTCTCAAATAGAAAGAATCCAGTATGATTCCTGGTGTCATTGGTGAGAAACTATATGTACCAAAATAATGATGTGGTTTGAAACATATTTAACAACAAGCAGGCATTTAATCTGGAATTGTCAGAAACTTCTGTAGGTGGCAGTTACCTCTGCCAGGTACTTTCTTTGGCAATACTAGCTTAATTTTATTATTCAGTTAATTCACTTGATATAGATCTCTGCAACAGGACTAAAATTTTGAAATATTAGTAACATGCATGTGTACGCTTTCTTATAACACAATTAATAAACTCAGAGGTTTCAGACAGACATGATGTTTCCTTTGAAATAATTTTATTATTGCATAGGAATTTTTCTTTTTAAACTTATTACCACTGCGGTAGAAATTCAGGCTGTAAATCAGGATCAGAGTCTATAGTTCAGCACAATGTCTTCCAGTCATCATGGTGATGAGCTCCTTGGAAATTCTCGTCCATTATTTTTCTTGTTTTCACAATGGTGATCTTGAAAGCACAGCTCTACTATATATATCTTGCATAAACCTTCAAACCTGCACGTGTTCCTCAAACTTGCATAAGATATAGCAGCTCTTATTTTAAAAGCAGACATTTGTTGTCTTCCCTGCTGTAAAACATGGGTTTTTAAAGCTGTTTTCATCTGGAGGTATGTAAGGAAAGAAAGAGAAGGCAAGAGATCACAAGGTGGTTTTTTTTTTGGTTTTTTTTTTTTTTTATTTTTTTTTGGGGGGGGTTGTTTTGTTTTGTTTTGTTTTGTTTTGTTTTGTTTTGTTTTGTTTTGTTTTGTTTTGTTTTTTTTCTGAACTGGGAGAGGTATGCTGCTAGATATTCTGGGCATCCACAGCACTAAGGATCAAGTAACTCTGTTAAGGGCTGTGGGTACAGTAGATGTAAGGCTCTTTTTCCTCAGAAGTGCAAGTATCCAGTGAAAATCCCAGTGCCTTTTTCAGCCTGCTGACATTCCCAGGAGACCATGGGAGACTATGTCATGTAAAACAAACCACTGCATGAGTCATTTTATTGTTTCATTTCAAGTAGAGGAAAATGTGCATTCTGATTTCTCAGCAAACCATGCCCTTATGTTCAGGTAGTGACAAAGTAATAAAAATACTTTGTTTTGTTTCTGCGAAGTTCTGTCTTTGTGGTTTGTTTTTTTGCCACCTGAATCTTTTGTGGTTTGTACTGCAGATAGCAGAGCTGGGGTGATACATTATGTCAAATGGTATAGAGATGCTCGTGATGTCCAGTCACACCTCACGGGGTGCAGCACACTGTTGGGAGGAGGTATTGCATGACAAATTCTGTGTCTGTATCACTATACGTATGCACGAACAGGTAGAATTGAGGGATTCATTGATGCTTTTGAATCAGCAGATGTTTGGACAAATATTTTTTTTCCCTCTAAGGAGAGCAAAATGAATGCTGAAAAAAGAAAACCCAACAAAATAATATAAAAAGTGACTCATACTCATATCCTTGGGCTGGAGACCATGTAGAATGGATATAAGATAGGGAAAAAAAAATTTGGTTAAAGTCAATGATTCTCCTTATGAATGTTCAGCTGTGGAGTGTCATTTTATGGTAGATTTATCACAGAGCTATCACCGAAGAAGACCACCACATAAAAAAAAGACCACCACCAATAAAATCTAGTGGAAGATGTCCCTGCCTGTGGCAGTGGGTTGGAATGAGATGATTTTTAAGGTCTCTTTGAATCCAAACCATTGCATGATTCTTCCCATTACTTTCAACATTTTGTGTTCCTCTTCTCTCCTCTTCTCTTCTCTTCTCTTCTCTTCTCTTCTCTTCTCTTCTCTTCTCTTCTCTTCTCTTCTCTTCTCTTCTGCTCGGAGAAGTCTCTGCCTGACATAGCTGAAGATTGTATTCGCATCATTGCATAGCTCTTGTGAGATTTGTTTCTAATTTCTTCCTATCTTTTATCTTCCTATGCGAATCTCTCTCACATGACCTTCTTGAAGGAATTGTCTGGGCTAACTGGCTAAGCTGGATTCTGCTGCCTTTTGGGCTGAAAATCCTCCATGAAGACAGCATGCAGGCCTGATAGCTCCCACCATGACATTTGGGATTTTTTGTAACTGGGAAGGAACGGTAGCTGACATCTGTATTAGGCTGTTCAAGTCAGCAGGTACCCATGCTGAAAACCTGCCCTTGCACTCTATCATCAATCTTCTTCATGTGAGACTTCTATGTAATCTGATTTCAAACAAACAAACAAACAAACAAACAAAAAAACCAGTAAAAACCACATGTGGGATCTAGATGTGAATCGAGGTTTTCTGAAGAAGTCAGGATGGACCCTGATGGTATATCTCAACAAGCTTCCACAATGAAATACAAATTCTCTGCAAATATCCCGTTTGCAACTGAGGCAGAGTATGTCCCCAGAATACCAAAGGAGTGAACAAGAATGGGCAACCCCAAGGAGGGCTCTTCAGTATGGTCCTGCAGTATAGACATTCACATGGAGCAGAGAGAGGCTAATTTGGCTGGTAAAGCCTGAAAAGAAGCATCTAATTACCTCCAGAATGAAAACATACCTCTGAGAGGATTCAAAGGTCACATTTGCTGTTTTTCTGTTATTATTTTGAAGGGAGAAAAGAAAGAGAGTTTAGTGCAACTTGAAATCTTGCTGTTGAAGCCTGATACTATCTCCTGCTAGATAAAGCAAAATAAATGGACATAAACAAGGATAGAAAAGAACAACAAAGGCAGGTTCTATCTCTGGGAATAATATTTGCTCCTGACTTTGCTGTGGGAGAAGCAGACCATGCACACAGAGGTCTGACATGCTTGCTGGGTTGCTGGGCTGTACAGACAGGTCCTTCCTTCTAATTTGGTCCCAGGTTAGAAGCACTAGAAAACGTGAATTTTGTTCTAAGAAAAGAAAATACTATATAGCAGAAAGGATAGGTGAATAGAAATACATGGGTGAAGGACAACTGTAGAAAAGGGGAAGTTTTATGTTACAGGTGATATTCAAGTTTTAGCACATACAGCAAAGGTGTTGTAGCACCTAGTTCCCTTCCTCTGTCCTTTCGTGGCCAGGATGCATTTCATGACCTGCCTGATGAGTTCAGAGTAGTATTGCGGAACATCCCAGAAATCTGGGAGACAACAACCACGACAATGATAATAAAAGTTGATTCTTCCAGCTTGATTCAGCCCCGATGACCCACAAATATAATCCTAAGCAGGATACCAGTCTCATCTTATTACAGACAAATGAATCTCAATTTTAAAAATTCTGTTAAAAATTTTGTCCTGTTTGTAGAACCTCTCAGTTCATTATTATACTCTTGGCATTACTGGGAACTTGGATGACTTCTGATGACAGTTTTCTTTTTCTGAATGACTCTTTTATTTGAAAGGATTGTGTAAGTAGTTTCTCTCCGCACACCCTATAACCCAGTCTAGGATTTCATGCCTTTAGGTATCCCAAGGATTATTCACCAGTGCAAAAGGTTAGCTCAGAAAGGTATATTCAGATTATCTAATGCCAATACAAGGTGTCTAACTGGGAGAGTGGCTAAAATAGTAGCAGAGGTCTTGAAGCAGCACAAGGACTGTGGCCCTCGTCGCACTGCTTTCTGCCTCAGCATCGTACTTGAGCTCACTCACCTCAGAGCTGTTTGGATGGGGAGAAGGATGAGCTGAGAAAACCCAGTGCTCAGTTCCAGTGGTTGGGAAAGCTTTCTATGCCTCAGTCTTTGCACCTGCTGCTAAGGAAAGGGGAGGAGAAGCACAGTTTTAACAGTCAGTAAAGGTCAAACGCACAGCACACACTTGGAGCAGGGAGAGCTCTTTCTCTCCAGGAAAAGCAGAAGGATTTTGCTGTTAGATCAGGGAAATAATCTCTCACTTTGTAAGGGAGAATTTGAGTATTCTCCAGACTTGTCTTGCAAACTGAGAAGCTTTTACTGCTGTGAATTTGTATATGATCATTTGTGCTAAGGAGTTACAGGTCAATACAGGTTGCAAACATTATTCGCTTCCCGCCCTTGAATGCCACTGGCTATTAAGGCTGCTGTGCCTGGAAAACTGACTTAGCCACTCAGGTGGACTGGCTGGTGACTTACATGTTTGGTTTCTGACAGCATTAGTACCAAGTAGATTGGTACTAGAATACAGGTTAAATATAGCAGGGTTGATCTCTGATCCAATAGGAAAAAGAAAGGAACAAGACATAAAAGCATCACATATTCTAAAAACAGGAAGAAAATGGGCAGGAAAAAAAGAGTAAATCTATATACTACCTGTAATAGGACTTTGTAAACGAGAGACATGAATGTAAGAATAGAAATAGATAGCATGGCAGGTGAAAGTAGATGTTGTTCATGAATACATAGTTAAGGACTACATTTTGTCAGACTAAAACCAACTTCTTATGCATTAAAATGGATTTTTGTGCACAGGTGCTTACAAGCACCGTTTAAGAAGTCATTCTTGTCTTTTGTAGAGTGAAAAGTGAGATGAACTGTGACAGTGAGCATTCACAAGGAAAAAGGGGAGGTTAGAATGAAGCTGAATTGGCAACCCTGATTTTTAGTTTAGCTATCTGTACAAATGCATGAGTCCTACTAAAACAAGAAGGAAGCTAAGCTGAATTTGAAACTGGCATATGGTTCATTGTTTGCCCATCCAAATGAAGTTGGAACGCAGCTTCAACTTGTCAGATTATGTTATAGAGGACATCCAAGATTCTATTATATTCTTATTAGCTGTCCAGAACTTAATGAGCTCAATAGAGATAGATTGCTTAATAAGACCCCTCAAAGTGTATTTTTTCTGTCAGGAGATGAGGAAGTAATTTGACCGATCTTGCTGTCCAGGAGTTCAATTTTTTAATCACCTAGATGTATGAAAAAAATCCTTTCCTAAGAACACCTACAGGAGTCAGATTTTTCTGTTATATCATTTATATACCTTCAGTAATTACACTCCATTTACTGGGTCATGGGAACTGACATTTAACTTTGAAGTGAAATGAATAACAATGAATTCACCTCTAACAGTTTCCCCATTACTCTGACCTTGCAAAACTACATTGTGATTTATTTTTTGTTGCATGAATTTACCTTTTGCCTTACTAAACACCTGTGTTGGGCAGAATACAAAACAAAAATTAGATGGAAATAACTAAAATGTTAACTCTACTCTACACAGATCACTAATATGACCATCGTAAACCACTCATGCTCTTGTCAGGAGTGTTTCAGTTTATCAGTCTGTGAAACAGAAGACTACAAACCTGAACTCACTCTGTCGGCCCTTCCTGAATCTTGTCAGACCAACCAAATTTGTAGTTGTGGACAAATCCGTATGGATTATGTTGCAGAGTCAGAAAGTTGCATCCAAAGTTGTGTGCATATTCCTTCTCCCATGACAGAAAACAGAGAGATTTTCCTGGTATCAAAGGTTCTCTTCTTACTCAGAAACAGTAAAAAGAAAAGAAAAGAAAAGAAAAGAAAAGAAAAGAAAAGAAAAGAAAAGAAAAGAAAAGAAAAGAAAAGAAAAGAAAAGAAAAGAAAAGAAAAGAGAAGAAAAGAAGAAACAAAGAACCACCAAAATATTATTCTGAATCCCTTTAAGATAGTCGTCCTTGCAATAATAAACTACTGGGTGTCTTGTTACGGTAACAATTTTTCTCTTGCCATTATAAAGCAAAAAAAGTCAGATAAACCCTTGTCCTTGAAACGTGCAATTTAGAAACAATTCATTATTGCACCAATTTTTATATAGTTTTCCTTTGTTTTATGATGACAGAAAAATTCAACAGTTGTGTATAGATAGAGATTAAATTTAGCCTTAAGTGAAATTTAACCTTAAGTGAAACTGAAATTTTCCTGGGATTTTGATTCAACACAATGTTGTTAATGATATTTAAATCTCCCAAATGACAGTAATATCTTAAAGTCAGTTCATTTTTTGAAATTCAAACCTTTCATGCCAAGCTGTTTTTGACAGATACTGATAAATTCCTAGACAGACCTATTCTTTTAGACACCTTCTGGACTCCCAAACTGAAAGTATGAAAACTAAGCCCAACTCACACACAAGATTCTGGTTAACACTTG
The DNA here is from genome assembly GCA_013397845.1 of Melanocharis versteri. NCBI lineage: Eukaryota > Metazoa > Chordata > Aves > Passeriformes > Melanocharitidae > Melanocharis > Melanocharis versteri. The sequence goes on from VZTG01008003.1 coordinate 643,016, forward strand.
AATCATCTTTGATCCATTTGTTTCGGAACACCTGGTAGCCGAATATATTACTAGAGAAAGAGATTCCTCTAACTTTACTGTAATTTGGAAATGATTGTCACATGCAGAATGTCACAGTACCATCGGGGGATACCCCTGGGTGAAAGTTCACTTCAGACTGCAACCAAAGCCCGTGACTTTCATATTTTCTAGGTAACACGGAAAATTTCTGCTTTCCGCAAAAGCATCACATTTAGTCTCATCCCAAAAGTCTTTTTTTCTTTTTAAACTACGAAGTGAATTCTCTTTGGTTTTTTTTAGCACCTCATGATGAGGCTTGACTCTTGACATTGATATAAGTAAAAAAAAAAAAATGATTGCACATAGAAGACAAGACTAACCCAATACTTATTCTTTCTGATCTATGCTAGAAAGTTTAAAACTGTCTACCAATCAAACAGGTCAAGATTTGAAGGCTATTCTGCTTTTCAGGCTGTTGATATTATGACCTTTGTATTTTTCCTACAGCCCAGCAAAGACTACAATTGCTGTACTGGACAACATATAAAATCAGGCCCCCCAGAATCCTCCCCTGTGGCAGTGCTTAGGGCTAACCTGTGCATCTTAGGAAAAAGGCATAACATTTCACTACACACTTATGATAATTATCCACTGGAACAAAATCCTTACGTGTCATCTAAGAGGCCCTAAGGATAAAAGTGGTAAGATGTCCAACAAGATGACTGTCAAAACTCAGGGTTCAATTGCTCCTTGTCAGAGTCTAATTTTATCTTACATTATCTGTTATAATATCTAATCAAGCACTAATGGCACAGAAAGTGCTCCCCACACACATTTAAAGAGCTTTGTGTCCTCTTTAGCCTCTCACAGGAGAGCTTTCAAGCCATATTTCACATGCATTTGCTATTTCTCCAAATGATTTGTCTTCTATCAGAATAAATCTTTTGGTTTTTGACTATTGATAGAACATGTTACCAAGTTACTTTTACTTTCTGTTGGATTTTCAATTTTCCTTTTTTTTTCCCTGAAAGAGATATTACAGACAGTAGCAAGAGAAATAATTTTATTGGAGATTTTAGAACTGAAATATTTGTGCCCGGCAACACAACAATAGCGGGATTAATTCTCAAGTGGGATTAATGCTTCTTCTGCTATACTTTACAGACATAGTAAGAGATAGTTCTTGCACCACAGAGTTTTCAAAAAAAAAAAAAAA
>VZTG01008003.1:644260-810391 GCA_013397845.1 Melanocharis versteri
AAAAAAAAAAAGCGTCATAAAACCCCAGTCAAAGAATGAAAGAAACGAAAGCAAGTTTCTCTACATTTAACAACAGGAAGATTGGTGGAACGGATATCAAAGAACCACTGAGATTTTTTTAAAGATAAAACCTTCAATAATGAATAATATAGATTTGGGTGGCAAAATATTAAATTTTAATGGTAAAGGTAGTAATGTGAGACCTTATAATTGTGATACTAAGAAAAATAAGGGTGATTTTTTTAAGGCTTAAGTAATAGCTTGTATTGATAATTTGATTATTACTCAAATAATTATTTAGATGTGTTCGGTGCTTAGAAGAGCAATGAGGACAACTTGACTCCTTCATTTTGTAATTTATTATGTTTCAAATATGTGAGATACAAACTATGAAATAGGATTCAAGCCCAATCTGTATAGGAATTTATAAAACAATAAATGTCAGAGATAAAGAATGAAGGAGGCAATGAAAGCAAATTGAAAAAAAAAAATTATGTAAAATAATGGGAAAAAAATAACTTTTTAAATCCTTTTTTTTTTTTTTATTTTATTTTTATTTTTATTATAAAGGTGCCTGGAGTGCATGAAAATATTGTTTAGAATGCTATTTAGAAAATGAAGTTTGCTTAATATGGAAAATATAATATTAAGGACTTAAGTTCTTCAATTTAAACAAAAAGTATATATATATAATTTTAACAAAGAGAAAAGTTCCTGATAGTTTTCAAAGGTTCAAGGAAAGGAAAAGAATGTACAAATATGGCCAAGCATTAGGTCAGACTACAGGAGAATTATACAGAATCTGTTTTAAGAGATTTTTTTAAAGCAGAAAATTAAGCAATCATCTGAGTAGTAAGGGCATTATTGACACTGTCTAAAAAAAGTTATTTATTTGAATTCTTCATAGTTCTCTTATTCTCTGATTGCATTTCTTTGCCAGAGCAAGGAACTTATGGAGGAAAGGAAAAACTGAGGGCAGTGGTAACAGGAAGGCAAATAGAGAGTCTAAATGCTGATCAGATATCCCAGGATAAATGTTTAGTTCTACAGATGAAATGAAGTTCCCATGCAGGAATCTTTCTTGCCTTCTTTTCCTTTAATAATTTCCCAAGTGACTATGAAAAATTAATGGCACAGGTCTTGCTTGAAGTTGTAGTTTACTCCTACCAGTCTCAACTGGATATGTACAATGACATGTCCAGAGCTGCAATTATTTTACCAGCGTTTGTGCCTCTTCTGCAAATCTGACAAATGCAGATGTCTGGGGTTTTTTTGGTTTGTGAGGCAAGGTTTTGGCAGTGGGGGCAGTACTGGGGTGACTTCTCTGAGAAGGTGCCAGAAGCTTCCTACATTCCTGACAGAGCCCGTGCCAGCCAGCTCCACAATGAACCTGCTGCTGGCCAAGATCACACCCAGCAGCGACCATCAGGTGCTAGCACCTCTGGGATAACGAGTTTAAGAAGGAGGAACAAGCTGCAGAGGAGCAACTGCAGCCTGAGAGAGGAATGAGAACGTGTGGAACAGCCTTCCAGAAACCAAGTTCAAAAATGGGAGGAGGTGCTTCAGGCACCGGAGCAGAGATTCCTTTACTCTCTGGGGAGGTTAACAGTGGAGCAGATTTTCATTGTTTTACCCTGGTCAGAAACTCAGCCCCACAGACCCTTACTCACTCACTCCCGGTGGGATGGGGGAGAGGATAATAGAAGTGAGAACTTGCGCATTGAGACAAAGACAGTTTAATTGGTAAAGCAAAAGTCATGTGTAAAAGCAAAGCAAAACAAGAAATTCATTCACCCCTTCCTATGGTCAGGCAGGTGTTCAACCAATCCCAGGAAAGCTGGGCTCCAACACGTGATGATTTGGGAAGACAAACACTGTGTCTCCAAATGTCCCCTCCTTTCTCCTTGGGGGGAGGAGGCAGAGAAGTTGGAACTGAAGTTGAAGAAAAGAGGTTGTTTTTATTTCTCATTATCCTACTTTGAGTGACAAAAAATTACTTTCCCTGAGTTTACACTGTTTTGCCCTTGACAATAATTGGCAAATAATCTCCTTGTCATTATCTTGACCCACAAGTTTTTTATTGTATTTTTCTTCTCCTATCCAGAGACAAATGTTTAAATGGGCACTTGGTGTCCAGCCAAGGTCAATCCACCACACATTCCCTGAAGTCCTCTCAAGTAATTAAGAATTCTCCTTCAAAAGAGATGCTAGAGCTGAGCTCTTAAACTGATCAACCCTTTGCAGAGCTCAGAACAGGTGTCTTCAACAGATCTTGCACTGCTTATTAGTTAACATGAGTCATAGCTGCAGGGAATAAAATTTAGTGTTTCTGGAGAAGATCGTATAGATGCAGGAGTTTTCAAATGAAAGTATTCCAGTTTTGAAGCCTGCAGGTATATTCTACTAAGCTTTTAAAAATTAAATTCAATGTTAGGCCAATGGTAATGAAATGTTTCTATTATTTCTACAAAGTTGTCTCAGCTTGAAAACTTGAGACAGTTTGGGGTTGTGTAGTGATCTGTTTTGAAATTCTGAAAAGGTGGGGCTGCATTCATTCCCAAACAAATTGTCAGAAAGGCTTCAAACAAAGTTTTATGTTGTGCTGAGGCAACAGTAATCTTAGCCTTACTTTGTTTCTGACTAATGTGGCTCCCAAAGAGATCTCAAGGTCCAGAAAAGACATGAAAATAATTGGTGAGTTGAAAAGAAAAAATCATATTCTACCACACTGCACCTCCAGAGAAAGAGTGTTGTCTGCAAAGTTTAGTAGTGAGCTGACGTTGTGTTTCATCTAAATTGAGGAGGAAAAGACTAGTTAGCAGAAAAGAATGTATGTCTAATAATCATACGGCCAGTCTGAAGGGCCTTTTTTTTAGGTCTGTGGATTCCCATATCTGTATGCTGTTGGGGAGATAGTTAGAATTTTGATTACAGAATAAAGCACCTCCAGAAAGTGCTATATGCAAATACTGGAGAGCATGGGTCAAAGTTTTATGCTTCCTGGGACTGCCTAGCATATTAACAGGTCTAGGGAAAAATGACTGTGGTTAAAAATTAATAGCACGCTGACAAGTATGATTTAAACCTATCCAAATCTAAATCAGTCAGCCCTAGTAAAATCTTCAAATCCTTAAGAGGTAACCCATAGCCAGTAGTGTCAAAAAGTGCTATGAGGATTGGAAAATTAATCTGTATTTCTCTCACATAGCAGTTTTGTCCTTGTGTGAAAAGTAAGTGCGGGATTTTTTTGCCCTTGTGTCTTTTATTTAACCTCCATTAGCACTGCATGTAGCAAAATGCTACTGTGTTAAATAAACATTACTTCTTTGAAAAACAAATTAGATTGCAAATAATATGCTAAGAGCTGACTGAATTCTTCCTATCCATTTAGTTGAGATACATCTCCTTTTTCTTCTGTCAAGCAATTGTTGCTTGGAACTTCCTTATGTTCATCAGAAAGTTGGATAAATCATTTTCAGACACTGGACTAACTGGAAATTGATTGCTTCCTCTAACTGGCATTTATGGTGTAGCCGGGTCAACTTAATACCATGGCACTGGTTCTGTTTACTGAGTAGGTGACAGAAACTTCCGTAATTGGAAAGCTGCAAGGGAGTTATAGTTATTTACAGAGAAAATGTTTGGAAGTTTTGAAAATTTTTCCCCTCTTCAGCTGCTGTCCATATGTTAATCAATCATCTGACCTTATGCAATACAGCAAACCAATCTTGATTCAATTATTAATGAAAGTCCTTCCTGAAAATTCTCTGCCACTGCTGTATATAAAAAAAACCAACATTGATGGCACTGTGCAATACAAAGATTGCAGTGATAAATCAGGCTGTGGAATGAATGGCAAGAGCCATATCTGGCCCTAGATCCAAAATGTCATCTATTTTGTTATTTTCTTTATGGGAGCACACTGTATGTGTTAAGTGCTTTGCTTTCAGGAAGGACAGACGAAGATCCTATTTAAAGGAGTTCAAGTTGAGGACAGGCTAGTAATAAAAAGATTAAGGAGAAAAGAGGCAATAGTAGATGATTCATACAAATATCAGTTGGGCACTTTACTGCAAAAGTGTTGGGCTTTTTTTTTTTTTTTTACAGAAGTTTAAATGTAGAGTGGAGAGAGATGCTTATTGGTAAACTCAAAACACTTCAGTTGCATTAGAAGTTTATTTCACTGGCTAGCTCATTGTAGTTTTAACCCGTAATCAAAGCCTATTCCCAATTGTTGCATTGCTATTCACTGATTGCAAACTCAGAATCACTGGCTTCTGTCTGAGCTTCAGACGGGTGTATTTTGTTTCTATTCTGTTTGGACATGTCTTCTAGCTGCTTTCACACCAACACTGGAGATCTGCGTGAGAATGGATGCACAGTTTTGAGGTATTTCAACTTTCTCCATTTTCTTTGCTTTGATTTGGTTGCAAAATGATTTTGGTAGATAGGAAGCAGACTTCTCCCAGAAGGCAATAAATGATAAATTTCTGTCCAAATGGGTGAATAAAGTTTGCTGTCCCCTAATGGAGAACAGAGGGAAAGAAATAATATCCAGTCATTGAGACAGCTTTGAAATATCCAGAGGGTATGCTCGGGTCAAGGTACCAGAGTAAATTTATCTGAAGTACACCCTTGAATCACTCCAAATTACTTCCTAGCATAAGCATATCCTTTCTATGTCCAGTATGGCTTCAGGTGGCTTCATTGCTCTTGTTTACCTAATGCATAAATTAAATTAATAGTGCTCAATGAAGATGGAAAGATAGAAAAGATATTAAATTTACTGATATAAAGTGCTTTGAGAACTTTGGAAATTAGTCTTGTAAAATGGAAAATCATTATGAAATGAAAGAATTGCCTTATTCTCTTGAAATCCAATGAGGTAAATAATGTTACTATTTTTACATTAGGTATTCAAAAGCACTTAGTATTGCTTAATAAAGAAAGCAATAAGAAGGAAAGAAGGAGTGCAAGTAAGCTACTGCAATGCCTCCGGCAGCTCCAGGGCTAGACAAAGAACTAGTGTGCAAAGAAATCTCATTATAAAGAGAAACAATATTTGCGGTTTTACTGTTTCTTTTGTTGAGTGTTATATTTAAAAAGAAGGTAATCTATCAGTATTAGATATCTGATTTAGAAATTTAATTTAAATTGGTTTCTCTTTCCTTTTCAGTTCACCCGTTTTTTATTGGATTTTATAATAGCATAATATATGAAAAAAAGAGCAAAACTGGGTAATTATATGCACAATTATTTTTAAAATACAGTAACAATAGCAAGGATGAGCTGAAAAGTGCTCATATACTATTATAGTGTCAAGGCATAGTCCACATGTTAGGAACAGTCAGAGGATTAATACTAAGGAACAAAAGATACATCTTTAATATTCTAGATAATAAAGAGAGAGAGACAGTCAGATAGATGGATATTGGGGGTGTGTATATATATATACATATGGTTACCAAAGAAATTGCAGAATTGCAGTGCAGGTTGGCTTCTTTCTCCCTTTCCTAGAACATGCTGTGAGCACAGCATCAGTGCGTGCCACACATCTCCCCCTCCAGCCACCTCATTTACACACAAGAGATACTGAACCAGCAACCTTCAGGTTCCAGAACAAAGGGAACTGCTTTAACCTGAATATATATACATATGCTGCTGTCAAAGAAAAGGTGTTGCCCAAGTGTGTCACATTCATCACATCTCTTTTTTCCTGATCCGGGTGATCTCATCAGTGCTTGGAAGCCTCAGACGAGACTCTATTTGGCACTTCTATTTTTATAGCTAATAAAAATTCTTCAATTTTTTCCACAAATCGGAAATAAACCACTGCTTAGTTCTACATCCAGAGAGGAGACTGAAAAAGAATCAGTTAAAGCATTAATCCAGTGGAAACCTGAAGATAGGGACTGGATTTTAGCCAGAGCCTTGCATTCTTCACCTTTATTACTTCACTGGAATCTGACTTTCAGTACAGCATAATTATATCATTAGACATCAATCTTTACCACATCCAGAAAGACACTGAATTTTAATGGCTGAAAATGAAGGTTTTTTTTTTTCAGTTCTACAGCTTGGCCCAAAAATATGCTCTAAAATATGTAAGCCATGATAATTCTTTGTAGTCAGACAGCCAATTATATACATCATCCGAGGCTTAAAACAAAGCAAAAATTTAAATAGCACATTCATTCCTAAAGATATTCATTTTAGAAATTTTTATCATGTAATGTCAAAAGAAAGAATTTAAAAATTCTCAAAACTTAATTTCAAAGCCATGAATTTCACTTTGCTAAAGTTAAACTATAAAATGAATGGATTTACTGTAGGTCTTTTTTCCCCCAAATCATGTATTTTTTCCAGGAAGTATATTGCCTTACAAGAGAATAAAAATAATATCTTTCCACAAGTTAGTACTTATTGAAGGCTACTTAGAAGAGTAAATTCTTCTAGATTGGCACAAAAGCTTACAGAGTTGAGGATGAAAAGTTTCTTCCTTACAGAGAGATTTCCCCAGTAGTTTTAGTGTCAAAAGAATCCGTTTCATTCTGTAAAGGGTATGTTTAGTTGATCCAAATAATCTACTCACAATATCCCAAGGGAGAACACTAATTATATAACGATGTAAATATGTTGTTTCAACAAATAGGAACAGAATAAGGCTTCTACCACCCACATAAATCTCTAAATAGAATTCAGCATGTTCTCCCTTTCCCTATGATCAGATAATATTTAAGTATTTTAGTTGTTCAAGGTCTTTCCAAGTTTTTAATGTCATTTTCACATTATTGAAAGAATTTTATCATTCATTTAATTCTCTGAAGCGGAGACATTTTGCATTAAAGATAGCATGACCAACTTCATAGCTAATTCACCTGGGGACCCTGTGGCTTGAAGTTTACTTTTATTCTAATTCAGCAATAAGACTGAGACTAGGAATAATTTAAAGAAGGAACATTAGAGGCACATTCATCAGATAAACATATGCATGTACATATATGTGTGTGTGCTCCTATGTATTCAAACTCAATTCAGTTTTGTCCTCCTTCAACACTGAGAGTAATAAACTAAAACTATTCAATGTCTTATTGAGTAAAATTTGAACATTTCCTGCATGAAGTGCCTTTAGAGCAGAGTTGTCTCGCTTTTCTAGACTCCTTGTTGGAAGAGTAGCTAAATTTTACCAATCTTTTCTCAGATTTGCTGAAGTTATGAACCAGCTGCTTTCAGACCAATATTTTCCCACCTTGGCAGATAGGATTGTTTCCACAGAGGTGTTGTCATCTTCTAACCCCCTTTACTTTCAACATCTGATACTTCAGTTTGGGAAAAAAAAAAGTTTTCACTCTCAGCGTTTTTTCCCAGGATTGAGAAATGAGAAATGAGAAAAGGGGGCATGGTGAGAACTGGGTCTTATTTGGAACTGAGAGGAGGGAAATGTTATGTACAGGTGTGAGTTCCTCATGTGGGTGCAGGGCCTACAGCAGGGGTGACCTCCTTGGTGAATTCACTAAAATTTGAGAAGAGGGAAATTTCACAGCAAATGGGGTAATATGAATACCTTCCTGCCTTTGGGATAATTAGCCAAACTTTAATTCACCTAATCAAACTCCTACACACAGGGTCATCAGAGAGAATTCAAAATGAGGGGAAGATGAAACTTCATAGTTTCCCAAACCCAAAGTCTTCCCCCAAAGGAAAAGCAAACTGGAAAAACCTGTTATTTTGGAGTTTTTGGAGTCGGCAGTGCAGTGAGAGAGTACAAGGGCCATTAGTAAGCACATCAAGGCAGGAACTGCATTAATGACAATTATGTTCAAGACATCTCGTTGTGTTAACCAGCCAACTTTTCTAACTTCCTGTAAAAAAGCAGAAAAAAAAAAGTCTTGATGACTCCAAAACTGCCCTTACTCATCCTTTTCCCAGAATTTTACTTACCAAGATTGTCCACATTTCAGAAGTTTCTTTAAGGACACCAATTTATCTTTTCTTCTGTCAAAAGCTGCACCCCATCAAAGCAGTTTCCTTCTGTGTGCTGTTCTTGGTCTCAACAAGCTGAGGAACTCCTTATTTTCTGAACAAAACGAGAGGTGAGAGATGAGTAAAAGCAACATGGAAGGACAAGACAAAAGAAAAGAGTAAAGGAGATTATAATAATCATTAAGTGCCTCTGTATAGACATGCTTGCCCTAATGTTACAGACCCCCTTTTACTGCCACACTCTCAAAGAACACATCACATTGAAAAGAAAGCAGAAATTACTGGCATATCTCCTCCCAAAGAACACAACAAAGTCACATAACAATTTGCAACATATTTATAGCTCTTTTCAAAGGAAATATCTGATTACATAGAAAAGATTATTCTTATGGCCCTCTTCACCTCAGAATACACAGAGGGCTCTGGAGATGTTGACATGTTTGGATACTAGGAACTGTATTCATTTAATTTACAGCTCTAATATAGAGAAACAGAAAAACAAATCCAAATTATAACCAGCTTTCTCTCCTCTGCTCATTCCATTACAAGGCTCATAAGTTGCCTAAGCATTCACTTTGCAGCCAGGTGTGACCTAACAACTTCAATACATTTCTAATGATCTTTTTGCTTAGCTTGAATATTAAAGAATGATGCACTGAAATTTTCCTTATAATGTGCAATGAAGACATTTTCAAGGATAAAAGTTTTTCTGGTTGTTTATCGTAAGGTTTTGTTCCGTGAATTCCTGTTACCATGTCACCTTATGTTGCACACTCAAAAACATATTAGCTTGCTTAATGACCTTTATTCTAAAGGAGGTCTCTTAAGTAATCCCAAGGAATTTTAGCAAGAATATGGCAATTATGTATCATAAAAATGGAACTGTAAACTTTTCAATTGCATTCTTTGTTTTGTTTAATTTGAACTGTCTTCTTCTGGTGATTGTAACATTTATTTCTAATTATTAAAAAAAATTAATACAAAAAATCCTCTGAAAAACAAATAAAAATAGACATTAAATATATTCTGCATAAAGATTCACATAGACTATGTTTTGGACTTTTCTTACATACTGGGAAATATTGAATGCCATGCAATGGAAAAATTAATCTCACAAGGAGTCAGATAATTTGGTTCAAATTTCTAACATTGCAGTCAATCTAATGGATAAGGTTACAATAGTAACAGGACTCCAAGCATTTGCAAGTTTACACTCTTTTAAAAATACTAAACAGAAATGAGTCTATACTAACCACTTTGCCTGTTTTTCTATTCTCTCTTCTTCATGAACTCGAACATATTTTCTTGTGTTATTTAGAAGATAAGTAATATGATGTAAAAAACATGTAGAAGTCTGTATGTAACTATATATATGCATATATTTATAAAAATTCACTTTGGAAACTCTCTTGCTTGCAACTCCACAGTCAAATGTATATTAAACAAATTGAAACTCTATTCCAGTTTGCAGATTTTGTTGTTGGTGTTAGGTCCAACATTCCTGGCTTTCTCTTTTCTTCTTGTTGAGTCAGTTTAATAGTTTCTTCAACCCATTTAATAAAACATCCAGTGTAATTCTCTCCTGGACCTTCCTTCTTTATCATGCCGAAATAGCAGGACATCAGTCTTCTGATTGTCTGTGTAATTTATAAGTTGCAAAATAGTCCATGTAAGTTCTCTGAGGGATACCCTTGAAATGTTCATCAATGAATAACCTAAATACCTGAATCTGATTGAAAGCTCTTATTTTTTCTCTTTCTTTTCTCTATATGAAGATAATGCTCTGGGTTCATAGTGTCTGTCTAAAGTTTAGTTTGCCTAACGTGGCCTTACTGTTTGATTTAAATTTCTGAGACAACAATTCCATGACAGAAGGAGATGGTGATGGAATTTCAGGCCTCTGAGCAGTCAGTTTTGGAAGCCCATGGAATTCTGTTAGATCTTGTAAGGCCTGGAAAAAAAAGCAAATAGAATATCCATGTTTAAAAAGGAGATAAAGAAGAACTGTAGAAATGGAGGTCAGTCAATCCACTTTACTAATTTCCTAGAAAAATACTGCACAAGGATAATCAGACAATTTGTAGGTACCTGGATAATAAAAAAATGGTGAATAACAGCCAAAGTAATTTGTATCAAAGCAATCTAGTTTTTATTTTTTATAGCAGGGCAACAGACTTTACGGGAAGAGGAGAGGCAGTCATGCTAACATTTTCACATGATTCCATTGCTATATATCTTTGTTTTTTGGACTGGTCTTGGTTTGTTTTCTCTCATGCAGCATTCTTAAAAGTTTGGTATGGAAACATCATTTGCATAATATTAGTACAGCATAGGCGCAAAGATGTTTGAAAACTGAATATAAGAACAGTTTTCAATAGTTCATATGCAGAACATTAGGTTGTACCAAAATAGTCCCTGCCAAGATATATCTTGTGTGGCACTCGTCAGTATTTTTATGAATAAACATTAGAATAAAGAGTAGATATATTAAATCTGTCAGTAACTGAGGTCAAAGGGATTGTCACTATATTGGGATATGCAAATAAAGCCCAAAATTAACTTAATACACGGGAGAGAGATAACTCTCAGAAAAAAATGCACCGTTTGGTAGGAGCAAGTGCAAGATGCTATTCTCCAATGAGAATGATCTAGGATATGAATAGGAGATGTTAGAGAACTGACCTAGATAACATTATAAAAATGGATTTGAGGACTCTAGGGGGTAAAAAACTGAATTTTATTTGAAATTTAGAAAGAAATCAGATTTCATCCTGGGGATATAAAAACACAAGTAGCATCTCCAGAGCTCCTGAATAAATCTTTTCACTTTTCTTGGCAGAGGTGAGAATTTCATCAGGTTCTCTGGGTGGCACCATGCTTCTGTGGCTTTAGTTAATAGGGTCCCTTAAAAGTTTTAAGAGTAGGTTTTCTGGTCAAAGGAGACTTTTCAACTCTCCCTCAATTTTGTTATAAAACTTTCATGACCTTATTTCAGTTACCACAGTTTTTTATGTACTGCTATTATTTTTGTTATGGCAAAGTGATTTTTTAGACTTTTTTTTGGTTGGTTGGTTGGTCTGGGGGATGGGAAGGTTTTGTGGGTCTTTTTTTTATTATTATTTATTTTTTGTTTCAGTTTGGGGTTTTTTGTGCGTGTGGTTTTTTGGGGTTTTTGTTTTGTTTGTTTTTTTTTTTTAATTTTGTACGTGTGTGGGGGGGTTGTTGGTTGGTTGGTTGGTTGGGGTTTTGGTGGGGTTTTTTTTGCACTATTTTTGTCTGCAGTGACCTAGCAATAGTTTTAGCCATAGTTTTTGTCTCAGAGTCAGGACTGACAAGAACTTGCTTCTTAGTGTCTTGTTCTCTTTTGCTCTCTTGATATTAATAAGTAAGGAGAAGAAATGTATGCTATTGAAAAAGGATTTCCTGTTACAAGCAGAAGTTCATGAATTGATTTGTCTCAGAAAAGACTAATTAAAACTTACAAACTGCTTTAACTGTGAACTTTAAATTCATGTTGTGAGGAAAATCTGCTTGCATATCCTTAAGACTATTTTCCCATGATGTACAGATACCAGTGTATCGTTCTTTTGGATCTGAGAAAATCAAGACAATTGGATGGCTTTTTTACCATTTCAGTCAAAAATACATAAGAATATTTATTGTGTGTTCCCAGGCCACATAATGAGGTGCACTCTTCTATCACCCCTTAAGTCTTTGGATCTTTTAAAGGCAGAACAGATTAAGTCATTTACTCTCTGAGGAGCCATGTAAGACTTTTAAGACTGGCTTTGAGTTTTCCATATATATACTTTTTTTCTTTTTTTAACTTTTTTGTACTTGCACAATCCACTCACTTGACTATGTCTCTTAAGAGAGACTATTATGAAACCCTTCTCTGGGTTAGATCAGATTCAAGCCCACCATTTATAATGCGTAAATAACCTTCCTAACAGATTTCTTTCCTTTCTGAAATAATTGGATATTGATGTCAAGAAGATATGACACATACCATATCTTTTCACTCATCGGAGTTCCTTGAAATATTTCAAACCCCACTTCTCTAACATGGAGCAATTCCGTAGTCTAGACATAATGAGGTGAACAGTCTTTAGCTAAAAAGTCATAGAGGCTGATACTTTTGCAGTGGTGAAAACTGTGGGCATATAAATAGAAAATGCTATGGTTTGTGGATATGTTTATTTTAATTACAAAGCAGTGCCAAGGTTTGCTTTCTGGCCTGAAAGCCAAATGGCAAAATTACAGCATATTCATTTTACTAATCTCTCTTAGCCTCTGAAATAAGCTGGCCACATGCAATGTGCCTAATGAGAATGATACCTGGCCCAGGCTGCCTTCTCAAATACACCTGTTATTTGAAAGTCTGGTTGGCCTGAGTTAAAATAATTTCAGTATTTATCCTCTACAGATGACTGAGTTCCAGTGCAAGGACCTGTCCTCTCACACTAATTTGTTCTTCTGAGAAACTGAGATGGATGGAAATTTGGTTAGCTGCCTGGATATGGAACTAAAAATAATTTACCTTTGACACTGAAAAAGATACTTTGGTTTTGTTAAATTGTTTAGTTAATAAATTCATACGACATGTTGATTTCCTGGTTTGGAATGTGTTTATCTTGAAATGACATGTGCAGGCTAGGCTCTTTTCACACCACAGATTTTGTTAAGCTACTATAAGATCCCTAAATAGAATTAGCTATCCCAACATTTTGTGGATGGTATGACCATAGATTTAAATGAATATGTAAATTGCAGATTGTGAATTGAATTATAGGAAGACATTTTGAACACTCATTGCTTGTCACTTTGCCTAAGATATATCTTTAGCATCTGCTGCTCATTTGCTCTGCCAGGCCAAGGACTTTGTGGATATGAAAAGAATATTATAGTTCTTCCCTTGTATTACTGTCATTGTGGATTTCTACTGTTAAGACTCCTAAATTTTGGTAAGAACTTTACTATGGTAATTACAATTAACTAAAGAAATTAGAAGGTAGTACTCAGCCTGAACATAATCCTTCCATAATTTGAGACATTCAATATTATCTATCCCTCTTTCCAAAACACACTGAATTCACAAATGTTACTCTACATTTTGTCCTGCTGCTTTTTGCTGACACTGGGCTGCAGACCTAAGAATTTTCTCAAACATAAATTCAAAAGTTACTTTTAAAGTTATCTTGTTTTACCTTCAATGATATTTTGACACAGCTAATATGCTTTAGGCAAAAGGAAAAACACTAAGAAAATCTTTTTATTGACATTTAATTGAAACATTCCTCCAGGAGCTTCTGTTGATGAAAGGCAAGCCAGGTTTTGCATTCTGTTTCTGTAGCAAATTCTATAGCTATACAATTAAACTTGTACTTGCCATACTTTCTAAACTGTTTTTTTTCCCTCAAGCTTGAAGATACTGCTTCTAATCTTGAGAAGCTGAAAAAGCAGAGGGCTTCTTTTCTCTTTTCTTCTCTTTTCTCTTTTCTTCTCTTTTCTCTTTTCTTCTCTTTTCTTCTCTTTTCTTCTCTTTTCTTCTCTTTTCCCTTCTCCTTCTCCTTCTCCTTCTCCTTCTCCTTCTCCTTCTCCTTCTCCTTCTCCTTCTCCTTCTCCTTCTCCTTCTCCTTCTCCTTCTCCTTCTCCTCTTCTCTGTTCTTATAAATCTCATAGACCCTTTTGAGGGGTATCTCTCTTTCTGACTGCTGAAATTTATAGTGACATTCAGTAGGAACAACAATAACAAAAATTGTGCCATTGTTCCTTGCTGTCCGAGCTATATTGAACTTATTTGATTTGTATTAATTTTCATGAAAAATCAAGATTTACAGGTGGATCCAACCTATGACAAGAGTTTTGTAGGAATTGAGGAGTCACAAATGAATGCTGAACATGGTTTAAATAGTTCAGGTGAGTGGAAATGGCGCTGTCCTCTGCCACCAGAACACCAAGAAATCCTTTTTTGCCCTTTGAAAATGAAGTTCAGGTTGATACATTTCTCTTGATGTGTATAGTGTTTCTCTAATAAATGTCTAACTCTGAGTGATTTCTGGTTGCTGGGGTTTTTTGTTGATTTTGGTTGGTTGGTTGATTGTTTCTTTTGTTGGTTTTGTTGGTTTTGTTGTTTTGCTGTTGGTTTTTTTTGTTGGTTTTTTTTTTGGTTGTTTTTGTTTTGGGGGGTTTTGTTTATTTTTTGTTTGTTTGGTTGGTTTGGGGTTTTTTTGTTTGCTTGGGTTTTTTTGTTGTCTGTTTTGGTTGCTTTTTTTTGTTGTTGCTTTTGGGTTTTTTTCTGTTTTCCTGACAAAATTAACTGAAGATTTTTAATTTGAGCCAAATAGTTTGCATTCAGCTGGTGTACTTCACATATATGAAGTAAAGCTGAGTGTGCTGTACACTTGAAGTGATAAGTTTCTTCTGTTTCTTTCTGCAATATGCACATATGCTCTTCACCTTCATTTCACACTTTCAGAGCAGAGAAATATGATTACTTTTCTCTTTGCCATTACCGTATATTATTTCACCAAACAGAAACCTTCCCAACAATCCCAGATAACCACTTTTCCACTCTACCTGCCTGAACAGAGATTCACCACTTGAAGAAGCTGTTTACTATTGTTGCAGACACTTGCACATTCCCTGAGGTATTAGCACTGCTCAACTAAATGTTATATTGGAGTTTTCTAGAGCCCTTTTTAGAAATATTGCTTCTTTTTAAAAGGAGAACACAAATACAGAATTCTAGTATTTGTGATCCATTGACTAGTGAAATCAGAGAAAGAGGATTCTGGTCCCCATGTCCAACCCTAGGTTACACATATTTACTTTAGAAAACCTTTCCAAGAAAAAGACGAGACGTGACTTGTTCTTCTGGGCCCATGAATTCTGGAGGTTTCGACTATGTTTAACGTCTGAGAGGAAAGGTTCAATGATCCAGAACAACTGTTGTTTTCCACACTATCCTGAAATGTCTGTCTAAGCTCAGATTTCCCAGTTCCTGGGCAAGCGTTCCAGCCACCCGCATAATGCTTGGAGAACATATGGCAGCACCACCAAGAACAGAAGCTTTCAAGAAAACAATACTCTTGCTCTTTCTGCATAATAAAGACAAGAAAATGCATCATAAAACTTAAGGCTTTTAATCTTCTTTTACAAATACATGTGAGAACGAAATTCATCTTCTGGCCACCTTTATACACTAGGCATCTAGACTAAGCGGGTCATCAGGCTTCTCTTCATGGTGAAACATAAGAATTAAACTCCACCAGAAGTCAGCCCATCCCATCGTAAAATAGTTGGAACGAATGATCTACTATAAATTTTTATCTCTCCAAGATAGAGCCTAGACACTTAACTTTAATTTTAAAATCAGCCTTCAGACACCTAAACTTAAGAAAGACGAGTCTCACTTTTACAGGGATTGACTTAATAACATGAATATGTACTTTGGGGTACTATTAGGCTGGGATGATATAAAATTAAATATTTTTAATGGTTTGCAAAAGTTTTTTGTTTTTTTTTTTTTCCCTGAGTTTCCCTCTTATGATGTCAGGATGTTGTAAATGCACGCTGCTGAAATGTGCGGTCGTTGGAGGCTACAGCAGACTCATGAGACTACTGCCATGTATTCAATATTTTTCATTTTAATTGGTTATCAAGGAAAATTGGATTTCCTGAATAAGAATGATTTGTTGTCTTCATTGTGGCTTACTGGATAGGTATATAATTGTCAGGAATAGGTTTGTGTTCTGTTTTCAGAACAAATGAGTCTTGCTCAAGTCTCATTTCTCTCTGCTACATTTGTGGGTTTCATAATATACTAATCCTACAGTACATTTTAATTGTGATCTGGCTCTGAATTCACTGCATTAACTAAAGACTCCAGATTTTTAAGCTTTACAAAACCTGTGATTTTAATTTTCAAGGCTGCATCATCAGCATTTCTAAACAGTTACATTCTAGCTAATAGGGAATCATCTCCAAGAACAGTTTGTATTCCAGATCATCAAACTCTTTTATAGGCTCCACATCACAAAGGAATGCTGTGTGCTTTTCAGACCGTCAGCACTTGCTGTGATTGAGAAGTGGATGATGTTGTAATCTCTGTCAGAGTCAATGGGCAGCTGAAGTTGTTTTTTGAACTGCAAATACTCCTTTGATGTTAGTTTCTTAAGCGAAAACTTAGAAAAGGAAATTGCTATTTTAAGCATCTTTTTGACTCATATAATCTGTTTTTATTGGTATATGTTGGCTGGAAGTTTTGTACTCTGGATTTAGGCGCAATAAGTTTTCCCTTCAAAAGTGTCTGCCTTTGGTTTGTGTATTGAACTCTCTGCTCAACAAAGAAAAGATTAACTTTTCCACATTACTGGAAAAGCTTCCTTTTCAATTATACTCCAGCAGCTGCTCCACTTCTAGTATTTCATGTGTAAGGACAAGTGATTGACATTCCTTTTCTGATGAATTGTGTATCAAGTGGTGAGAGAGACCTAAAGTCACATGCTCTGCCAAATTGTCAAATTCTACCCGATAATAGTTCATCATTTTTATTAAAAAAAAAAACAACAAAAAACCAAACCAAACCAAACCAAACCAAAACAAAAAAGAAAACTAAAAAACCACTTTTTTGGTTGTTCAGAAGCATTTTTGCATGATTAAGACATGAAATCACGACCATCAGTGTTCCATCAAAGTTGAGGAAATGCATTATGCATTTTGCTTGCTGCTTCTTTTTCTTTTTTCTTCTTTTAATAATTCATCTAGCAGCTGTTATAGGAGGGGTTAAAATGATTTATGCAATGAAATGAAACTTTTTATTAAGATATTTAAATCTATTTTTCACAAATTATATATATACTTATATGTCTATCTTAATGAGAACTAACATTTAATCTCCTGTTACAGCTAACAGAGAAGTAGTTGAGGTAGCCCTTGGAATACAGAAAGCTGACTGCCTCTAGATACATCTATATATGCAAATTAAATGGAGAAAATATGGTGCCTCAGGTATTGGATGTTAATCATTCACAGTACTAAATTGTTCTTCATCTAGTCTTAGATTATTTCTCAGAGTGCTCACCTGAGTAACTCCCAGGCATCCTTTGAAACAGCATAGATCAGACATTATTTACAAAAGGTAATTTGGATGGTGCAAACCTGTTTTGGACACAGAATCATACCACACTAGTTGAACTCCAGGCCTTCAGAGTTTGGTTATACTTGGTAAGTTTTTTGTGCTCAGTAAGTTTGCTTTGGCTACCCACAGACTGATATTTGCTAATACCTGAGATGTTCCACCAAGCCCTGTCCAGCCCTTAGAGGTCTAAAAGGACGAGGAACTCCTCTGGATTCTCTGCCACATCTGTGAGCAGTCAGGAGATGTTCTATGTAACCTAGTGTACCTCAAATAATATAAGATATTTATGTGAGGCCAACTGAACCAAGACCTACACTTCTTCAGGGTGAGCTGAAAAGCTGTCTAGGTTCCATTAACTGTATTGTTGCAAGAGTCTCAGATGGCACCAGACTACTGTGTTTGGCTAACTGAATGTGTTCTAGGAACCTTAAATATTTTTTCTTAGGCTTTCATAGAGTTTAGGTCCATTTAAAAAGGAATAAATTTAAAGTCATCTTTTCAGGAAAGGAATACATATTTGTAGGTTAGTATGAAGGCCATTTTGAGTTGTCTGTTTTGTCATGAGATGGCATGAATTTTACAGGTACTCTTCCTGTCCAGCAAATATATTCTATGCAACTAATTCAGAAACAGATGCCTACTCTGCAGATATTCAGGTAATAGTCTACCTGTTGCGTATGAGAATAATGACTTCTCTTTGCAGGAGTAGAGACAGCACCACTAAGCTGCTTGTTTTGCCAGTGTACCGTATCACCTGCAATCATATTGATGTAGCCAGATGTTATTCATACATATGTAGATCTCCTGCTTGCTTTGGGAGTTTAGCTGACCTGCCACAGGTACTCATGACTACTTCTGATGATAAGGTCAATCGCTGCTTGCAAGCCTTGCCACTTCCTTGCAGCTTCTTTTTTATATTTACCCACAGTTTTCCATTTGTGTGACAGCATGTGAGTATTGTGCTCGTGCCTTTTTCAATCCTTAGATATTTTCCAGCTTCCCTACTAACTGCAGTGGCTCTGTTGCCAGCTGCTCTAACAGAGGTGCAATGATAAGCTGGTTGTTCTACTGTCTGCTTGGGTTTGTTGCTTTTTGCTAATGTCAGCATGGGAGTGAATTGGAAGTTTTCTGGCAGTTTCTGGCTCTTTTATACACACAATGTTCCTGTCTCTTCTCATTTCTTCATGTAAGTGAGGAAATGTGTTAGGTTGCACCAGGCTCTCCACAGCTGTTTGTGACTTCTATTTAGTTTAAATTAAGCATGGGTTCTTCTGCTATCTTATGGGTATGTGAATATCCAACATATGAGGCTTTGATTTATTATTTTTACCCTCTTCAGTTAACAGTTCCAAGAGTTTATTGTCCACATTTTCAGCTGTGAAAATTGCATTTGTATCTTCTAGGATTCCTGCTCAACCCATACAACTCCAAAGTCTGACAGACCTGAGAGTAAAATGAGGATAATATTTATTTTAAACATATCTTCCTTAAATTCTGGAAGTTTGGAAATGTGCCATGAGAACCTTTCTGTCCATGTTTTGGTCTCTCACAGCCTCTCACAGGTCTCTGTCCTGTGTTTCAGTGACTCATGGAAACCAGTATTACTGACATCCTTGTCTTTCTGTCTTTCTCTTTTTACCCCATTTGACTTTCTCATAAATGGTAAGATCAGGAACTATCATTCTCCTATTCCCTCATCTTAGCCTTGAGGAATCGATTAAAATCCAGTGCTTCCTGTACACCCTCTGCATCTTTGCTTTAAAAAGAAAATGAGTTCTTCCTCCTGCTGGGTTCCTCTCCCCATCTACCCATTTTTATGATGAGTAAAAATAGGCCTCCTTGAATCTCCTACGCCATCTCATCTGTATTGAAATTGCCATCTCATCTGTACTGAAATAATTCCTATGTTTGGAATATTTTATTTCATTCCTCATTAACAAATATTTTCACGTTTCTGTGAATGTCTGTATTATTATCTTGAATGCATTATGCATATACATATGTATAGATAGAGACAGATACAGTGCAAATGTGAAATGATTTGCAGCTGGAAACAGGGTAAGGCGGATAATATAAGATTAACTCTAGCCCAGAATATTAACCTTGATGACAGTGTGTAATTTCCCAGACCCATTGTATAGTGTCTATTTTCTGTTAACTGCCCCACATTTCCTTCCTCTTCTTTTTTGTTTTGTTTGTTTGATTTTTTTCTTGTATTTCCAGTGAAGAAATTCAAGTTTGTCTTCTTAGCTCCACTTGACAGCAACTAGAGTTATCACGAAATCATAAAGTTTGGAAAAGGGCCTCAGAGACAGTGTCTGATGCTGGTTGCATGCCAGGCAGGTAACTCCAACATGGAAAAGAGCACCCCTGGAGAAATGTATGATAGACTGGGCAAGGGTGAGGATTCCAGTGGTGTCTCATATCTGGTTCTTCAGGTACCACTTTGCATGTGAGAGGCTATAGGCTGTGAATGCCCACTGGATTCCTGTTTCCTCATATTTCAAAAGTATATTTTGGTTGTTAAGATTCAACCCTATAAGCCTTACTTGTAGTTTGACCTTTTTCAGAGCCCACACCATGCCATCTTCCACCTAATTAGCTATTTCTTCAGAGATATTTTGTGTGTCTCATTTCTCAGTTTTAGACTCTAAGCCTGATTTGATGAGCTAATGATCCTATTAGTAGACTCAGCATGGTAGTGACATTTTCAGAAATAGTATATAGGAAAAGATTGGGAAATAGTTTGCGCTTCTTACACATTACTCATTTTCTTCATATTCCATCCTTCAAAGAATCTGCATGATGACATTTTAAGGATAAATAGAATAAAAATATTTTATAACTGGGTGGAAACATTCTGCTGATTCTCAGTTTGCTTGGGAAAACTGCTCTTGGGGTCAAAATGTCTTGCTTCATTCCTAATTACCTAAGGAGCTTTTGGGTGTTTTTACTGTTTACAACATTTTGCTGTATTTGTTTTCATTTAAACTAAATTATGACTGGAAATGTTCTTCCTATCTCCTATTATGCCAATTTTCTACCCCAATTTTTTATGAAAAAGTCAGGTTCTGACTGAAGCAGCTAAGCTGTGGCTTGAGCAGTTAAGAACTCAATTGGTATTCAGGGATATGTTTCCAAATTTTAACTATTAGTTCTGCAATTAGAGAGAGACAGTTTCCCTGTGGAAGATAGGAGTGGAAGCCAGAAGCTACAGGGAATGGAAAGATCTGGAGATATGTTTTACTGCTTTGATAAGGGCTGTGATTTTAATCAGTCTTCTACCACACTGGACAAAATCATTCCACTTCTAAGCAGTAGTGGAGATACAGAGTGGGTACAATACTCAGAGCTCACAGAAAGCATGATGTCACATTCTCATGGTTAGCAGATATGAAAATTGCAGCTGGATATTTCCTGTTCAAAAATATTCATGTACTACCTACTGCTTTTATCAATGCTATCAGAAAACCTTGTAAGTAACAAACATCTATATTAAGTCCTTATGTTCACGGTTTCATCTGGGCATGATTTTTCCTAATTACTACTGTGATTGGAAGGAGTAGAAGTACAGTTATAATCCACACAGATTTTCACAAGAAAAAGAATCTTAATGAGAATCTAAATTAGGCCAAAGCATTGGTGAATCTGGAAAATTAATTAATTAATTGTCCAGTATTTTCAAGTGACCGGCAGTGCTAATTGAGTAAAAGACAGTGGCTTACAACAGGTCCAGCTTTCCATGTCTCTAATGCAACTGTGATTCCTGCCAAAGCAATCCAAAGAATTGGTATTATGATTATGCACTTTCAGTTCCAAAGGATTTTTTAAGTTTCTGACATAACCGATTATATTTATTAGTCTTCTATTTTAAAGTCAACAGTGTCATATAAAAAAGAAATAAGATAATGCACTTTCTCCTTCTTTTTCTATAACCACTTTAAATTTCAAAAAATGATTGAAAAAGAGCATAATGTTTTAATGGTCTAGTTCTCTTAGAAGACCTCCTCTTGTCTAAAATTACATTTTTCTCCTTTCTGTAGTCTTTATATCTTACGCTGCACTGATAAATTTGTAGAATTGTATTCAGACTGTTCCCCAGACAACTTGTTTACAAGCACTTTAATATGACTGACTACATACTTCATCTTTTGGACTTGCACTTTGCCTATCCTCTGTGCTGCTTCAATGTCTCATGAGCAAAGACAAGTCTGTGTAAAAACAAGACAAAACAACACCAACAACAAAACCCCAAGAAAACCTCACTTCTCTGAGCTATAGCTTGTCATATCTTTTCTTTTTTTTAATCTTGAACCTATTTTCTACACTTTTTTCCTTGAATTTTCTTTAGCTTTTGGTCTAATAATGTATACTTGCTAGCACTTACTCCTTGGAATAGTACTCAAGGTCCTCTTACTTTGTTTATTCTCACAGAATTTACTTCTATTGTATGTTTCTCTTCCAGAACACCTAGAGTGCTCTTCGACCTTTTATCTCACTTTTCTTTTCAACCTGAAGCCTTTCACATATGGACTCGTTATTACCTGGTACAATACTAACATTCATAGAAGCATATAATAGAATGACTTAGGAAGGGACCCTAAAGATCATCTAGTTCCAACCCCTCGCCATGGGCAAGAATGCCACCCACTAGATCAGTTTGCTCAGGGCCACATCCAACCTGGCCTTGAACACTTCCAGGGATGGTGCAGCCATGACTTCTCTGCACTGCCTCCTCCAGTGACTCATCACTCTCACAGTAAAGAATTTCCATCTAACTTGTAGCTTAAATCTCTCTTCTTTTAGTTTAAAACTGTTCCTTCTTGTCCTATCACTCTCTGCCTGTGAAAAAGTCACTCTCCATCTTTTATATAAACTCCTTTTACGTACTTAAAACCTGTGATGAGATGTCCTCAATCTTCTGTTCTCCAGGTTGAACTTTCTCAGTCTGTCTTCATAGGAGAGGTGCTACATCCCTTTGAACACCTTTGTGACCTCCTCTGCCTCTGCTCTAACAGATCCATGTCTGTCCTTTTTTGGAGAGCTCCAGAGCTGGATGTAACTCCAGGTGGGGTCTCACAAGGGCAGAGCAGAGGGGCAGAATCCCCTCCCTTGACCTGCTGGCCGTGCTGCTGTTGATGCAGCCCAGGATGCAGTTTGGCCTTCTGGTCTGCAAGCGCATATTGCCAGGTCATGCCCAGATTTTCCTCCACCAAAATCTCTCAAATCCTTCTCCACAGGGCTTATATCATTTTTTGCACTGAACCTTGGTTGTGAATTCCCTGTTTAGTCAAAATAATTTTCTGATATATCTGTATGTGTTTCAAGTTTATTAATTTTATGCTTCCTTTTTTTATTTATCAAAATTACATTTTTGAAAGAAATTCCAGAAGTTTATGATCAATATTCTGGTTAGAATCACAGAATTATTGAAGTTGGAAAAGATAATCTAGTTCAACTGTTAACCCAGCACTGCCAAGCCCACCACTAAACCATGTCCTTAATTGTCATATCTATGTGTCTTTTAAATCCCTCCATGTATGGTGACTCAACCATTTCCCTTAGCAGTCTGTTCCAAGACTTCATAACTTTTGGTGAAGAAATTTTTGCTAATAATCAAATGAAATCTTTTGTAGTACAAGTTCAGGCCACTTCATCTTTTCCTAACCCTTGCTACCTGTGAGAAGAGACCGACCCCCATATGGCTACAACCTCTTTTCAGGGGGTTGCAGAGAGTGATAAAGTCCCCCCTGAACCTCCTTTTCTACGGGATGAGCCCCCTCAGCTCCTTCAGCTGCTACTCACCAGACCTGTGCTCCAGATCCTTCCCCAGCTCCATTGCCCTTCTCTGGATACCCCCAGTGCCTCAGTGCCTTTGAGGGGTTCAGAACTGGACACGGGCTCAAGCTGTGACCTCACCAGCGCTGAGAGATGATCACTGCCCTGGTGCTGCTGGCCACACTGTTTCTGATACAAACCAGAATGCCACTGGCCTTCTCACCTGCCTGGGCACACGTTGGCTCATGTTCAACTGCTGTTGACCCGGACCCCCAGGTTCTTTGCCACTGGGTGATTTTCAAGCCACTCTGCCCCAAATCTGTAGCACTGCAATGAGATTTTTGACCCTAGAGCAGGAAGGACCCAGTTATCTGCTATCATCTCTGCAACACTTGTGCAATTCTTTTCAATAATTTATGAAAATAAATATGGATTGAACATTATTTAAAAAATAATAAAATTGCCATGTGTTTAAAAAAAAAAATTGAAGTAAGTCCCCTTTCTTTAGTCATTAAATATCCTTCTTTCTATATCTGTGCTTTTCAGTCAGTGGGAATGGGCATTTAAGAAAGAGGAAGTATGACAAAAAGTTACTGAAACTTTGCTGTTGATAAGCTGTGTAGCTGGCTCATCCAGCATTTTATTTCATATTTCAGATACAGTAGATATACCTCCATGCAACTTTGCAGTCAATTTTGCCAAAACATCAGTCCAAATGTTCTTATAATTTACTTGTATGATACACTATGAAATTGTCTTTGCTCAACCTACTGAAGGTTTGCACTGCTGTATGTTCATTTTCCTCCCACCTTCTTTGTTCTTGAAGTATTCAAATTATTTTCAACATTCCTGCAATGTAAAAGAAAGCAGCTTAATTTTTAATATATCTATTTCTTCTCTTCTAAGTCCTGACACACATGATCACATTTATCAATTTAGTCCTACAGTGTAAATGAAAAATAGTCAGAGAACATGGTCTTTACTTTCACTGTTCTTCTAGCTGTACCATTAGCATGTTATATGGATGGAATCTGAGCAAATTTGTTAAGATTATTAACAAAAAGTTGTAAAATCCATCCTTCCGTGGTGCTTTTCAACTATGTAATTATCTTATTCACTCTTTCTTCACTTCATTTTCATAAATGATGCCTCTTCATGTATTATTCTAGATGTATTTTTCTAACCATAGTACTTCAAAATTTTGATTGTTGGCTGGAACCCCATTGTGCTCAATGCTGTATGCATTCAGATCAATAATGAATCAAACTTGTCCCTATAATGAAAAGTATAAGAATAAGATGAAAGACCATGTATTGCCACCAATAAATGGGATAAAAAAACATAAAAGGAGACCAATTTTCCCTATTTTATGAGTATTACCTGACTTTACAATTTTTATTTTGAGAATATGTATTTTAATTTGAATTGTCCCGTGTCCGAGAAATAGACATTTTTTAAAAACTACATTGGTTTTACATTTTAAAAAATATGCCTAGTTGTTGCTTATGCTTTTAAATCTACAGGTATGCACTCTGATACACCGTAAGAAGAACTTTTTCATTAAGAGGACACGGTCCATTGTCATAATTAGCATGGTGTTGGCTGCATTTTGCTTGTGTGTCTCCAACTAATGACTTTCTGGTCTATGCCATCCTATTAAAGAGACAGGAATAAGCCAAATTTTGGTCTATACTTGAGCTACTTTGGGAAAACTGGCATATTTGCAGGATTAATATATTTTTGATGTTATTGTATTTCACAGTATTATTTTTTGTTGGACATATCTTAAGCCTGTTTTATCTTAACATTTTCTGAGTTTGAAAGTATACTATAATTCTTACTTCTAGACCACTACTTCCAGTTCTATGTATGGTCTTAGACTTGTACTCTTTGGCCCAATATGGTTAGAGGCTGGATTTTCCCACTGAGCTTCGGCAACAGGTAGCTCTGACAGATGGTGAATTTTTGTGTTCTCACTTCCTTTGATCATGCAGCTGAGCCATCAGCAGTAGTACCACCACAGCTTAGGACTTCTACAAACCAGCCTAATGGCTGCTCTTTGATAGAGGGACGACAAGCAGATAAGCAACAATGATTCTGGGACTGTTCCTTTACTTTGCTGTAAAATTTTGTCAGATCTGTAATATGTTGGTTTTGCACAGCCTGGTTTTTGGTAGCAGGGGGGCCATAGAGGTGGCTCCTGTGAGAAGCTGCTGGAAGCTTCCTCCATGTCTGGCAGAGCCAATCTCTGATGGCTCTGAAGACAGGCATGCTGCTGGCCAAAACTGGGGCTATTAGAAACGCTAGTAACGCCTCCATGATGACATGTTTAGGAAGAAAATCAAAACAAAGTGGGGCACATGCAGTTTTCTCCAGCCAGAGAAGAGGAGGAGGNGGGGATGCAGAGATCCACCCGCAGCCCGTGAGGGAGGTGTTCACGCTGGAGCACCAACAGCAACAACAAATTCACAAACTGTTCTTCTGAATTCTGTACAGATCACACTTTGGATATTGTTATCAGGATGGGCTGTGTGATCCTTGTCATGCTTCTGATCAAGGCGAGGACGGACAAGGAAGTGGTAAGTATAATCCTAAGGAAATGCAATCTGTTTTAAGCACTGATTATTATAGAAACAGCACATATAACTTTGGCTCATTTGCACATCCCTGCATGAATATTCTGTGTGGATGGTTCTTCTCAGGCATAGTATGTGTTAGGGAAGGCTGGGAATGGAGCAAGATCAAATCTAAGTGTAGAGCTTGCTCAGAAGTAGGGTTTATAGTTATAGGAAATTTTAAGTGAGTGTTAAGGTTTGTTTGCTGTCCACATTAAATCAAAAGCATATCCTTGCTTTATATGTCTGGAGTTATACAGTAGCTGCTTAGGGCAATCGGTGTTCTTTGCCAGTTTCTCAAATAATCCCTGCCATTAAACTGATGAGTCTGTCATCTGCACTGGTTGATTGCAGAGGACTTGGCTCTTGAGCAGCTGTATGAATCCAATTTGAGTCTTCCACAGTTTGTGAGATCCCTGTCCCTGTGGCAGATCCACGAGGAGTTAAAATGGTTCCCTGGAAACCCATCTCTGCAGTCAGTTAAACCCAGGATGTTTGAAATGAGACAGTTGGGCTCAATGAATTGCTTGTTTCTGTGTAACTTTATTTTGTCAGGGCTTATTTGACTAGCTGTACACGTTGACAGCCACCGACAGACAAATACCTTATCAGTGGTCTAAACAGTCTGATTGTTCAGAGAAAAATGGATTGTACTTGATGCATTTTTCAAGTATTTCAAACAAAACTCTCCACACTACAGAAATGTGCCTGATGCTTTCACAAAACTTATATGCAATAATTGGAAATATTCATAATCATTCCCTATTTCCTTTCTCATCTCAGTTCTGTTTGGTTCTGTGAAGATTTTGTGATCAGAGATAAACTATAATGTGATGTTTTGGATATGACTAATGATAAAAGGAAGTATATGGAAACGTTATCAATTTCATAGGGCTGGGATAGCTCATTATAATGGGAAACATAAATTTGAACCTGGGTCTCTTATAGCCCAAGCAAATTTCAAATCCAGGTTGTGGTGCATGTCCATAAGCATTCTGATAAAATTTTATTTTCAGACAGCTGCTTTAATGATTAATATTTTCTTCAAAAAAGGATTTAAAAATATGTACAAATAAATTAAAATTACTGGGGCATACAGACGTTCTCTACTTTGCTTCATCTGCAGTGTGTCATAATTAGGAAGTAACAGTATTGTAAATTTGCCAAAGCACCTCCAGAACAACTGCATCATCTACAACTGCTTTAATGCCCATATCAGAACTGCTGCTTCCCCACCAACACCAGGGCTTTAGGAGGGAGGATGCCATACACTAGGTCAGGTTATGAACAGGAGATCCCTCTCTCTAAAACTCACACCAGAGTCATCAGGACAGACAGATGAACAGTGAAGTATCTGAAGGTGTGTCAGAAAACAGACTTTAGAACAGAAATCTATTAACCCAGAAAAAATTATTTTCTCACCCCTTAAAGTCAAACTCTCAGTGATGGTAGGTGTTCCCAAACTGCAGTCCTGCCATCTGTGCTATAAAGTCATCAAAAGTGGTATGTTGCTAAAACATGTTATTTCTTTCTATTACAAAAATGAACAGGCTTGAATTTATGACATTTGCTTAAAATTAACCTCAAAGTGTTAATCCTGTGTTATTCTTTGATTTGTAAAAGTTCTAACTCTTTCTCAGATATCTCCAGCAAGCTATTGGCTTTTTGTTTGCTTTGTTTTGACCTTACCAGTGAGATTTCTTAGAGAAATAAAATTTAAGTGATCATATCGTATGTCTATCTCTCCCTTCCTTCTGCTTGTCCATAATTTTTTAACCTGTCCCCCAAGTTCAATGAACTTTGACATAGACGCAGTAATTTCAAAAATGCTCTGTTTATTAGACATATTGTGAAAACAGACATCTAAATACTTGAGAGAGAACGTACGGCTGTCTGCAGTATGACCTCAGTTCTTGTCAAACAGCAGGGAATACACACAGAAGGACTGCATTTAGAACTTCAAAATTCAGATAAATTTTATGTGGAAGTCATATCTTCCAATATAACTTGGAATCAACTCCACAGGAAACTAAAATATATGGTTTAATTTGTTCATGGAGATATTGTTTTTACTTTTAAAAATGTTTCTTTAAAAACATTTCAGTTGTACATTTCACCATATTACTTTTTTAAAAAAATGCCTAACACTACATTTCTCTTTTTACATTCTCACTGTTTTCTTTTTCCTTTTCTCAAGAAACTTAGAAATACTCAACACCTGGATATGGAGCTGTAGCAGTCAGAATGAGGTTTCCTCTGCATTTTTTGGCTTCTGAAGTATCTGAACCCTTCCATTCTCTTGCCTTTCCTACATTGGCACTAAGGGAGCTGTTTTGGAGATTAACTTTGCTGTCCTGCTTTCTATAAACTATCCTGAACCACCTTTATGAGATCTGTGCCATGCTGTGAACCTAAGTGTTGCAATCTGGACAACTATTTGCCTTCTAAGCCACAACCAAAGTTGTCAAGTTAATAGCATGTAATTAATGAACAGGAATCCTTCTGTCTTGTGCTGAGTTCACTTTTTTCTAGACCATGAATTCATAATGGAGAGCCAATAAACCTCGGGGAAAAAAAAAAACCAAAAGGGAACAAAGAAAGTTATGGCTGGGCATTTTGCTCCTTTGTGCAGAAGGAGCACGTCTTCATACAGAACCTCCTGAGGCAATCTGCTCAACAGGCTACCCCATCTGATGAAGTCTATCATTGTCCTGATTTTTAATAGAAGTCTGCTTTTAAGTCTCTTGTTTGTGCTTCAGTACTTGCAGACTACAGAGGGATCACAGTGGACTCCTTCATTTACCTTTATTTACTGATCATGTGTAGGAAAAAGAGAGCCGACAGAGGTCTTCACCCTTACAACATTGAGTGAAGTACCAAGCTCAATGTGTGGGAAAGAATTTTACACAAATTGCAGAATAATAAAAATGAGAAATCCACAATAAAATTACTTTTCCTGCAGCAAAGCATCAAAACACCTACAGAGCGGGGTGGGCTCTTTATTTGCACCTACAGTGCATCATGTATTTGTTTGCAGCTGAAACACGCCTCTGTTCCTTCTAACCAAACTTGCACAGAAGCAGCTGTTCCCAAACCACCCTTGTGACATAACTCCATTCTGTGTCTGAAGTCATTATCGTAGTCCTGTTGCCGTGACAACATAACACTCTCTGTTGCTAATGCGTATGTCTCAGAAACAATTAGAGAAGTACCACTATCCCCAAATTGACTTTAATTAGATTAGTTCAAAAATTAGTCTCTAGTACCACACATTGGGGGGAAGTTTGTGATAAATCTCTTCTTTAATAAATTATTCCAGGCGAAAGGAGTTTGGTTCAGCTATATTCCCCATTTATAGCTCTTAACTTTTTAGCTGAGCCTAAGAAAAATATGTGAAATCAACAATTCTATTCCTATTACTTCGGAATATGCAATAATCACATTTAATCAGGAAGTCTTAAAAGGAAAGTGAACATTTCTTGTTAAATGCCTTGCTTCTCCTTCTGAATATTTTAAAATGTTCAGATCTAGAAAGCTTTAGGCTCTTATTGCAATTATTTTTTTTCGCCTTGCATTACAGTGCTAACATGGGAATTCACTACAGGATGCATCTGATTATACAAACCTATCTCTTCATAAGAATGGACATCATTTGCCACTAAGATAAGTTTTCAAACCTCATTACACATAATCTTTATCTCACCTAAATTTTAATGATATAATTTTCAGATTTTTATCTCATCTTTTCTCTTAGTTCTTTATACTAATTTACAGTTTGATGGTGATAATAGAGACAATATAACAAAATAGTTTTGAGACTGGTGGCTTCCAGTTTCCAGTCCTGAACTCCTGTATAGTTATGATGTTTTTATCTAGCATGATGTGGAAGCAAAAAATGTTTGGGATTGTGAGCTTTATAAATGTAACCAGACATTACAGGCTCACCAAATAAAAAATATTCTTCAAACAGAATTTGTTGTAAGATCAATCCTGCCAAAGTTGCTGGTTCTGTGTTACTCCACTACTTTTCTGAACTCCTTATTTGACAGATGTCACTATAACAACATGCAGTTGTCATGTCACAGAGCAGGATGTGTAACTGTCTTGAAACTAATTTCTTGTTTATTTAAAAACATGTTCCATGTGAGACTTTTTTTTTTCCTTTTTGTAAGTGGAAAAAGGCATCATTCAAAAACAAGTATTAAAAAAAAGCTCACTGCTTCAAAAAATATTTTAACAAATTATAAAAAATAACCCAAAACACAAAAAAACCCCCAACAGTATAAGCATATTTTTCTCTCTTTTATTTTTTACATATAATAAAAATAATAATGGTAATAATAACTATAGCAATTCAGTGTACTGTTCAAACTGCATTACTTTATATTCTCACTCAGTGGCTGAAAAGAATCACAACTGCTAGATTTGGTAGAGTTGAAAAAGGATAGTATTGAGCACTAATTGCTTCCTAAGTCAGTAATTTCTCTAAGCTGCAATTAGATGAAGAAATGAGGTCTTCACAAAGAAAGTGGGGTAATTCCTAAATACCCCTCAGCAAAACTAATTGTTGCATATGCGTGATGACAATCCTTCCTCAGCTGAGAGACAGTGGATCTAAGCTCTGTCTCACCTTGTGGCTGAAATGCACATCACTCTGGTATAGATTCAGCCCATAGAATCAATGCCCATAATGGCATAGAAAATATCCATATGTTTTTGAGAGACCCATGGATAGCTCATTTTGTCAGAATTTTGCCATTTTTGAGGACACGAGAGTCTCCAAAATAAGGACTGGTTCAAAAAGTCTAGTGATCCCAGAAACCTGCCTAGAGCATTAAAAGAAGAGATCTCTGCACCATGACCACATCCAATCACTCTGAACTCAGCACTGAAATCAGATTCTTCAGGACAGACCATCTAGTGGGAAATGACATGGAGCTTTCACAGTTTCTCGAAGATATATGTGGTTGTGTACATGCAACCTTTGAAGAAAAGTAATTCTTTAGATACCATCAAACACTTTGTCAGATTTTGTGAAATCTGTGAGTCCCTTATTTGAATGCATTAGGACCTCTATCAGTGGGTGCATTTAGAGTCCTCTAGGAACCTGTCACCTGAGTAAATTCAAACAGGTGGCACTGAGCAGTTTGACATAAAAATCCCGCTTTGACCATCTTCTCTAAAGACTGTATCTTGCACTAGATTTCAGAATGTTTATAGAAGATTAGGATTTGTATACAAAACAATTTTGACTGCTTGTTTCAGGGCTGGATAAATGACATTGTCCCTCATAGATTTTACAGGCATTATACTCATCAAGCGACTCACCTAAATAAAGAATTCTCCTTGTTAAGTTCCTGCTGTGCGTGGCTTGGAACTATTTTTAAGACATGAGCATTAGCATTCATCTTTTCTTTCTCTCTTTGTGGTTTCCTCTTACTTAATTTAGACACCTGACCACTCAATAATTTCCATGTATTTCACTATTAGCTCATGCACTGTATTTGGAGGCTGGACAGATACTTTGGGATAATATACATTTTTACCCTCAGAGGACCTAAAATTGAGTGTTAAATATCCAGAGAAAGAAATTTATAGACACTTTTTTTCCTTCTTCTTTTGTGATAAGCAATAGAAAACATGTGAAATAAAATTACAGCAAAAATATTAGCAAGACTGTTTCAGAAAGTCCCCTGATGATACATGAGTAGACCACAGTGCTGCAACTTGTATAATCTTAATTTTTATTCTTTATTAAAGGTGTAGTTAAGCTTAACAAGCAATGAGTCTCTTTGTATTTGTTGTGGGTGCTTGTGAATGAACAAATTGGGTCTGTGTCTGGTAGCAGGGAAGATGAGTGTTTCTACTGAAATTATTGCTGGGTTATTAATTCACACAGCTGGTGTTCCTTTCTCCTGGAGATGTGGGAGACTGAAGAGCAGGGCATTTAAATGCTGTTGACTATGTCTATTTTAGCAAGTAGTATAGTGCCGCAGAAGGCCACTGGATCAAAGCAACTAAAACCACAAACTTTACATGTGGATCATGTGGTTCCAGCAGAGAAGTTCCCAGCCCTGGAGGTGTTCAAGGCCAGGTTGGAAGGGGCTTCAAGAAACCTCTTCTAGAAGGAGGTGTCTCAGCCTGTGGCAGGGGGATTAGAACAGGACGATTTTTAAGTCTCTTCCAACTCAAACCATTCAATGATTTATTATATAGAAACACTGGCTTATATATAGTGTGAGACTGGAAAAAATATCCACAAACTTTGGTTCAAATCTGTCTGAAGGATCGGTGTTCGAGATTTCATGTCCTTATCAGGGGTTGAAATATATTTTTCGTGGGCCTGAAACTGATCTTTCACTTCTGTTTCCTCACATAGAACACTTGCTCATGTACACCAAATCACCTCTGAAATGGAAACTATGCAATAGAGGTGGTTACTGGAATTTTGTTTCAGAACTACATTATTGCTCTATCCTAAAAACTAACACAGGTCCAGCTTTTTATGAAAATGTTTTATTTACTGATCTAGAAAGAACTGCAGCTGGTATGCTCTCAGGAGCACCGCAAAAATATTGCTCCACTTGCCAACTTTTCCAATACAGGCATTCCTGGTCAGAGCACGGTCACCTCTGGCAGTTTGGAAATGATATCTAACACAGACACTGAAGGGTAGAATAACGTTAAAGATATGAATGATAAGGTGACAGAGATGTGTATAGGGTAAACGAGTAGTTTCAGTGCCTGTTTCTTCTATACTGAATATTCTTTGAAGAACTTAATATTTGTCAGTAGCTCTTGTAGTGATAGATTTTATTTCCTAGTTATTCTGATGTTTCATTCTTCTGCCTCTTGGTAGGGCTGTTCTAGTTTCCAGAGCAGTCAAGCTGGATAGTGTTCTTTGTCAGAAGAGTTCCACATAAACCTTTCCTAAATGTAATCTACATGGACAGAGTATAAACTTTGGATAACTTACTTCATTAAAGTAAACCAAGGAAGTGTTTTTTAAAGGACCAAGCATCTTTAATATTACTATTACTACTACTACTATTATTATTATTATTATTATTATTATTATTATTATTATTATTATTGTTACATCATTTTATATGGCGTTTGTAGAGATTACTGCAATGTTTTAAAGTGAGTTTAGAAATTTATAATAAGAACAACAATAATAAATTCTTGGCAATTATTTTGGTCTTGTGCTTTGCATCATTACTTTTTCCCCAAGTTCTTCAAGCACAGTTGATGCCAAGATGATTTTTGCTTTTTCTTCTATATACCTTTCACACAGTTCTATGTATCCACAAGTATTAGCATGCATACTTGTAATTCTTTAAGTCTGATAACTTAGCATAGTTCTAGTGTTCTGTAGGGCCAGGAGACCAAACACCCCAGAAGCCCTGAGGCCAGGAGACCAAACATTCTACTATCCTGGGGAGCCAAGGTCCCCTTCTAGAACATATTCTGTAAACTAGAGGTTAGCCTACCCAGGGTGGGGAATTCCATAGATGGGGAGAATATCACACCATTCACCCAAGCCCCTTTTATTGGGCCCCTTGTTAGATATGCTAATGTGTAAGGTCTATAAACTGTATATGCGATTTACCGTGCGGGTGCATGGCGACGCGTTCCACCTTGGCGAAGCGATGCATCGATAGGATCCTATTAAAGATAGCGAGGTAAACCCCCTACCCCTTTAACTGTGTCTGGCTTTCATTTCTTAAGACCAGGAAACGGCATCACAGTAGGTAACAAAACTCTCAGGATCAATAACATAAAACCAGAAACCCCACAATGAGTTTGTGGTGGGCAGTACCCAAAGACATAAATTATATCAGATTGCTCTTCAAAAGTGGTTAAGAGTTTATTTGCCTCATAAAAAAATCTGAATTCTTTGCTAATTCCCTTTGAAGTATTCACAGATATTTAACATGAAAAAATTTACAAAGGAAATCTGAAATTTTTTAAAATGTCTCAAAAATGTGTCACAGGACAACTATTGAGGACAACGCAACCTCAGTTGAAAGAGGAATTGTGTCAAAGAATTTTACACTGGATACAGATTTGCTCCTGTGCATCTCCACCTGATATTGCTGCAGATCACTGAGAAGATCTGAAAAGCAGGGTGAGAATACTGTCACAGAGATTGTTATTCTGCTCATCTTGGGCAAAATTGATGGTGATAGGAGCAGAAAATTGAATCAAGAAGATTTTGTTTTGTTTTGTTTTGTTTTCTTCTCTTTTGCCTTCCCCTTTTCATCATTCTTCAGAGCCTAAGCTTGGAAAATTCATGGAAACTACTAGGTGAATAAAAGAAGAGATGGATTCCCAGATGAAAGTTGTGGATGAGATGTGAGAATTAAAATGCTGAGGGACTTGGAACAGCAAGCTTACAAGTACCTACGCTGCATTCATGAAGATGGTGAACACAGGAAACAATCTCCTTTTATGCTGGAGGTAAAATATATTCAGACAAAGATGATGAGAAGGAGCATAGGATTTGTTGTACTAAATCAGACAAGTTTTATATTCCTTCTCATTTTCTGAGTCTTTCATTTTTGCTGCCTTCAGAGGTGACCAATGCCTGGTGCTTGAGGGGAGGTTGAAGAAAAGCCCTTAATGAACTTAACCAGGTGTGTGAAAAAGAAGACACAGAAGAGGATATCTTCTTGACCCCTGCAGCTATCAATTTACCCTTGGAAGCATAACAATAGATTACTTTAAAATTCATAATTTGTTATTACTCGTAAAATTATTCAGCCCTTTAAAAATCTTTCATATTTGACTTAATAATCTCCTGCTGGAGTTAATTCCAAGGGATGACAGCATGCTGTGAAAAGTATTCACTTTCACAATTTTTGCTGTATTTTTGTGTTCCATTTATTTCATTGCACATCCTTTATTGATTTATTATGTCATAAGGTTAAAAGTAGGGTCTTATCATTCTGCACTTCATAAAAATAAATAGAAAGAACAGACCATTCCATCTTCCTGCATGAAATAAAACTCAAGCTGTTTTCATTTTGTATATATATTGAAGAGTTGAGTTTCTCTACTTTCTGTACCTGTAAATAGAGAAGGTAAAAATGACAAAGTATTTTATGCGGTATATTCTGCATATACTGTTTCCCTGTGTATTTTTTTATTATCAATAGGTTGATTGACCCCTAAAGAAATTTCAGGAGCAACTCAGATACTAATGTAGAAAATAACCCTCACCTATCAAATAATTTTTGGCACTCATCATCCCCAACTTTGAGTTTTACTCCAGAGTATTACATGGAAATAAGAATGGGAAATATTATATTTTTAGACAAAAAAGGGAACATTGCATTTATCCTGCCATATGCACAACTTTATCAAGAAATTCCTATTTTTATATTAAACTCTACATTTTAAAGGATCTGAAATCCTTCAAACCATGATTCATAGAATTAATTAGAGACAACTGCATTTATGTCTGTGAATTCTGGACTGAGATTCTTTCAGCATGTTTTTAGATTACATGTGAGACTGCCTTGATTCATAGATCATCACACTTTCTAGTACTAAGTGGAAATAGAAGTTAAGAAATGTGCACCCAAACATACCAAAGCACTATTTCAGGGATACTTAATAGCATATGGAATCTTACTGTTGGTTTCCCAGAAATGTACATACCCATATTTGTATATTGACAAATACAATCTTAATTAGCCTTTAGCACAAGTAGCTGATGAAGCTACTTTGCTGTGAAATCAAATCCTGAGTATCTATATTGATTCAGGTAAGCACAGATAATTTTTTTTCTACTTCCACTTCTAAATGGAAACTAAATTGTGTTTACCCACTATCTATATTCCTGTAGGCAGCTCTCTGGTAAGAATGGAAGCTGTGCTGTAGGTTTTAGCCTGCAGGTCAGTGTGGTCAGTCAAACAGACTGAATGACTCCAGAGGACTTCCAACCTCACAGATCCTTCTATTTGTCGTGCTAGCTTTTCCCAGGGCATCTCCATCTGAGGAAAAAAACCACAGCCTGAGCAACTTTATGTTTCTCTTTCAACATTGAAGTGTGTCTGTAGCTGCACAGGACGATGAGAAAGGGGAGACTGGAAGGAGATGGAAAGGGCTTTAGCAATGCTTCTTGCTCCTTCTCATTTTCTCAGCTCTTCTCTGCATTTGAGAGGCATAGCTGTGTGCCAAATGGGTCATCAGGAGAGAAGCTACAGGGCAGCCCTGCTCCTCATGCATGGCTGCTTCCTCTCTGTAAGGGCTCCTAAACCCCAGACACTTCAGTTTGGGTCCTTTGTATTCCCAGCAAGCTGGAGGTCTGCAAATCTGAAGTACTTCTATTTGGGCACATATAAGCAAGATGGTGTGTACCAGAAATTTTCTCCGCCTCTCTTCTGAACATGTCAATGCATCAGCTGTCTGCAGAACACTTCTATATACCTTCTGAAAGGGTTGGGCCCTGCACAAAGTGGAATTGCAGGTGTTAATATTTTTTTTTTTTTTTAATAGTATGGAGAGAATTGATGTATGTTTCAGAGATCTGGGTTTCCGTCAACAACACATCTTTGAGTTAGATGGTTTAGTACCTTTACTCAGTAATTCCAGATGTTCACCCAGATGTGCATATTTCTGTTTAAGAAATAGAAATGTTGCCACTGCTGACCAGCCCCTGTAATCAGATCACTGCTCCATCTGCTGCCGTGTAGTAGCCTGGTATGTTTAAAGCATTCAGCCATTGAGTAGGTGACCCAGGTTCAAATTCTTTTTCTGCCTGACAAAGGGTATTACCTGTGAAATGTTTTATGGTGATAAAAAAGTGAAGAATTTTTTGTTCTCTTTTCCTCTTTGAAGCTGGATCTGTGTGTATAAATGATTGCAAGGGTCCCTGGTCTCAGAAAGGAAAGAGCATACTGGTGTAACTCTGCACCTCAGTGCTGAGTAGTGTTGCCTCAGAGAAAGAAGGCTGACTGCATGGAATTTTTTATGTCCAATCATCACTTAATTTTGTCACAGGATTGGCCCTGGGAGCAGAAACTGATATTTTCTCACTGGCTGGTGAATGAGTGTCTTTGTGTTGCCTCGGTACAGAGGTCATTATTTTGAGGTTGCTGAAAGCCCCGATTCACTGCAGTGGGTACCTGCATGCCCACCAGAAGTCCTGCATGTCACAGAGCCATGTCATTAGCACGGGGTGTTGCATTACTGAAGCTTTTAGGCATTTAAGTATTAAATTGGATCCAGTCTGTGATGTCTTTCACTGTCTGACTTTTTTTATTTCTTGCTGCTTCAATCTGTGCTGAAGATAATCCAAATTTGTGACATTGTTATACTTTGTTTGCTTTCTCCTTCTTACAGGAAATTGTTATTTTCAATTCCTTTTTATATCATTCCTTTCCAGCAATAATTATGGCTTACTTGATCAAGAGATTCAGAGGTTGGTAGTATGAGTCACTTTTCCTATTCAGTTTCCACAATGTCAAAATGACGCTTTCTTAAACTAACACCTTCCAGTATTTTGCAGTACCAAAAGCACCTCTATTCTCCATTCCTATAATTTCCAGTCTCTTTTTTTGTTAAACCACAATCATATCATCTGCATTTTCTTCATGCAAGTCTTTTATTTCATATCAATGCACATCCAACAGGTTACCTCCTCCTGTGCAACCAGTACCTCTAATTGTTAGTGAAAATCCACCCTCTAGTTTCTTTTGTCTGTCTCTAATGTAAATCTCATGCATACAAATTTATTTTTCTTTTTTTTTTGCTGCATTACAGATACAGCAAAAAACCCAAAGAAACTAATTTCAACTCTGAAACTACTAAATTGTGTGTGCTCAGCACTTGGAGAATCATAACAGCTGGGGATGGAAGGAAAGCTGATGGGTCAGGCTATTCTCTCCTTTCCCACCGCCAGATTGTTCTGAACAATATATTCTTAACATTGCCTGGCCTATTTTTAAATGCAGCGTTTTTTCATACTACTTAAGTCTGAAAAAGTGAGAGACAGATTACTCTTTTATAGCAGAATGACTCTCTTTGACTTTATGACAGTTAAATTTATTTTATTGGGTGTATAGATGAAGATGAAGTGCATTTAATTTTTTTAAAGAACTAAAATATGGGTAATATGAAATCTGAACTGAAGAAGGAACTGGTCCAAAGACACTAACAAATTTGTGAATTTTCAGGTTCTGAAAACTGTGTGATGACTTTCTGAAAGACAATTACTTGGCATTTTTTGTTACAACTTCTATACTCTCAGGCAGATAACTCTTATACTAAACTACAAATAGGCCAAATACTCAGCTGTTATAAATCCAGTATCCCTGCTGACAGTGCTGCTTGGCCAATTTGCACCAGCTTAGGATCTGTCCTTTTGATCTGGCCATATGTTTTTTTGATGATAAGCATCACAAATTAGGAATGGATTTACAGAAAATCTCCTTTTCTCTTTTACATCCCTAAGGATGCATAGGTGAGCACA
The DNA here is from genome assembly GCA_013397845.1 of Melanocharis versteri. Lineage (NCBI taxonomy): Eukaryota > Metazoa > Chordata > Aves > Passeriformes > Melanocharitidae > Melanocharis > Melanocharis versteri. The sequence goes on from VZTG01008003.1 coordinate 682,260, forward strand.
AGCTTTCAAATATTAGCGGCTCTGACTTTGGCATTAATGGCTGCTGTTTCAAAATACACTACTCTGTTGCAAACTTTCCAGTTTCCTGACTACAGGAAATTATACTGCAAGTGACTCTCAATCAGGTATTTCACTGAGAAATGACACCATCAAAACTAACCGGAAAATGTTATGGGAGCTAAAGTGTTAAAAATGGTACTGAGTATGTATCTTGCCTTCTTAAGTTTAGCCTATAAACATTATTTACTAAGTTTTAATTTTTGTTCTGATTTTATTGGATTCAAACCAGAAAAATGCATAATTAGAAATGGGAGAGCAAAGCAGGATGTCGGAAGAGCAGCAAAGCTATTCAAATGACAAAATGAGAGAATCAACACCGAAGGAAAAGGTCTCCCTGCAGTTGTGTGATGTGCCAGTGGCCTCAAAGGACCATCTCAACAGACTAAAGTATCCCTCAAAAATTTTGCTTCTGCCAATATTAATCAAGTTGTACATGAATAAAAGAAATAATAATAATAATAAAAAAACCCACTTAGAACTGAACAACATGGAATGCACACGATAAAGGGGATATAAAAGAGTCTTACTGTGAATTGAGTTTATTTTTTGGTGATTAATTTAACGTATATATACCTCAGGTTTTTTGAAACTATAATTTAGCATGTTGTCAAGTAAGCCACTACTAAGGGGATAATATCAGAATGGCTCAAATATTTTCTTAACTGGGGACAGAATTCTGAGCAGCAACCACCTATGGACTTACAAAAGGATTGATGGTGCTTGATGCAGAGTGAACTACACTGTCACTATGCAGACCTGCTTCTTTCTCTTCCTGTCTGGATACGGGATATTTTGCAGGTGGATCCTGGCACCAGCACTCTCAGGGCTTGCATGTAGGCTTGGGACCTAGTTAAATAGTGCTGCTGTAATTACAAGCTTGCTGCAGGTATTAGAGTAGCATGCTGTTGGTCAAAGTGTAGTATAAATGTGTTTCTACAGGTCAGATTTTGGGATAGAATAATTACATCAGTGTAAGTTCAAAAAATAACTTAATGAGCCAAGTTCAAGAGAAGCTGGACACTGCATTCGTTGCTTTGCTAAGAACTGCTGCTAAGATGGGTGTTGAAAATGTTCCTCAAATGGGAAGACCCCAAGATTCCTTCATAATTGAAATTGCTAGGAAACCTAAATAGATGAATGGATCCTAATTCCCTCTTCACATTCTTAGGGCAAAGTTGTATAATATGTAGCAGATAACAGCATATTCTAGGAAGGTAGCTTGGTTTTAAAGTAAATGTCAAGAGTCCCAGTATAAAAAAAAATTGTTTTATAACAGTATGGGCAAACATGGGAGCAGAGATGAGGTAGAGAGGGAGGAGTGAATTCCGCACAATGATGGCAGTGTTCACCCTTTACTGATTCAACCTGTACCACTTCCACTCCCCTAACAATCATTTAACATGCAACAGTGACTATATTAAGTATTTTTACTACTCCCTACAAAGCCACCCTGGAGGAATGGCACAGCAGACCTGCTAAGGCTCTCAACTTTCATGCTTTTAGCTCCATCTTAATTAGCTGGTGGAGTGAATGAAATTATTTTACCATTCCTGTGTCCCAACTTGACAAACTGGGACTTGGCACTAGCTCAGATTAAGGCACTACATTCAGCTATATATGGTATGTGTTAATGATGCTATTAGTAACACATTGCTGAATGTTAACATGTTAGAGTTTGTAGTTTCATCTCTCCATGGAAGCGACTTGATTAATGTTAGAACTTTTTAACAAAGGTATAATTTCTGTGTCACTGTTTTATAGCGTCAAAGAAAGAGGGATAATCTTTACATTAAGTATTATTATGTTTAATTAAAATGACTGTGCCAGGCTTCATACTCCCCTATCCACTCACACTCATTTAGTGTTTTTCTTTGTTTTTTGAAAAGGGTGCTGTGATTTGAGGGTCCATTGGTCACCTTAGAGAGTGCCCTAATGCCTGGGCTGCTGAGGGCTGACAGGTACATAACAGTACAGTGGTTGCAGGGTGCCCAGTCAGTGATATGTCACTTCAAGACATCTGCAGACCTAGTATTTTTAAATGAAAGCTTGTCATTGGAACAACTAAGAAGGATATTCTAATGAGAGTAGTGACACAATGGGGACACATTCATCAAGGAATTAGCAGGTAGGGTGTTTTTTGGAAGAGAAGATTGTTAATGATTAAATGGCAATCCTACTAATTAAAAGTCAAAAGGAGATAAATAAGGGATAACTCCCATGATAATTGCCAAATCTATATATTTAGAGAAACCTAGCACAACATTAATATTAAATTGGGCTATTATCTGCAGTGTATCTGTGCCAGGGATCCATAAATAAAGACCTCAGGGACTAATCATTAGAAATTTTCATTATTTATCTTCTTCCACATTTTAACAAACAGAAAAGTTATGTCTTCAGTGTAAACCACAAAGAGAACATGGTTTTTTTTGTTTCTTTGTGATTTTTTTGTTTGGGTTTTTTGGGTTTTTTGGTTGTTTTTTTATTAATCTTTTGAGGAGAAGAAAAGAAGGAATAATGCAGTGGGAATGTACAAACAAGAGGAGATCTCAGTCATGAGAAAATCTTTCAAGACAAAACTTGGCTTCTCATTTCTTCTGAGCATTAACCTCCTATTAAGTAAAATAGTTTTATGTCAATGGGTAGCTCCATTGACTTCAATTAAGCTATCTCAGATACCCACCATGCTGAGAGAACAACCACAGCCTTTAAAAAAAATCATCCTACACAGAAATGCAGGAAGAGTAGTGAATCGGGTCATTTGTGTAATTTTAACCATTAGTCCTGCCTTGTACCTTATGTAATAATTTAAGAAAAAAAAAGGTACCTAAAGGCCTTTTTAGGGCCTGTGGTATTGCTACTGATATTAGCACAACTGTTTTATGCCCATTTTTGCAAGACTGAATGTGTATTTTGTGCACAATTTTATGCACAGTTGGCTTCACTGCACCAGGATCTTGCTCTGCACAGAGCCTGGGACAGTTGTCTTCTGGGCTCACCCAATGTAGCTGAAAAACTGAACAGCTTGAGAAAGTGGGTCTTACCTACAAGACTCTCGAGTATTCTGGGAAATCAGAGGAGAGGATGGTGTCAGTTATGCATCAGTACAGAATCTGTAAAGAAGTTTCATTTATTGGAAGCTGAAAGCTCATTTGGAAATCTCCATGGTGAATTGTGCCACGGACAAGTCAGACTGTCCCATCTGGATTGTTCTTGGAATTGCTTTGGTTTGGCCAGATTATTTTTGATCCACCAGATGCTTGAGTTCCCATAACAAAGACAAAGTGTGGGAGACATTTGGCAGCTTGACACTGGGGTACTGACAAAGAAATACAGCTACTGACAACTGGCAGAGCTTTCCTTCACATTCCTGCTGTCACTCTTGTAGTAATCCTCTTTGGCCTTTTGACTACTGAAAAGGGATAATATTTTTCCTTATATTGGATATTATATAGAAGCTAGTAGTTCTAAAGAGTTAAAATACAGCTAAGTACCAAGAATTACTTGAGGGGAGCACTAGACATCTATTGCTGCATGGTAAGCCATTCTATCTTTTTGAAGCATGCCAAGTAAACATGCTGCAGTATCATTCACATGGTCGCACAGAGGTTTTAAGCAGAAGTGATATTCTGCAAGCTGAGATCCTGACTCCTTTCTGAATTCCAGTAGTTTAGAATGGGTAAAAGCCCTGAAAGTTTGGGAAGTCACTCATCCAATATGTGAGGCCAAGGGTAAAAATAAGACCCCTGACCTCTTCCTTCTTCCTCCTTTAGATACTTTTCTCTGAAATGGTGGGTAAGATGCAGGAGTGGAATACTATAGCTATTAAGTGAAAAATGAGCTTTTACAGTAAGCCATGAAAATGAAAGTAATAATTAAATCTTCATGTAACTTTAGGTTGCATTGTAAGTGCTTAGCTGAAAAATTCGTCTTTAACTCATGGCCCGCAGCAATCACATCTGTTATATTTTAGGAACAGAAAGCTAATGAGGTGGAATCTGGAGTACTGAGCTTAATTGGGCTTGTTTTGATTAAGTGTATGTGCTGGGAATATTTTACACACTAGTATAAATTGCAAAACAGTCAACATAAGCCACAAAATTTGCAAAATCCATTGTGGGTAGTGTCAGAGAAAGGACTGTTTCCAATAAACAATAAAAGGCAAAAAGAAAATATCTGAGGTTTTAATGAAAAAAAAAGGTGCATTAATTTACTTAATTAGTGGCTTTCCACGGTTTTAGGTGTATTTCTCTCTTGTTCACATACATGCAAATATACACACAGAGAAACACAAAAATGTGCTGTATATTATAAAACTGTAACAGCTTGTCTTTGGGCTGAGTAGATTAACTCTGACTGGAAAAAGCATTTAAAACTGCATAATCTTTATACAAGCATGAAAAGCTGACATGTCCTTCATATATTACATATTTAGCAGAAATAATAATATTTTACAGCAGTTTTAAAAACATGTGTTTCAAGGGGGAGATAGCATGTGGAGTTTTTCTCCTGCCAGTCCTTATCACTTTGGGCCATACTCTTAGATAATGTAAACCCACATAACTTCATTGACTCTACCACATTTTGCTGATCCACTCAATTTAGATCTGATCTCTCAAGTTCCCATGTGTATTCAAAGCTTAGGAGTTAGGGGAAAAAAAGAGTACCATATTTAACAACATTATAAATGGTTTTAAATGGATTTTTCTCTGCAGTAAAAAATGTTACAGGCTGGATGTCTGATATTATCGTATCATCCATAACTACAAACAGAGGCTGACTCTTCAAAGTAAATTACACATGAATGAAAAGTTTTTCTGTTTAGATAGTAGTCAAAACCTCATCAACAACAACAAAAAAAATTGTCTTCTGCTTTCATTAGTAGCTCTCAAAACAGCTTCCAAGAAAAAATATGCCTCCATCTTTTCACACAAGGGAAGTAAGACACCAAGAACTGGCTTGCAGAAAGCCAGTGACAGAAGTCTCTGAGTGGTGATGATCTGTCCAGTGGCGATGATCTGTCCAGTGGCCAACTGAACTGTTATAGTCTAAGGAGACTGACATAAGCCACATCATATGGGGCATTTGACTATTGAATCTTCCTCTGGCTTGGTGGGTTTAGGGTTACAGTGCTGACATTTTTATAGCACTCACCTATGTTAATATATTTCATACTACCCAGATATGGCTATCTCATGTTTAGCCCTTTCAGCTCATAGATATTTCCCCCGATCTCAAATCCAAACTAAAAATGTAGGCTGAGATTTTCAAACTTTTGGAATTCCAACGGGATTTATTTATCAGTTTCTTCAATCCCTTTAGGGTCTTTTCATTGCTCAATGAATGTTTCATGATAATTGACTAATATCTAAGAAAATGTCAAGAGCTAATAACTTCATTTTAGCTCCTTACTGGCTTCATATAATTCAAAACATTTTGCCTGAGATACAGTTATTGCTAGGAAAAGGAGACATTCCTTCAGATGAGTCTCAAAACAATTCCTGATCTTCCCAGTATTCATGCTGGCTCTTCTGTTCCTCAGGTAACAGTGGTAAATGCAGTGAACATGGAAAGCACACTGAGTTTAAGGACAAATACTCTGTAGCCTTCCAGGAAAATTATTATAATAATTTTTTAACAGGTTGGATTAAATTCTTCTGGCAAATGAAAATCTCAGGGGTGAATTGCTGCTCCTCCCAGTGAGGAAGGAGAATGGTATATGAGCACACCTAGAACTCCTATATATTACTAACACAGGCTAAGGGACTGACTGAACTAACAGGAGACAAAGTACAATGTTCAGGTTAGGTCTTGATGGAGCAAGGTCTTCACTCTTGAAAAAAAAAAAAAAGATCTGTCTAATAGCCAGAGTTATTCAGGGCTTTGGCTTTACAATTCATTCAGAAGAGTGCACTGCTCGTTGTGACCCCTCACACTGTATTGTCCAATTGGTTCAATAATGACTCTGAGGGATGAGAGCCACCTACCCTATTATTGGCTCCACCTCCTGGGGCTTTCTTAAAAGGGATTTCCATTCAAGTCTGGTCTAGAGTAACATATGCAATTACTCTTGGAAGAATGAAAATGTGAAGAGGGCAGCCACTGTAACATCAGGTCATGAGACGACTGCTGGCTGTGATTAGGAAGAAACCCCTCCTCTCAAATGAAGTATAATAGTGCTCATATCTGAGGATTCAGGACTGGCCATTGTCAAAGATAGGATATTCCCAGTGACAGTTCATACAGTCTTGGATTTCCCTCCTCTTAGCCTTTCAAAATGAAAGAAAGGAAAAGAAAACTTTGAGAAATTTTCTATTTTTCTTATTGAAAAATAAATTACGGTAAAGAGAAAATAAATTTTAATATTCTGCCATTCTTCTACCCAAACTTGTGGTACAGCTTCTTCCTTTAAAAGTCATTTGAATGTTCCTTTTTTATTTCTTTTCGTTTTTCTTTTTTTTTTTTTTTTTTTTTTTGCATAGACAGTGTTTCATGTTTCTAATAGTTGATATAAAAATTCTGAATTAATTTCACTGTGTTGAGCTTACTACATATGACTTCTTTTTTAAGCAGGTTGCTCTTGTGAAAACTGTGGTCTCTAAGGATTGTCTGTCAGTCACCTCATAAAATAAAGGTTATTATTATTATCAGTGATGAACAATAGCTGATGACTTCAAGTTGAAGAAAGGTCAAGAGACTAATCACTGATATGCTTTCAGCAGCTATCTTTTCTAGTCAGGACTTAAGCGATTGTTAAATGCATATTTTTCAGCTTTAAAATGTTTCCTGTTATTTCCTCATTGTCTGAATACGTGCATGAAATGTTCACACAAATCCCTCTCAGGTCTTTTTGTATATGTCAAGTTTCACTCAAGCAAATGAACAGAAAAGCAAAGTCATTTCAGAATCTGGTGCATGAATACTTGTGACATTCGTGAATTGTGTGTCAGAGGGGAGCAAGCGTGTGAGGACTCCTTTTCTCTGTTAGTAGCTACCATGTCTGTGTCATCCCTGAGCAAATTTCAGTTCTCTGGCACAGTTCTTAAACCTCAACTCTGTTATTCTTCTGCTGGAATGCTTCTTCCATCCACCCCACTTAAGAGCATGGGATACATCATAGCTCCTTCTTGAGACTTTTGTTTTAGAATTCATGGACTATAAAACCAGACCAGGTTTTCTGGAGGTACATCCCTATTCTTTTGATCTTGCAAACTATGGAATATCAGTAATGTATGAGGCTGTTCAGATCTGGGAGTCTGAACAGAGCTGGTGGGACATGCTGCCTCTGCTCAAAATTCAGTTAAAGCCTGAGAAGTTTATGTAGGTCAACTGTGCCTTCCTTCAAACTGAAGAAGCTGGCCATGCTTGGAATGTGTAATGTAGGTGGAGACACAGCCTGACAGACACATAGAGAACTATTCAACCAAAGTCTGGTATCAGCTGAATCCCTTCATTGCTCCTGAATGTGATGTTGCAACTACTGAACAAGTCATTGTTGGTAAATGACTGTCTGAAAAAGTCTGTTTCTTCACTATAGATTTAAAGGAAAATATTACAGCAAGAGAAAAAGAAGGTGAAATTGATTTCATTTAACAACAACCTTCCAGCCTCACCTCACGTCTCACTCAAATAACCTTTGTAACTAATTATAGTGGAGATTGAAAATAAAGCACTTCTAGGCTAAAGGATTTTATAAGCCATCAAAATTATCCACTGCTCAGTATAGCCAAAATCCTATATGCTATTATGTTCTTGTGCCAGCGAGGCTGCCTGCAAGTTAACATCTATAGAGCTACGAGAGGAACAAGAGGCAAACATTGGTATCATCAAATATTATATTGATGTCCAAAGACATTACCGTAGGCTGGGAAATCAATCATTTCTAAGTGTTTTCTTCTTTTGACTTTGTATTAAATTCTAAATTATTGTAGTAATTGGTGATTTTTCTCCTTTTTCAGGTCTGGCAACATATCCAGACAGTCAAATTCATGCACTGTCCTGCCACATTATACATTTTTTTTTCCTTTTCTGCCCATTTAAAGTTTAGAAATATGTGTTAACATTAGTAGACTACCCTCTCTGATGCAGATTTCAACTAAAACAGCCTTATCTGGCCCCCTCTCCATTTGTCTTAGTTTGGATGACTTTTTAATCCTTTGGAGTCAAGATTTAAAGGCTGTTTACATTAAAGGGACTTGTCATTCTTAAAAAGAGTCTAGATTCCTTTCTTTGCCAGTTCCCAGATGATCTGTGTCTTGCACCTATATGCCTGAGCCTCTGTTTCTGTTGGTGTACTTCCTTTACTCTAAATATAATATCCCAAATATTTTTTTTTTTTTTTTTAACTTTCAAGATACCAAATGCTCCATGCACATTGCTGTAGGGAAAATTTTGTTTCTTATGTTAGGTGACCTTCACCATATAGTACAAGGTCTATGTGTTTACTTACTTGGGCTTTCTTCAAATCAATAGCTCCCAACTGCAGACCACGCACCATTAGTGATTCATGATGCACTTGCTGGAGGTCCATAGAGAACTGCCTAGCAAAGTACAGGTTCCTCTGTGTTTCCATCTGCTATCTTACATTAAAACCAGCTAAAATTATAGTAAGTAGTTTCTGAACACCACTATTTAGGGAAGGCAATTGCTACTGTTACACAAACCCAGTACCTAGCTGTGAAATACTCCATGTGTGACTTAGTAGGGACTGAAAGCAGGAGTCAAGGGGCTGAAATGTGACCCACACCCCAGAACAGTTTAAGAACACTCACTCTTCACAACTTTTCTGCCTCAGCTATAATCCTCTGATTGGCCTGTACAGAATATCCTTTGGAGTCAAATCAGTTTTATGATTTCTAAACTCTGATGGCTTTAATTTGCTGCAAATCTTTCCAGAGATTATGATACTTTGTACACCATATCTATAAATAAGTTCTGTGACAGCCTCATTAATCAGGCTACATTTTAAAAGCATTAGCCTTTTTCCCCTCTGTTGAATCCACAGCTTATCTTTCCCCAATTATAATTAGTGTTCATTAAAAGCAGTACTTTTTTTGCAAACTAGAGAGTTACACTGGGCCTGATGCAGACTTCCTTCATCCTCCAGCGGATGAACCCCAATATTGGAGAGGTGTTTGAAAACTTGGCTCCACATTAGCAAATTGCAAATGGACTATTTTAAGCAAGGTAAGCCTAAAGAGATCAGTCACAGTACTGCAAAGCTTTCTCTTGATATTTTTAACTTTGAGATGCCTGGTTCCGAGAATGGAGCATTAATTGGGACACCTTTTTTATCTTGAGGAAAGTAGATGACACAAACAAAAAGATCAAAAGCCAGCCCCACCCCCTCCCCCCATAAACCAACAAAAAAACCCCAAACAAACAAACAAACAAACAAACAAACAAACAGAAACAACAAAAAAAACCCTATGAAAAATTGGTCAGAACATAGAAACCTTGCCCTTCCTATTCATGAAAGAACATTTAAAAAAATATTATTTTCTTTAGAGTGGCAGAAACATCTCCACTCTGGACAAGCAGGAAACTTTGTAATTTGGATTTTGGACACAGTGAGGTAAAGATATCAGAAGAAACCTACTAGAGAACCTACTAGGACTTCTAGACTCCCTGCCAAATGTTCTGATCAGTAGGGCAGTGCGTGCATTAGCAAGAGTTATCTCATGGAAACATTTACAAGTTATTTATGAAAGTCCAAGTCTATGGTTTGGGAAGACTTTTGGTTTATCACCAACAAGGATTTAAAGCATGGACTTGACAACAAAACTTTGAAAAAGATCAGTTCTTTCAGTGCATGTGAAGGGGGTAAATGGTGCAGGATAGGAGCTTGAGGAGATTGATATGCCTTGCACCACTATTGTGAAAAACATTGTGTTGCATAGAACTCCTTCCTACACTCATCCCTCTCTCTCCATCCAGTGGAAGACAGATACTGTCACAGACTGATTCATAAGGGGTGTCTTTGGATGAAGTGAACTGCCTGCAGAGGTGCTTGATTCCACCAACAGTAGAGAATTAAATTAATGAGTAGGTGGTTTATTTCTAGATATTCAGGTTATGTGAGAAGAATCCAATCTCAGATTTGAAAACATTAGGGTACTTTAGAGAAGGATCCACCTGACCAGACTTTCACTTCAGATTAGTTTCTCAGTTCCCACCAAAATACCAAGGCACATGCAGAAGAAGTACGCGATCAGGGAATTCAGATACTTTTAGAAGTCAGGAATAAGAGAAATGAAAGTTCTCAGGATCCTAGTTTTGAAACTGAGTAGGTAAATTTTGTTTATACTTTCTTAATATTTTGCATTTTCTGTATTTGCCCAATGGTACCAATGTCACAAAGACAGGCACTTATTGAATGTCTCTGAGTATATCCAGGTCTTGAATCTTTTTGTGATAATAATGTGCAATAGAACTAGCATAAGTTCTAAATGTGAATCATTGTACGGTGAATTTTGTGGAGGAAAGGAGAAAGTTGCAGGTTCTCAGTTGGTGGAAATAGAGCAAAGAGTGTGTCATGAGACACTGTCAGTGTATCACCGACCAGAGCTTGTGAAAAAACAATGAAGGACACTGAAAGGCGTTTCCCACCAGTGCTTTCACTGGAAATGAGATTGGGGTAACTTTCACACCCATCTTCCCTTCCTTTTATATCTCAACATATCCACAGCTATAACACACTTCCCTTTAGTTAACAGATGACCAACCTTGACAATACATTCTTATGTCCAGTGCCATTATGTCTTCACCTAACCCAAAATCTGTAGTCTTCTGTCAGGTGCATGCTCCACTGGAGTCTATTTCATACTTGTCAGGGAAAGCAAAGAGTGCTCGTATCCCTCTTCCTTTTCTTGACTGGCAGGGGAAATAATGAGCAGGACACTAGAACTCAGGTGTGATGAAAACCAGTGGCAACAACTGAAAAGGAAACTGACATGTGCTCATCTGTAAATTTGGCTCATAGGTGTCCCTTCTCCCACCCCATCACATCAAGTTGTGAAAAGGTTAGGTGATACTGTGAGAAACAAGTGAACAAGAAGATTAAAACTACTCTCTCTAAAGAATAAGATTTTGTATCACATTAACAGAGCTTCTTAATATCAGGTGCTGAATTATTTGCAGGTCTGTAACAGTGATTCCTGCTCCCACAGAAGGACAACTCTGTGAAAATGACACTCTGCTGTGAAGAGGACAAGGCTGCTGCAAAAAGGAATGATAAATCATATCTAAGAGATGAAGGAAGTAAAAGCTAAACAGAGCTGGAAACAGTCAGAAAGGAGAGGATTACAATGGGGGTCTGAAGGGTCTTCCTGTTCTGTCAGCTTCTCTTTTCAGAGTTAAATTTGTTGGCAATGAAAATAGGAATTCGGTTTGGTTTGGTTTTGTTTGAGGTTAAAATTGCAAGGTGACTTTGTCTTTCATATGAGATACAGTGAGAGAATGCATGTGATGTGTGCAGTTTGTGATGACTGAGAATGTTTGATCATAGGAAGGGATGGCAAGGGGGGAGGGAAATTTTCAAGGTCAACTTCAGAAACTTTAAAAATTAAATATTTTGAAACCAGTCCCAGAATTCTAATGACTGTATTCTGTACAGTTTTATTATGGACTATAATTTGTCCATGCAAGTTCTGCTGAGGCTTCTACTTGTCCATTGCTGTAAATCATTGTAATATGCAGAGAGGGGTTAATGATGACCTTACACTGTGCTCACTTTAGCTAGAAACATTCTCTTCTTGTCCACCCTTCAGTCAGGATGTGGGCAAAGTGAATTGTAAGGAGATGTTATACTTAGCACCTAGCTAAGTGTATATTGTACTGTGCTGTGCCATGCCATTTTAGCATACCATGCATCCACAGGGGAAAAACAAGCTGTCATTGCAACACTTGAAAGTTAATAATCCTTTTTTCTCATTAAAGTTCTTCAGCACAGAGACAATACTGATTGGAACAGGGTTATACCACTGCTGACTTTCAGTCTGTTGTCTCCATTACTTTGGATGACCTTCCTTTACCTTGCTTTGACTTGCTCTACTTGAACAACTGGGAGCTGACCTTCCTTCAAACACCTTCCTGTGAGTGCCAGAGGATGGCAACAGCCTTCTACGATTCACTGGGAAAGACTCAGTGGAGAAGCTTATCAAACTGCAGCAGCGAGCAGCAGGTGCTGTGCTTTTACAAGCCCCAGTGAAGTGTGCGGCTGAGCAAACCCTGGGAAGAACAAAGACAGTTACCCATGGTTTTGTAAAGTAGAAGCTCCCATGCACATTGCAGGTGTTGAAATTAAGAACAGGATCTCTCCAACAAAATATGAAAATATCCTTTTAAAGAAGGAGGGAGTCACTTTGTGGCAAATACCAGAAAAATTTCATCCTAGAATGGCCAGATTTTTTCCAATGACTATAAAAAACCCCTACAGGATAGCTGTAGTAACCACCATTAGTGAAGATGTCTCAGCTGTCAATTTCAGTGGTGAGCAGATTGAGATTAAATCACCTACCTTTAGCAGTCTGCAGGCACTATAATCCCATTACAGTTAACAGTCACACAGTTGCATCTGAGACAACCCTAAAGAATTCAAGGTATCCACACCAGACTGGCAGATATGAGATAGGAATTAGAGGAAATATCCTCTTCTAGAGCTAGCAACAGATGGAGATAGGTGAGGTCTTCTAGGTCCTAGGTATTTAAGCTATTGAATTCCACCTCCCAGAATGCATTTAGACTGTTCCATGTGGACTTGAATTTAGATATCATTAGTCTAAGCAGGATCCTATCCATGAAGTTGGATGAGGTGAATTGCATACAACAGAACTGAGGACTTATGCCAGTTTTGAAATATATGTGCTCTTCATCAGAACCAATAGTATTTTCGCTGTGTGAATTCTGCTTCTCTATGGAAAAACGTGGAACTACTGGAGAAAGTCCAACAAAAGGCCATGAAGAAAACTAATGGCCCTGGATCGTCACTTGAATGAGGGAAGGATGAAAGAAGGACTGTTTATTCTAGTGAGGGGAAATTATTTTAAAGCTACAACCTCTCCCAACAACTAAATTGCTATTGTAGTGTATTGGGTTTGCATGGCCAGATTTTGGTAGTGGGGGTGGTTTCAGGGGTAGTTTCTGTGAGAAGCTGCCAGAAGCTTCCCCCATGTCCAGCAGAGCCAATGCCAGCTGGCTCCAAACTGGACCCACTGCTGGCCTAGGCTGGGGCAATCAGCGATGGTAATAACACCTCTGTGATAACATGTTTAAGAAGGGAAAAAAAGTTATTGTGCTGCTGTAACTGTGCTCAGAGAAGAGAGGAATGAGAATGTGTGAGAGGAACACCTATACAGACAGCAGCATCAGTGGAGAAGGAGGAGCAGGAGCTGAAGCAGAGGTTCCCCTGCAGCCTGTGGTGCAGACCATGGTGAGGCAGCTCCGCTCCTGCAGCCATGGAGCTCCACGTGGGAGCAGAGATCCACCTGCATTCCGGGGAGGGCCCCACCCCGGAGCAGGTGGATGCTCAAAGGCGGCTGTGACCCCATGGCAGGGACCTGCAGACCTGGGGAGAGAGGAGCCCATGCTGGAGCAGGTTTCCTGTCAGGACTCGTGACCCTGTGGCAGATCCATGCTGCAGCAGCTGGTTCTGGAAGGACTGCACCCCGCAGAAAGGAACCCATGCTGGAGCAGTTCATAAAGAACTGTAGCCCAAGAGAAGAACGTACACTGAAGAAGTTAATGGAGTAATGTCTGTGGGAGGGACCCCGCTCGGGAGCAGGGGAAGGGCTCCTCTCCCTGAGCAGTGGCAGGAAAAACATGTGATGAACTGACCGTAACCCCCTTTCCCTGTCCCCTCCCCCTGTCCCTGCGCCTCTGGGAAAGGAGGTGGAGCTGGGAAGGAGGGAAGGGTTAGAGAAAGTTGGTTTTAAGATTTACTTCTCATTACCCTGCTCTTATTTTGATTAGTAATAAATTCAATTAATTTTCCTAAGTCGTATCTGTTTTGTCCAGTGTGGTAATCGGTGGATTATCTCTCTCCCAGTCCTTATCTCAACCCATGAACCCTTCATAATATTTTCTGTCCCCTGCTCATTTGCAGAGGGGAGAGACAGAGAGGCGTTGGTGGGTACCTGGCATCCAGACAGAGACAACCCACCACATTCAGTACAAATACCACATTTTTCACTGGGCATTTTTAAATCCTATCTATTATAAAATATAGATTAACTTGTATGAATGTATGTGTCTGTTGGCATAATTTTTCAAGATAAAATCTCCCTGAAGAGGAAAAAGTGCTGAACATTTCTACAGTAATCAGGGCAATTGGCAAATCAATTATACCACAGGCATCTTTCCTCCCAGTTAGGACAGTTTGTTTCATTTTTACACCATAAATATGCAATCTAAACCAACAAATATATTTGAGCTAAAAAAAAGAGAGAAGGCTTTTAACCAAAATTCAGGAATGTCCTGAATACCAGATTGCTTGTGCTGCCACAGCGCTAGACGTTATCATCAAATTATATAATCTCAATGCATTGAGATAGTTTGGATCATGTTTTGCTCCACAGATAGGACAGTATAGCCTAACATTTGTCCAAATTGCCTTGTAGCTACAAATTCAGATTTGATTTTTTCCATTTGCCCATTTGTTCTGGATAAATTGAAGCCAAAGATCCTTCCTTCTTAACATTTTCTGTAACAAATTCAATTTGTAGTGCTGTGTCATAATGGACTGACCATAAATGGTGCAAATCTGCCAGTAATTGGCAAGCAAATGCTGTCTGAATTTGATTATGTTTATACTTATAAAGCTCAGGTCTTGCAAAGTCACACATTTTGTATATGAGTGTTGAGGGCATTCAATTACCTGCAGGACTGTGGACTAGTAATTCACATGTGTTACATGACTGACTCCTGAATTTACAAAGATAAGGTGTGTGCTTAGAGTCAGTTCAAGGCGATACAGGCAAATCTTCATTTTGCTGCTCTCAAGACAAAGACCTGGGACTAAGTCGTGTTTGTGCCATGGCAGAAGGTAAAGCAAAAGTGGTGGAAGGAAGAAATGGGGAAGAATACTTCAGAATCAGTTTTGCTGGTTCCACTGCCTCCACAGTGAAGGTAAAACTGTGGCTTTGCCTTGAGGAGCCATCCACGTAATTTTAAACCCCTTGTTTCCCACACCACCTGCCTCCTCTCATAGCTCCGAACTTTCTCCAGTGGTGGCAATGATAAAAAGTAACCTAGCTTCTTATAGTAAAGCAGGCATTAGGGGTTTTTTAATTTGTCTTTTCGCCTATCTATTAGTTTAGGGAATTGCCTGCTTTGCTCATGTGTGATTTAACTCTCTTTATCCTGCACTTCCCATGGCCAGATAAGTTCAAATAACACAAATGTCCTACAGACAAAAAAGGAGTCTCTGTGTTTTCAAAGCAGAGAGCCATGTGGACAGAGGAAGAAGTTAGGAAGCTTGCTAACAGCATCCCAGGAATTAGCCATGGGTAATGAAATATCCAACCCAACATGCACAAGCAAGTGCTTGTCTAACTAAATTACCTTATAATTCAGATATTGGCTGTTGGGTTTGTATAAACATATGTACTCATATATTTTAACTTAGAACTCCTAAATGATTTTAGTAGGGAACACTGTAGAGAGCTTATTTATTGGCAGACTGCCTCTGTGACTGAGCAGGGCTGTGGGAGGCTTAAGTGTGTTCTGGGTAATGTAGTCTGATTTCTATTTTAATGGACTGAATAACTAGAGCAGGCACTTATGTTAAACGGCCTGACTGAGAACTCAGCAGCCATTTGAGGTAAGACAGAGTTTAAGATAAAAGTAATAATCTGTAAGAGTTTAATAAAATGTGTAGTACCAAAGCCCAAGGGAAGAGGTGGGACATTCAGTTCTGTATCTGACCTGGAGAGTGATTTTCTGTGTGATGTTGCACAAATTTGGGGGACATTCCTGGGTGATGATTTAAATGTCCATAAACCATATTAATTTATTTTCCACTTGGGAAACCATGGAAAGAGAGATTCTGGAGCTTAACTAATGTTCCCAAGGTGCTTTAACACTGCCGGATGACTGCTATTCAGTAAATATAACATTTAGAGAGTTAAGTTTAATCTACTTGAAGTAATTCAGAGGGATTTCCACCGAAGTCCACTGAGTTGTAGTGGCGCAATGGTAGCATAAGATCACTTTTCAGTCCTTCATCAGAAGGAAAACAAATACCTTTCCCCAGCTTTTTGTGCTGGGTTGCTGTAAATGCCACTGTGCTGGGTTGGGACATAACCTCAGGTGCACACTGTTTGATATCCTTTTTACAGAGTCTGCATAATGTCCTCACAAGAGGCTGTAGCTGTTCGCAAAGCCATGAACAAATTTAGCCAATGATGACATCTCTGAAGATGGCTATGGGTTAAAACCATGTAGGACATCACAAAAAAAGAAAAAAAACTCAATACATTTTTCAGGGTAATACTATATTTTAAGACAAATACTGTAGTCTCTTCATGTTTAAAAAATTCAGGACGGAGGAAAAGTCAGCAAAACAAACTTGACTCACAGAAAATGGTATTAACATTTTCTTCCATTTCTTTTTATTTTATACATTTTTCTCCAAGGCTTTTAGATTTCAGTCTCTAACTCACTGAGTCTGGGGAGAATTTGATTTTTAAAAAACAGTAATATAGCATCTCAGGCAAAAGTGAATTGAATGAAAGACCATACAGGGTATGATGGAACTTTTAAAAGATAAACATTTTTGATAAACCCTGAATGGAGTTTGGAGTTTTCATTGGTTTTTGTTCATGAAGTTTATGTACTTCTGACAGACAGAAACTAAAACTCTCTAAAGAAATTTAGTGAAAAGATGACCTGGTGAAGTACTTTTTTTCTGTTCTTTTGGGAGCAAAAAGTGAGGGTTAGCTTTCAAGTTTCAATCATAACATGAGCAGGTTTAAGAGCACAGCTAGATCAAAAGAACATAGTTCCAAAGAAATTGAATTTTTCCTTATGGTCTGCAGTGTGTGGAGAACCTTGCTGTGCCTGTAACCCAGGCACCTAGATATGGTAGTGCTTCAGCTGCAAAGTCAGTGGGAAATGCATTCCCAATACATTCAGTGAAGAAAAGCTATGTGGTGATCCAGTGCATGTGTGGTTAAATTTTGGGTGCTTACAAGGGCAGACAGTACTGGAGAGCATGTGGGAAGGTTCACTGTTAAAGTATCAGTGAGGGTCTAGGTTTGTAAGAGCAACTTAATAAGTTTAAATGAACTGAGTTCCTACCTTTCTTCTTTTACTTTTTTTTTTTCTCCCTAAATGTCAAAAGTAAAAATAAAAAGAAAAATAGGCATCTGTTGTTTTAAATCTCTACATCAGGTTTGGACTTCTGTGGACTGAGTGATTAACTTTGTCAGAGCTACTACAGCTCTGATTCAGTAAAATATTCTTTGAATCTAAGTTAAATCCCAGTGCTATGGACTCGGTTTTCCTGAAGAGAACACAACTACCTTTCAAACTGAGAACTTAGATGTAAATTCCAGACAATATCAGCCCCAAAAGAGAACTTAAATGTGTGAGAATATTTCTGCCTATTAATAAGTAGTCATGAAAAATTAAATTATTTCAGAAAGGCTCCGAACCAGCATATTTCTGGAATAAATGCTTTTGTCATAAGGCACAAAAGAACAATTATAGCCTTTTTCTTAATCATAGAGAATATTCCTAGCAGTCTCTACCCCCTCCTGCCCCCAAAGTACTTACTGTTCTCTAAAGGTTTGGGGTTTGTGTCTTGAACTTTTTCTGCTGCCTCAACACAATATTTTCTGACAGATATATTTTCAAGTCTTTTTTATTCTCACTCCATTCATGGAAGAGCTTTGTAGCTGTACCAAGATGTCTTAAAGTATGTCTGGTATTAGTAACAGTACTACTTGTCTTTTTTATCTTTGTGGTGCCTACACAGAGAGTTGTAACCTTGCTTCCAGCACAATCAATGGACAGAGAGAGAGATGCATCATCAGGGTGTGGTGAAAGCATCCCATGCCTGTCCTGTTCCATGGAGTGCATGCCCCTGGTGATGGAGACTGGAGGAAAGAAAGAAAGGTACATTTTTTGGTTTTATTGTTTGAAACATGACAGTTTTACCTGCATGGGGCTCAAAGAACAGTCTGCAAGGGGTAGGGAAGTTTCCATATCACCAGTTTCAAAATTTCTTTATTCACAGCACATTTTTTGCTTTGAACCAGCTGTTCAAGTGATGGAGCCTGGACAATACCTTCTGTTGTTTTCCCATTTGTTTACGTCCTGCCAATTTCACATATAACAAAAATGTCATCAACAGCAGTGTTGTGTCCTTATGATAGGGAAAAGCCAAGCCTGTACAGAATTTATTTTTGTCTCTGGAAATAGACAGGAGCCTGAGGCAGCATCGATACCAGTAAATTGAATAGTGAGGGCAACACTATTTTGACCCTGAGGCCAACTGACACCATCTAGTCCCAGCTATCCTACTAAACTCTCATCTTCCAGCACTAGGAGGTTGTGTCTCAGCTGTTTAATGGGGATTGCCTTTGCTTGGTTCTGACCCTCTGAGCACCCCTGGGAACTCCATGGGACAGTGCTAACCCGGACCTGGACAAAAGCATGCCAAGAGCTGGTTAATAAGCTAAAAGTATGGATGACTGAGCCGCCTGGTGTCTGAGCCCTGGCACTGTTTCATTCACTTACCTAAACTTGCCTTGATGCTCTTCTCTGGATTTCAGATGTTGCTGTCTGTTGCCTTTGTATCTCATTTCTTGAGCTGAAGCTCTGTAGCCAAAGGTTTGGAGGTGGGGAGGGCAGGAGATGTCTGCAAGGCAGAGATCAACTACTGTTTCAGAAAATTATTGGGCTAACACGGGGCACACAAAAGAAGAGGCAAATAAGGCCCCTATATTCTCCCTTAGAAATATATCAATGTTTGACCTGGCACTTCTATTACAGAATTTAATTTTCGGCATAGAAGAAAGAAAAAATGAAGGGAAAGAACACCCCAAGGCTCTTAAAGTGTACTGTATGTTTTTATAAAAATGTGCAAAATAATTTTCTCTTTATATTAATTATTCTTGAATGAACTAGTGCTTTTTCATATACAAGAAGAGTTTTATGTTATAGCTTATATTTTACTTGCATGATTCATAGATCAGCTTGGTTTGGAAATCACCTTAGAGGTCATCCCATTCCAGGCCCCCTGCCATGGGAAGGGATACATTTCACTAGACCGAGTTACTCAGGGCCCCTTCCAACCCAGCCTTAAACGCTTCCAGGAATGGGACATCCACTACTTTTTTGGGCAATCTGTGCCAGCACCTCACCATCCTCACAATAAAAACTTTCTTCCATGTCCAATCTAAATCTACCCACTATCGGCTTGTAACCATTGCCCCTTGCCTGCCACTACTGGTAAAAAATCCCTTTCCAGCTTTCTTATGCCGCCTTTAGGTGCTATAAAATCTCTCTGGAGCCTTCTCCAGGCTGAATAACCCCAGCTCTCCCAGCCTGTCTCCACAGGAGAGGTGCTCCAGCACCCTGATGGTCTTGGTTTCCTCGGGACTCACTCCAACATGTCTATGTCCCCCTTCTGTTGGGGGCCCCAGAGATGGATGTAGTACTCCAGGCGGAGTCTCGTGGGGGCAGAGGGGCAGAATCACCTCCCTCAATCTGCTTGTGATGCAGCTCAGCACACTGTTGGCTTTCCAGGCTGCAAACACACATTGCCAGGGCATGTTCAGCTTCTCATCAACCAACATCCCCAAGTTGTTTTCTCCAGGTCTGATCTCAATCCATTCACCGTCCAGCCTGTACTTGTGACTGGGATTGGCAAAGAACTGGCGAAGAATACTACAGCATCACTTTGGAAAGATAGATTCTTAATTGTTTTTTTACAACAGATTTCGTAGGTGTCTGTTGTGACCATGAAATAATTTTGAAAAAACAGCTAAAAGGGAGGAAATACATCAATGTTTTATAATGTTCTGTTCAATGACAACAGGTGATTTGTACTTGATCATAGCCTTGGATTTCTATTTGCAGCATGGGTATACAGAATGAAAAGCACTGGAAAGTCATAGATAATTTTGCTTCAATTATATGGTAGAAATTTTAATTTCTGAAGCTAAATTGAAAATAGGAGATAAGAATATAGTTGGCTTTATTTCTTCTATTTAAAAACTGTAGAAACCCATCTGTCTAAATGTTAAAAAGGAAATGAGACTGTTTAGCTATTAGAATTTAATATCTCAATGAAACATTGAAAGAGAGTAGCAATGTGCATTGAGCAATGGTAACAGCTTTCATGTGTAGATTGTTCAGGGGAGTTCATGCTTCCATTTAACTGGCTTAGAAGGACACGAAAAGCAACCAGTAGTTAGTTTTTAAAAAATTAAGAACTCACTTCTTTCATGTTTGACTTCCTTTCATTTCATGCTGTTACTTGTATGTAGACTTATAGCCACCTAAAAAGTCTTTTGAATGGACCAGTAATACCGGATCCTATAAAAAAAAATGAGATAGAAATGCCATCTCTGACACTATGCAATTTAAAAGTATGTTTGTGCTGCATAGTGAATGTCAGTGAGACATTCTCAACTCCAAAGCCAGGAACAGGACTGGCTTGAGACAAAGAGTGCTGCTAATGAGCGGGGCTTGTTCCCTAAGGCACAACCTCATGCCAGCACCACTTCCATGCCTCATGCTGGCTCCTCTCAAGAAAGCTGCACTCTCTGCTGTGGGCACACCAGTCCATGCAGGGCTTTGAGCACCAGGGTCCACACTCTCTGGAACACCAATGCTGTGCTGTGAGCTCGAGAGTTAGACTGTTCCTCCAGGGCTGGAGCTGAAGAGGAAGGTATGAGACAGCAGATGGTTTCAAAACAAACAAACACACGCAAACACTCCAGAAAACAGATGGGAGAGCCCAGGCAGGGTGAGCATTACTGGGATGACATGGAGCAGTCTAGAGCAGCAGCTTTGCTGTGAGTGTTCATAGGCTGGGTAACTGGCACTACAGAAGAGAAAGGCAGGAAGGAGGTTATAGCTTTTTTGGGGGAATTGGTGAGAACTACTGCACTAAGCCTGCTAAGCTGGAAAACAGTGGAGGTTCTTTTGAAACTGACCTGCAGGTGAATAGAAATGAACTGTCACTATTCCAAAGCTGAACTGAACAGGAAAAGACTGTGATCCATTCTTTCTAGTTTTGTCATTCAGTTCTGCCACCCCTCAGCTGAGTAACTCCATAGCCATGTAACCGTCAAGAAAATAGAGTTTGGCTTATGAAGAACAAAATGAACTTCTCGGTTCAAAATCTAGTCTAGATTTGGAAATGAAGATCTTCATCTCCTATTTTTCCTTTTGTTCTTTTCTTATACAAGGAAGTGCGGAGATTGCCTACCTGTACCCTGAATGATGGTGCTGTGAAAAAAACAATGCAGATCTGGATTGCCCACTTTCTTTTGGGTGCATCTTTTTTTTTTTTTTTTTCCCTCTCCATGAATTTGCAAATGCAAATGTGATTTAATAAAGGACAGTGGGTGTCTGTACTGTGTAGATGCGAGAAGCAGAGAGAGATGCTGGTAGAGGGTGGATAATTCTAATCAAACTACTCACACCTTGCCCTCCTTGACATGCAATACCACTTTAAACAGCAGTGCTCTAATAGAGAAAAGAGCTACTGTACTTACCCACTCAATAATTTGCATAATTTTGAAGAGCTGAAAATGTCACTGCTGTTTTATGATAATTGTGGGGAAATGATTAGCTATAGCATTTATGCATTCCAGGAAAAAAAAGAAAGTATTTTACTATTCTCTCTTTAATATTAATAAGGATTAATAAAATGAAAAATAAAATCACCTTGGAGGACAAACATTATGTATAAAATAATGGGTGTCATATGAAGGCACATGAGTCATCCATCCATTTGCTGTAGCCTGTCATGTCTGGAAAAGTCTTAAAAAGACAACCTCTTGACTGCCCCTTCTGCAATTTCAAATGCAAATTTTAGTAATAGGAATAGCTAAAAATAAACCATTATTTTCTTCCTTTGCTGCTTTGTAGCTTTGATTAGAATACACCAAATTTATGTCTCCTGTAATTCAAACATTTTTTAATCGTGACAAATATTACTGAGAAGTGCTCATCTCCTTTTCATCATTATTCTTCCAGACAAACCCTTTGAGAAGAAGATTGAGACATCAGTTCTAGGTAATGGTTTTTAGTCCTCACAGCTTCTTGAACTTAGCAGGTTCTGTTGTTGTAGAGATACATAAGTGAAGTGTGGTCTGATACAAATCCTCACGGAGGCATGGTTTCATAGAAGTCCCTGTCCAGCATCTTTTGACTTTCTATGCCTTTCTCAGACTCCTCTTTCTCTTATACTGCAATAACAGCACAGCTGAGATTTAGAAAGGTCATTTTCACAGTACTCATGAAAGCCCAGACTGCTCTACTTTGCCCAGCTCCATCTGGGAACCTAGCCATGAGTTTCAGTCTCCGGGTTTTCAGCCCCTGTGTGATGTGAATGATGTGTTTCTCCTGACAGACTCTGTTTTGACAGTCTGTGCAGAATGGAGAGTTTTTTAATAATTTTCCTCCCAGTTTAGTGAAACTGCTCAGTTACACTTACAGTCTAGAACGGAGATGAGAAAAGAGATGACAATTACTGCTACACATATGAAGATGAAAATTTTAGGTGTATCTTCTTTATCCAGCACAATTTTTCAGTGGATGAAGTAACACGTATTTATATGATATAAACTCTCATTCAAAAAACACCATGACTTCTATCCAGGCCAAGTAAGTGTTCCAAAACATGACATATATTCTCTAGAAAGATCTTGAGATATATTTGTATTTTCTTGATCAGGAAAATATTTTCAGGAATCGCTAAAATATCTGTATTTAAAATAACTATTTATTTTTATCCTTTATTAGAGAAGAAGACTAAACAATTACTGCCTTTTTTGAAATGCAGGTGAAAGAATTAAAGGTAGCCTGGACTGGCATGACAGAACTAGCATATATAGATCTCTCACTAACAAATAAAATCTTAAGTTTGAGTCCCTGGAGTTTTATCACTACATATTTTTTTCCAATAATTGGATGAGAGCATCCCTTTTTAGAAAGTTTAATGTTTTAACACCCAGCAACTGAGTACCATGCAGCTGCTTACTCACACCCTTGCCTCGGTGAAATGAGGAGGATCCAAAAAAGCGGTAAAAATCATGGGTTGAAAGAAGAACATATATAATAATAATAATAATAATAGTAATGAAAAGGGAAAAGACAGAGGAATAAAGCCCAAGAAAGGTTTCTTAGGGCAAACTGTTCCAGTGGCTCACCACCCTCACAGTAAAGAACTTTTTCCGAATATCTAATCTAAATTTACACATTTTCAGTTTGAAGCCATTTGCCTACCTTCAAATTCCAGCCATTTGATCTTGTAAGTCTTCGTCTCCGAGAATGAAAGGCCTCCAGTACTGAGAATTTGTTCCTTGTCCCAGTACTTATTCACAGTGACGAAGACAAGTCTCAACCTTTCTATTCAATAAAAGCATCTATTTAAGCTCCATATCATGACTTGTTTTCCAGACACTGAATACGTTTTTTGTTTAGGTAATTGTTTTCAATAATCTTATAAGGGGGAGAGTTAGTCTCCAAGACTTGGAAGATACAGCCACTACTCCCACCTTTGCATCTGCTGCTATTCATTGGCTGTTAGGAGAGATACTCCAAAAGAAACTTCTAAAATCTTTTATCTAGTGGAAGCATATTCAGATAATTTAGTACATTAATTTGACATTGAATGCTGAAGTGCTTAAAAAAGCAGGAGACACAAACTCTCACATCACTCAGATACCTTTAGATTATCAATTCCTCTAAATACTTATTTTTCCTTCCAGTAGTTGTGACAGAGTCTAAGTCACAACTAGAATTTTTGTTTATTTTCCATATACATAACCACTTTCATAAGCACTTTTTTTTTTAAGTTATCATTTTTGAGACAATGTTTTTTTTTCCAGTTTTTCTCTAGGATTTTTTACTTAGTAGTTCATGCTACATCTTATTTATCAAGAAAGGCTTTGTAAATACTGTAAGTTCAGGACTTTTCAAAGAGTATCAATCTATCTTAAGTTGCTTTCCCCTCCCTCCCCCTCCCCCCCCAATATACCCATAGCAAGTCTTTTCTACCTCATCTGAGTGAGCAGTTCAGAATGAAAAAATAATGTATACTGATAACAGTTATATGCTAATTCGGTAAGGTCTGACTTTACCTGAGTGCTAATTAAAGAAAAAGTATTTGAAGGATAAAGTAAGGCTTGCAAGCATATCACACACGGGTTCTTCCCTAATACATTTCCCATCTATCACACTTATTACTGCAGGGTGGGCTGACAGGTTAATTATGTACTTGCAGGAGAACTGATACAGAAGATATTATGATCTCAAAAGCAAACACTTATAATCATTTTATCTAAACAGAAGACAGCCTCACCTTGATGAAGGTCTGCATTTAGTGAACATTTTAAGGCAACAGTCACTGCACTCCCAAGGAAGATACCTGATAAGCTATCCCTCAGTAAATACCAGGCCAGCAGTATATGGAACGTGCTGCAAGAATGTAACCTATTCATATGGTAGTGCATGGGAAAAAAAGGATTGATTTTGTGATGAAGCCATAGGACTGGGATTTACAAAATTCCGTTTTCATTTCCAGGTTAATTAATTTCTAGATTTCTTGTGTGGGGGCCTTTTACTGACATAGACACCTACTGAGTGAGATTACATCTGGTGGGTCATACAACATGAGATCATGCTGAAAGCGTGTGATATGCCTGATTGCCACATGAATATATGCCCTCCTGTCTGGAAGGTGTGTTCCCAGATGTATCAGATCCTCCCAGATAGGATTGTGGTTCCAGTGATGTTACACTGTGGGAGGGATCCTCCTAAAAAGCACATGTACTTCTAGTGTGGTGCAGTACAAAATTTTTTGGCTGTTCTGGAGCAGGCAAATACATCAGCTGCTCGTGGTTCAGGCTGTTCATCTGCATCTAGCAAATCTTTTGCCAGATCTAGAAAATGCTGCTCATGTGAGTACATATGAATTATCTGACTCCTGGAAGGGACTGTCTGGAGAGAGGCAAGAAGACCTAGTCACACGCTGAATAGATGAAGATGTAGATGCAGTCATATCATGGAGATCTTTATGTATTTTATTTAAGAAGAAATCCCAAAACTTGAGTCCAATGATTCCTGAAATTTTGAAGTTTCTTGAGTTCCCGTTTCAGGCTTTTTCCCCTCAGTTCATCTGTTTCTCTTTTTCAAATGAGCTGCATTGTTATTCATGTTTCTCCTTTCACTGGCTGCCATAATTAACACTCACCCATTTGATGTCAGTCATTCTGTATTTTGTGATTGTTCATTGCTTGTTACAATCAAACCAGACAGTAATTAAATAATAATGCCTAGATATCCAATCACTTCTTTTTCTGCAAGGTTTAGAATCCATCATAATGTGTTTTACTCTCCTCTGTACCCCAAAACTGCAAGACAAGTTCTATATCAGCTGTTAGGTTTCTACCAACTTTCCATAAAGGTCCAGCAGGCTGTGCACAAGTATTAGCTTCCTCACATGGATCTGGTCTTAACACAAGAATAAAATATTCATCAACTAAATTATTCAAGGAGTAATTGTTGGTATTTGTTGAATAATGTATTCTGTTCATGGTGTCTGAATACTACAAGAATGAGCTGAATAAATTATATGCCAAAGCAACAAAATCACTGGCTTGCATTTGTTGAATAGCATTTTATCTAAGCTTAATGTATTTTAATAAAAACATAGCATAAGAGAACAAATTTTTTACCTTTTTTTCCTTTCTGACAAAGAGTATGGCTTTAGGTATGTATTGTGATAGTTCTTAAGCTGTACAACAGATGTTGAGAACTGACAGCTAGAACAATAATATCTTAGGTGGTGATTTTCAAAGAACACAAAATACAGTATTTCTTCCCTTCAGAAAACATCTATTTTATTGTTACTAGAAAGCAGCCGAGTAAGTGGGCCATAGTAATTGTGAAAGTAACTCAAGTTCTGCTTATTCAGTATTAAAGTTTATATGTTCTACACATTCAGCTATTTCATTCCCCTTGCTTGCTTGCTAGAATCACGTTCTTCACTACATGAACAAATATTGTACTACTGAAAAAATACACATGCTTTTATTTAAGGGTAGCGCTGAACAATTCCACATGGACAGAAAAGCCCGATTTTCAGCAATGAGCTCTTTCATCTAAGAAACCCGTGAACCAGGAAGCCTGGTCTGAATAAATAATGTGAACATACAACATGTGCATGCTGAACAGAAGTAAGAGTTGACAGTCCTTCAATTTGATACTGACTTGAATAATGACAAATGTGATCCCAACAGAAAAGGTCTGGCTGTTCAGTTCAAGCTGCTTCCATGTGGGTGGGAGGGATGTTAAAAAGGAACAACTCTATTTGGAAAAGTTTACACTGCCATTGTGTCCTGACGAATAATCCTTGAGGCAACATTTGAACTTCAAATGGTTGCTGACACCTCCATTTATGCAGAGGTATTTCTGATAGTTCTCATATGCTGGCCTGCTCTCTCTCTTTTGTTAAACTACAAAGGAACATTGCACCAATCAAATCTAGTCAATAAAATTGCAAGATACCCCACCTTTAACACTTACCTGGAAAGCAGAACAAGAGAGAGGGTGATATGGATTCTATGGGTCCTGCATGCACAATTCACAAGTTATTGACACTTATGAAAAGAGAGTTCTAAACAATCTTTTCACAGTCACACAATAATTCACATTACATTGGCTGTTTCCTACAAGGATAATCACAGATTATCTTGAAACATGGAGTTGAAATGTGCTCAGTAGGTGCTTGTCTGCGTGGACAAGTAGCACAAAAATTTGTTCCTTTTGGTTATTTCTTCATCCATCAATACAGAGACTCCCAATATCAGTTTGTTTCAGTGTCAGTCAAAGGAGCTTGAAAGCTAACTGAAATCAGAATTCAGTAAAAGTAACATAATTAAACGTAAATGAAGCACATGCTTACAAAGAGCATTCACTCAAGAAATGAGTTTGATTTAAGAACTCACTTAAATATTTTGCTAACTGTGTCCTAAATAAGCAACTGTCATTTTGTAGAAAATCATATTCTGATTAGTATATTTAATTCCGTCTACTTTGGGAGAATTTATCTTCCTTGTAAATATTCTTACCAGCACTGACTCTGTGAAATGTTGGTTTCTTCAGATATCTCTTCCCTGCCCTCACAACACTGCATGAGAACAGCTTACTAATTACTAGGAGTTCTATTCCTGTTGGTGACTTCAGCCTTGATTGCTATGAGATTTGGTTGGATGCTGTCACAACCCATCTTGAAGACTTCACCTGGGGAGAGAAGCATGCAAATACTGCATACTATAAAAAGGAGAAGAGAAATACTGACAAAAGTAAGGCGGACTTGTCTCTGAAAAGATTAGTTTTTTGAGTTTTTTATGCAATCCAGAAGATTAATTAACTCTTACTTAGCTTTGAGAGAGAAAGAGAAAAGCTGTACTTGGATCAAAGACAGCTATTTCATTGCTTCTTGCAGTACAGACAAATTACTGTAATAGAATACTAATATCTCCATTATTTTGCACACACATACTCTTATGCTACCAGAATTGACCTGCACATCATGTCATTCTTTTGAATGCAATAAAAGTAGCCACTTGTAACATGCTACCTGGTTAGTGTAAAATGGTCTTCTTCACTCATGAAGACCATTTCTCTTTTCTCAGACCATTATGATGAAATGGAAGTTTTTGTTTCATCTTTTTGGCTGTTTAATAAATATAAATCCTAAAATATTTTAAATTTAAATTAGGCGTTGATCATTTTTTTGTGGAATAAATTCACCTGTAAAAAGGTTTCTGAGAATGTAGCTAGATTTTTACCCTGTATCTTGTAAAACAGTTAATTTTCTAATATGTTTGAGAGGAGAGCACACTAAAGACTCTTTTGCCCTTGATTTAAATTGTTGAAATCCAACAGATTGGCTTGTATTTTGCAGTTATAAATGAGTACTAAATATGTTCTCAGAAGGAGAATGTGAGTTAGTCATACTGGAAAAGAAAACATAATAAAAACTTATGACTCTGATGAGATTGTGATGAGTGGAGAGAACAGCCAAAGGAGAAAGATAACTGTAAATAAAATGAAATTATGAAAACAATATTTGGAAAAAAAATAGTAATTAAGAAAAAAATTCTTCTCAGCCACACACTAATTGGTGGAGATATACTTGAAAAAGGAAAGCTTATAGAGTTTATCTTCCACCCTGTCTTTTAAAATTGCCATAAAAAGATGTATAAATGCTCATATAATTTGAAAGCAGTCATTTAACCTTGTATTCCTTCTCTCTACTTTGCAACTGCATTTTGTTCTTTAGAAATCTGCATAATATTTACATAATGAGACTCAGACCCTAATATGCCAGACAATAGTTCAGCAAACTTCCCTCCTAAGCAGTTATTACAGACAAAGAGTGAGAGGGAAAAAAAAAAAAGATAATGGAGAAGTCATTGGTTTTTGCTTTAGAAAAACATCTAAATGTCCAAACCTATCTCCTGGCTTTTAGCTTATGCCTTTTCTGCAAGACTTTCTGGTGGCCTAATATGAATGTCTGTTTGAGTCTATAGCTTATCACTTTTTTTAAAAATAAAATTGTAATTAATATTTGTGAAGGTTGCATATGCCAGACTATAGTAGCACAAGTACAATGCTAGTTAGCTTCTACAAAAGTATGGCAAACTAACAGAAACTGCAGATATTCACACTGTGTCTCTGTCTGAAATCTATGCAACCTTATAGAGAAATTCACCTGGAAGTCTGATGGATCTTACGTACTTGTGGAGAAGAAATTGAAGTCTTTTCAACTAGTTTTTTTCCTCTCTGCCTCCTGTTGATCTACATTTTTTCTTGTCTATTTCGTGTAACATACTGTATTTGAAATGGAAGTTTCATAAGTCATAAGCGTAATTTTCTTCTATATTCTTGGACCTCATGAAAACAAGGAAAAGGATAGAGGGATCAGTTTTAAAAAGGATTTTGATTCATGACATTTTATTGCAATTCGATTCCTGGTAAAAAAGAAACTGAAGTGATAAAGGCTTGAAACATCTGAGCTGCTGTGCAGGCAAATTATACTCTTCTTGAGGTTAATCCCAATACAATATGTGCTCAGTAATCTAAGAATATTTAGCTGGTCTATATGCTGGTGCAGCTTCATGGACTGTCATTGCCTTCAGTCTTCACCACATGACAAATTTATTTGTACTAGCTGTTGCCCAGCAAAAACTTTCATAACTGTAAATATTTCTCCCCAAATGCAAGAAGAATATTTTTTGATAGTTATGACCACATTTATTTTCTTTAAAGCACTCATATGAGAGAAATTCTGTTTGCTGGAACATTTGTCAAATGTGAAAGTGACATGAATATGCATACAAGCATGTATTCACACAAACATTGATATCACATGTGCCTGCATGACCTTTATGAAAGCTTTCTGTGGGCTGAGAACTGGAAGAGGAAAGAAGAAGTGTTTTGGCAGAGAAATAACAAGTATGTCTTTCTCCATAAAGCCTGCAGGAAGATGAGCAGCTGTTGTGGAGGAAGTAAAGGACAATATGCAAAACAACCATGAGCAGGAACATGGATGCTCACCATGTAATTTACTGAGGATCAGTATGCTTGTTTGTCTGTGTACCTGAACTCAGCCAGGAAAGAGAAAGAGCATTTAAGACACATTCCCTGTTCTTATGTCATCAAATGAAAGGGAACAGAGGTTGTAGCTCTGCAGTGGACGGCTATGATCTCTTCAGAAGGGATAGAAAAGGAAGGAGAGGGGTAGCTCTGTGTGTTAGAAAGTGGTTTGGTTGCCCAGAGGTTAATGATGGTGACAAGAGGGTTGAATATTTTTGGGTAAAGAAACAGGGGCAAGGCCAACAAGACTGATACTGGTGAGGCCGCACCTCGAGGGATGTGTCCAGTTCTGGGCCCCTCACTTCAAGAATACTGAGCTGCTGGAGCAAGTCCAGAGAACAAAGCTGGTGAAGGGTCTGAAGCACAAATCCTATGAGGAGCAGCTGAGGGAGCTGGGGTTGTTTAGCCTGGAGAACAGAAGGCTCCATATTGCTCCCTACAACAGCATGAAAGGAGGCTGTAGTGAGGTGAGGTTGTTTATTTCTTCAGAGTAACAAGCAATAAAACAATAGGTCTCAAGTGGCATCAGGGCAACTCTAGATTACATATTAGGAAAAATTTCCTCATCAAAAGGCTTGTCAAACATTGTAACAGGCTGCCCAAGAAGTGGTTGAGTCACTACCCCTGTAGATATTTAAAAGATCTGTAGATGACCATGGTTTAGTGGTGGACTTGGCAGTGCTGTGACTGGTCTGTGAAATACAGGTGAAGAGGTAAAAATCTGTTCCAACTGTATCGTTTGGTGACTACAGTGGATGACTGTAAGAATGCCCATGTATTTCCTGGAAACGTTACTTCATTTTCTCAAGAAAGAGCCTTCAGTGAAGGAAAATGTTCATTTATAACATTTATTCATAAAGCTGCATATATTTACATACATTCAATCACTATAAAAATACAGTGTTGAAAGACAACCTGAAGAAAAAAGAATTGAGTGCACTTTAATGCAATTACTTCAAGTAAATGTATGAAGAAAAATATGAAATTTAAAAACTTCTAGTTCCTTTATCATTCATTCAGAGATGAAATCAGACATTTTGATAATGCTCTTGTACATATCATTAAAAGGAGAGATTAAAAAAAAAGGTAAAAACAGAGACTAGGAAAAGAGAGGAAGGGGAAAGGAAAAGAGAAAGGAAATGGGAAAGGGCAAAAGGAAAAGGAAAAAGGGAATGATTTACAATGCTTTCTTTTTTCATAGTCCTGGTTATCATCTAGCAATAATCTCGATCTCTCCTGTGCTCCTTGGACAACAACTTCTCACTAAAATAGCTAAGATCTCTGCCATCTTATAAAAATTCTATCACAGGACTGGCAGAATGAAATGAGGTCTGGCTTGAACTTCCAGTAAATTTTCCCTAAATGTCACTTTTAAGGTCACAGTTTCAACACACTCATAGACTCTTTAGGTACCTAAATGAAGCTCCAATTTTCAGTGTGGTGTAAACATGCCAGGGGCTGCAAGCTTTGTTTCAGAAATGGATCGCAGCAGTAGTAAGTGCATCCTGAAAGCTGTGGAAAAAGTGGCCATTAACTGGTCCATAATAAGGCCCAGACATTAAAATCCTGAATTGCTTTCAGAATGATGAAAGGGTAGAAAACCTTTTATTTATCATTCTCAGTTACTTTAAAAATTCATTCCCATTTCTGGTTGTTAAGCATTAAGTTCTCATCATTTCTGAAAATCCTGGAGTAGTTAATCAATCACACAAAACAAGTGTTGACTGCTTGCATCAAACAGCTCTTGCAAAACTCTTATTCGACAGGTTCATTTGACATTTGTTTGCAACAAAC
Source organism: Melanocharis versteri (assembly GCA_013397845.1). Lineage (NCBI taxonomy): Eukaryota > Metazoa > Chordata > Aves > Passeriformes > Melanocharitidae > Melanocharis > Melanocharis versteri. Next base: position 713,958 of record VZTG01008003.1, read on the forward strand.
ATGTAAATGAAGACTACCACCTATATGGACAATAGCTTTAAAGGAAAAAGATAACACTGAGGGGAATGACTGATTTGTAGGCTATTTTTTCTGTCATGGAGAACAAAGTAAAATCTACATATTGTCAATCATGTTGATTGAGGGTTAATTTGCCTGCAATTCTTCAACAGATGACAGGAAACATGAAAGGCATGTAGGTAAAACCTCAGCACAACATATGCCCAAGACTCCATTATATATGCATGTGAACACAACTTACCTCTGACCTCAAAGGGAAGTGGGAAGTAAAGCATCTTTCATTTGCAATATTTCATATCTCCAAGCTGTGTGGTGCAGGTGACACGGTGGAGGGAGGGGGTGCCATCCACAGACTTGAGAGGTGGGACCGTGCAATTTCCATAAAGTTCAAAAGGGCCAAGTGCATGGTTGAGGCAATCCCAAGCACAAATACAGCCTGGGTGGAAAATGGATGGAGAGCAGCCCTTGAGGAGAAGGACTTGAGGGTGTTGGTTGACAAGAAGCTCAACACGACCCAACAATGTGTACGTGTAGCCCTGAAAGCCAACCGTGTCCTGAGCTGCATCAAAAGCAGTGGGGCTGGAACTACATGGCTTTTATGGTACCTTTCAAACCAAATCATTCTATGATTCCGTGAATCTGTGAGCTCTGTGCTTTAGCAGTGAAATCACAAGGGTTCAACACCAGGTGCAGCCTTTCCAAACTTTCTGGCTATCACGTGGACATGGCCTTGGGGGCTCTGAGTGCACCAGCAGTTCTGCTCCTGAGGGTTTGGCTGCTGGCATTCAGGGCAGGTTCTGAGAAGGTGGAGCTGTGCAACCGTCCACCAGCACATAGTTTATGTTCCTAATCTGAACCGCTGAAAGACTCTCTCACTCTCCAGGTACTACAGGGAGAAATTAGGATGCAGATAATCTGCTGTGCTGTAACAATTTCTTAAAACAAGGGGCATGAAATTAAAAGTCAGAGAATTGCCCTCAGAAATGTTTCCTCTTTAGCACACATGAAACTGATTGACAGTAACTTTAGAAAGCAGCCTCTTTATTTTTAAAAGCTGTAGGGGAAGAAAAAAAAGAGAGAGATTCCCAGAAAGTCCTAGTGATTCTCTTAATAAACCTTGGAGGATATATTACCATTTTTGGCATATAGGAAGGAAACCCTGTGTTCAGCAGAAAAAACAGAAGTTTTGGTTTTGAAAGATTAATATCATTATCCATCCAATATTACTCCATGGTTTAATTTGTTTGGGTTTTAAGATCAAATGTAAATTATTATGTCTCCTAAAAACCATATCAAAGTTTTTCATACATATACCAAAACTTTAATGAATTTAGAAAACACATGAGATAAAGGATATAAATCTTTATCAAAGCTTTTATGTGGTTGTCAACCACTTATTCTTAGAAGAAAACACATGTAGGGATTTAATTTCCATTAGATGATTATTTCAGTACTTAGGCCTTTCAGTGAAATTTGCATTATTTGTCTATCATCTGGCCTAGATACAATGCTGAACATCTTACTCAGATGAACAGATTCATACTTAATAGCAAGGTTTTTCCTGGTTTAGAGTAAGCAGAAATGCTTTCAGTCATGTTTCTTCTGCCACGTGGACCATCGTAGGTTTTAAACTCTTTCTGCTGTGAAAACTGGTTATGGTACATTTCCTATAAATTCCATCCATCAGTGGCTTTAAACATACCATATTAATAAGCATAAAAGAAGATGGACAATAGTTCATGAATAAATAACACTGCAGAGAAAAAAAAATGTTCTTTTGCAACCAGTGAATATAAAAAATCTCTTAGCAGTATGAATATAACTTTGTGTCCCAGGCTAAAATGAAGGAAAAAGGGAATCACATTTAATAGTTACTATTTGCTTAAAATTAATCCTTATTACCACATAGTATATAAGGCACTGTGGACATACATTCATTTCTAGGCTCGGTGTACGCAGTAGCATTTGAGATGTCAGTTCAGTGAAACCACTAGAAATTCTGGTTAAGTTCAAAACAAATACTTAATACATAATTGTAAAAACTTTTGTATAGTTTCCTTGTTCCTGTGATAATTGAATCTGCTGCAATAGACTATGGGAGCTAAAAGAAAAATAATAATGCTTATCGCTAAAAATTACAGTATGAAATAAATGTCAGATATTTTCAATGCAATGGGGATTATGTACATGGGAATCCTTCTGACTGCCCCCAAAAATTCCATGGAAATTGAAGGAACTCCTGGGAGATTATCTTTGTCTCATAGCTCAGGGAAATCCTACATAGCCATGGAGCAATAAATAAGAACTTGCAAATGTAAGTAGGGCCTTCAGCATGTTTTGACAATATTTATATTGCTTTAGAATTTAATGAACTTTTCAGAGTGTCAAGAAGAAAATTATATATTTAGTGAAAACAGAAAAAAAGAAGTAGAAAAGAAAGTCAATCCTAATGTACTTAGAGAATAAGAATGAATTCTTGGATTCCTTATGTAATCAAAATAGCTAACAATTCCAATGTGTGAAAAATAAAAGTCATCAGATTTATGTATTTGGAATTAGATTCTGTTAAGCTCTATGTATATATGGATTAATTCAATATCCACATTTTAAAAGAATTAATATATAAATTGTGAGACATAAGAGGAAAAACTATTCTAAATGTCTAACATGGCTTTCTGATACTTCCAGAAAAACTCAGAATTCAGAGAAAGAGATTTCTGCTTGAATGCTAGAAATAGATCTGGGTTATTTTAAGTGTCTGTACTGATACTTAACTTTTAATGGAGAACTGACATAGAGACAGTTTCCAAATCTATTACTGAGCTAAAACAAATGCAGGAGATGCAGGCAGAATTCTTCAGGTAGTGGAATGAAACACACAATGAGATAACACCAGTTTTTCTACAAATGCTGATGTCAATTATGATTACCAATGCATGTCAACAGTGAAGATGTGAGACTGCAAGAAGTGAAATCTTGACATAGATTTTGTAATACTCTGTTGTTGTGCTTGAAATTATTCCTGAATAGAAAATTATGGATAAGCTATTATAGAACTTAGGTTGTTTGCATGGACACGTCAGGAGTAAATTGACTCCAATTTTGACTAATGGAAAGCTAACAGCTAATGGGATAACAATTTCTGTGAGCCATATGGGCACATGAATATTTTTTTAATTTCGTTCTATGAATATTATCTGTTCTTTTTGTATGGGCACATTGTGTTATAATTATTAGTGCTGCTTCTAGATGAAATAAACAAAATATGATTATTGGAAGGTTAAATGAGAAAAAAAGACAATGGCATCGTCTCTGCAATTTTAATTATGCCAATGAATCAGAAAGGACTGCGACACACACATTTTTTAAAATGCATTATCTGTGAAGCATTGCAAATTGGGAGTCAGGTGTTTTGGTGTGCACTCAGCTGGAAGATTTTGCAGAAGGAGTTAAAACTGGATTCCATCTCAGGAAGAGGTATCTGCTCATTTGATATAGCAAATTTAACAAAGAAAAGCCCATTTTTGTGCACTTTTCTGCACAGCTCACAGCTTACTTAGAAACTGCTTGCCACTGACCCATATGATTTGACCTTTTCCCTGTGGAATGGACTGTTGTGAACTGTAATGACTAATAAACAAGAACACTGAAAAAAAAGTCCTGCTATGAAACCTAAAAAGTCATCAGATGCAATATTAAAGATATCAGCTATATGGGGGGAAAATTCTAGGGAAGGCAGTCACTAAGTGTCTAAGGTGCTCCACAGGGTGACATAAACCTACATGAGTCCAAGTATCACGTAAAGAAATAGGAAAGCAAAGGGTCTGTTATATAAAAGAATTTATGCACTTGTTTAAATCTCACTGGCTTCAGTAGTAAATGATTAAAACCTTCTTAAAGAGATGATGTTACTAATGTATCTAAAGTTTAGGTCATACTTATAGGCTTTGCAGATTCCAGAGAAGACTTGGGAAGTTCTCCAAGCCAAGATGTCTGTCCTGTTCAAAACAGTGCTATTCAGACTCCCAGTTAAAGACAATCAAGGTCTCGTACAGGTAACCTTAAATAATGCATTAGGATTGAATTTGTAATAACACATTCATCTTCAAGGAAATTTCAAAATATATTTAAACATTTAACTGCACTTAAACTTCATTTTAAAAGAAGTTTTGAAGAGTAACAAAAGTTATGTGCAAAAAAAAAGAGAATACACCCTCTACTTAGCAACCTCTTATGCCTAAATAATTTGAACTACTTAAAAATGAGAATGTCTTCTATGTATACTTCAATTACTGCTTTTAGTATATTTTTTCTCTTTTTTGTGTAGCATGCTGCAAATACTCAATGTCTCTAGTGCCTATTATCACTGTTCTTGTACAATAAACTTCTTATCTGTGAGAATATGACCTTGACACTGTGAAAAAAAAAAACCTTTTAAAGAATAGCTCAATTAAAATCTAATACCTCTGTTTAGGATTTGATTTCATTACTATTCATAAGACCATACAACACTATTTGAGTCATGAGTTCTCATGCAACTCAAATACTCGTTTCAAAAGAGTCATTACAAAAATAATTTTTATTCTTTTCTCTGCCCTATTGATTTTCAGTCACCATGGAGCTTTCTTTGTTGACTTTGCAAAGGTCTCTGTTGAAAGTTCATGCTATTGTTGTGACAATAATTGTTGATCAGAGTCCATTCGGAGCAGGTGAATTTAAATGCAAGATAGGTGGAGGTGGGTAGTAGTAAAGATGCATGCAAATCACAGAATGACCTGGTAGAGAGGGACTGTAAACATTATTTAGTTCCACCCCTCCTGTCATGGGGCACCTTCCACTATCCCTGGTGGCCCAAAGGCCCTGTCCAACCTGGCCTTGAATATCCCAGGGGTGGGGCATCCACAACTTCTTTGTTCTAGTGCCTCACCACCCTCACAGTGAAAATGGTTTTCATAATAGCTAATGTAAATATCTCCTCTTCTAGACTAAAACCATTCCCCACGTCCCATCACTATCTGCTCATGTGAAAAGTTACTCTCCCTGTTTTGTATAAGCCCCCTATAAGTAGTGGTAGGTCCCAGTGAGGTGTCCCTGGAGACTTCTTTCCCCAGAGCAACACTAAATGGGCTGGGAATGCAGTATAATCTACAGGAATGTCACTCAGGAGGGTAAAGTTGCACTCCAGAGATGAACTTTGGACATGTCACTCAACCTGAATGCTTGTTTACCCACCACTAATTGAGAATAATAATTGTCTACCCTGCAGGGAATTAAGGTTCTCAATCAATTAACTTTGCAAACTGGTCTAAGAGGGGAAGACGAACAGCCTCGCACACATGAAGTGGAAAATAGCTTTTAACTGAGCCTTAAGCTTGTCTTCAGCATTACTGGACTTGAATTGGCATGGACATTTGTACTTGTGAAACAATCTCTTTCTTGGATTTAAATTTCTCTTTTCTTAATCCGTGAATATATTTCCTCTCTTCTCCATTTCTTATTTCAAAACAGTAAGCTTTAAAAATCGAGAAAATCAGTTAGCAAAACAAGGTCAAAGGCTGGAATTCACTGGAAGCTTCAATTATCTTTAACCAAAAAAACCCCAGAAAAACCAAAACAACAATAAAAACAACCAAAAACCCCCAGAAAAAAAATAATCTGAAAATAATATCAACTTCAACAAAGTTATTATGCATAAACTGAGCATCTACTCTGAATCCGAAAAGACAACACAAAAGTCCTACAAATCAGAAGGTGATTCAGATAAAGTAAGGGCAAAATTCAAGCTGTCAAAAGTCAAGCACAGTCCACTCTGAGTTCAGAATGTGAACATGATTAACAATGATTTTTGAAATATGCAGGAAAGAAAGAAGTAATTTAAAAAGTTATGTATGGTCTAAATCTTAAACAAATACCTTGTTTTTCACTGAAAAGGAGGATGTGAAACAAAGGAAGGTAAACGGAAGTTGCACAATTGAGACAAATATGTTAAGAAGAAAATTATAATTTTAATTACTACACCCAAGGTAAACTAAATCTCATGTTTGAATTGTAAAATAGATAAAGATCATTGCAGGAATTCTGGAATAAGTGGTACACTGGATAAATTGTAAAATTTTAAAAATATTCATTATGCTGAGTGTATAAATATTTGATTTGAGAACTACATATATGTTAAATATATATTACAAAGGGCAGTAATTCATGTTTGGACTAAGGTTCTAATCTACCCTTAGTCACATGGAAAACTAGCAAGTTTTGTGGGAAAGAATAATTAGAAAATTTGAGGTATGTAAAATGGGAAAAATGCAATGCAGAGGAACATGACAGTCTGATATGACAATTTTGCTTGTAAAAAATAATTGATTTTATAGACAAAGAAATTGAAAAATATCTCTGATATTTTCAGCGACGCATAGGAAATTTGTGCCATATAATATGCTACTTGTTAAACTTGATTAGAGTAGTAGAAATTGAATGGTGGAACAGAAACATATTAAAGGAGAAATTATAGAGGTTATTCAGAATTTTTAAAAGGTGACTTTTTGGGGTTTTTTTTCTTAAATAAGTCTTGATATTAAACTTAGCTGATATCTGCTTTAATGACGTTGCCATAAGAATGTGCAGTTTAACTGAGCATATGACATTGCTCCAAGCAGTGCAGAAGATGAGAAATAAACCACTGAGAGCATGCAATGACCTAAAAGACTGAAATAAGGTCTGTGCTAAGAAAATTAATAATGTGAATAATTATGATAAATTTAATTGTTACTAACAAGAATTAGCAACATGAACAACATTTGTTGGGTGAAGACGATGTTTTTAGCTGATGGCCTGTTTGATGTGCATAATCAATCTGAAAACTTATATTGTATCAGTCAAGGGATATTTAGTATAACAGGCAGAGCACAGACAAGTCTTTGCCTGATTGTGACTGACTCATTATCAAGAAATAAAAGCTCAGTGAAAGAAGTGTGAAGAAGAGTTTGAGGAATGATCAGATCAGAAAAAGTAAAACTGAAGAAAATGCCTTGTTTAGCAAATCAGAAACCTAGGGCCATAAGATTTTTGAATGTGAAGATGAGAGATGTTCATCAGTGACCAGCCCAGACTCATCCCCTGTCCCTTATTCCTTTGTACTGTCCATACATAACTGTGGTCAGTGTAACTCTTTCTGACATAATAGAAACCAGTTTTCAACTCTGCCTTCACATTTGGATTCATTGAATCACTTCTTGCTAGTGAGAAGTTCCAGAAAGATCAGAAAAAGTCTAGTTATCAGACTGCCCAGCAGAACTCAGAATTACCAGGATGATAGCATGGTTTGGATATCTTTTATGTAAGCTTATTCTTCATGGCATGAAAGAGATTGTTCTATACATTATTTGGGAACTCGGGTATCTGATGTTCTCTATCAGACTTTAAGTTGTATAGGGCATGATGGATAAAGTTATCCAAATTTGACATTTACTTCTATATAAATTATAACATTGTTATTATAAAATGCAAAATGAACACAAAGCACTAAATGTGATTTTTTTTTTTCTTAATTTGAAGGGCTGTAGCACTGACATACTCTCCCTAGATGATCCTTTGAGCTTGGCTAGAATTAATGTTGTCATGATTTTCATCTGATTGATAGTTTGACAGTACCCATTTCTGACATTTCACTAGTGTTGTTTCATTTTGGGTTCAGTGGCACTTGCACAAAGTGAAGAGTTTAAAGTTATTTCTGATGTCTCAGCAAAAGGAAGGGTCAATAAGCTGCTGGGAAGGAAATGTACAAGTGTCAGATGTGCTGCAATATACATTGAAATCATCTGGAAACAAATGGAAAGAATACACTAACATACACTTTTAGCTGATGACAACAGTTTCAGTAGTGGAAAAAACCTAATTTTTGAAGTAAACAGCTGAAAAGCTTCTGCCTCCTAAAGAGCATTCAATGCAGCTTGTCTGGAAAAAAAATTGTCTATCCTAAGCAATCAACTTTAATGCCTCTACAGAAAAGAATCCTTTTCCAATGATAGCTAAGTAGTATCACTGCATGAAGTGAGGGTGCAACACAGAACTACTTGCTTGATTATTTCAGATGGGTCAGTGATTGGAGTTTATTTTTTGAATCATGGGCAGACCTGACAAACTGCAGCTTAGTATCCACTGCCTCAGTGAGAAGGTTGTTACAACCTTGAGGAATCTTGGTCCTTAAGAATAATATTGCTGCCAACTTAGATGAGATACGGGAGGAAATAAAAAAAAAGACTGTGAGAAAGCAGGTGTTTTATGAAAGAGTTCTGTGTCTTCTGGATGTCCTCTCCTACTAATTATGTAATTCCATAGAACAAGAATTCTTAACATATGCATATGCATAACACTTGCAGAATTTTAATAGTGATATTTTTGCCTGTAGTAGTGACATAATACTATATCATATTTATGGATTTTAACTTCCTATTAATAATATTCATTAATTTTATGCAGTCTTGGTTTAGTTAATCTAAACCTGTATTTACATATTACGGAACTACCACAATTTTATTTCTTTCAAATCACAGAGGATTTTTTTCAGTATGATGGGAGATTGCCTGTAATGAAAATGCTGGTAGTACAAAAGGTACCTGCAGAATAGTTTTAAATGAAATTTAGAATGCTTTAAATCCTCCAATATTTAGGACTCTAAATCATTAAAAGATAGAGCAGATGTGTCTCTTTCTGATAAAAATACCAAGCAAGACGAACTCCCCCATTTTCCAATTCAAATTTTATATTTGGATTTATTTTTGTTTTGTTTCTTCAAACAATGATGAGGGAAAAATATGTCTACTTGTAAAATCCTCAAAGCATTTCCCCCTTTATATATTTTTTTTTTTTTTAAAGCTAACATCTTAAAAATCATCACAGAGTTTGTGTTTATGTAAGTGTCTGCCTGTCTGTCCCTCCAATTTCTTTATGAAGTTTAATCCTGCTGATTGAGCTCTACAGGGAAAGTAAACATTTCAGATCTATGAAGTTCCTCCAAATTTAATTAAATATAGCGGCTAGGTAGAGCAGAGAAATCTCTCACATGCTGCCACTCAGAAAAATGCTTCAGGATGCTGTTATTCCTTCTCAGACAGTAGGCAATCCTCTCAAAATGCAGTCACCAGAAATGCCTGCAACGGTGAAAAATCATCATTCAAATCCCATACGTTCCTAAACATAAAAATCAGTAAAATATTAGATGCAAAACTACAGTAACTTTTCCTTAATTTTCACATTCCTGGTTTTGCAAGTTTCCTTTTCTTTATTTTATTAATTCAGTGTAACCTAATAAAGGGGGAATCCCAACATCTGTGTCAATTTTTCAGGTTTATGTTTTTTACTGAAGAATTCAGGTGAAAGTCAGTCTGTGCTTCAAGATGTTAAGCAAGGCAAATGCTTTCAAGTTCCTCACTTCTTGCTACACAAGTCTCCTATTTCTATCATTCAGTGCCATCAGCAGGCTATACTACAAGGACTGGTTATGCCAGCCTGAAGCCAGTCTGCAAAGATAAATCCACACCATGTTGATCAGTGCTGAGGCTAGAAAGCAGTTTGCCAGCCCTCAACAAAGCTGAGGCAGCTAGTTTTATTTTGGTTTAGTAAAAAACACCTATAAGGTGGACAAAGAACTTTTTTCTTTTTTTAAAGAAACAGAGAAAACCAGCTATGAACAATTTCAGAACAAGACCCCTTTTTGAACAGCGCGCGTGAAAGTTTGGTCTTTTAATAAATAAAAAATAAATAAATGGATAGAAGAAAATGTCATTCCATCAACAGCACAGAAATGCAGAAAATTAAGCACTTACCTCTATATACCAGACTTGTCATGTGTAAATGGAAATAGAAGCTACCTGGAGCTGATGCTACAGTCATTAGTATGAAAATAAGAGTCACTAAAACAGAGCAGTGGTTTAAACCTAGTTTGGTGCTGCCAGAAGTCACCGTGTGACTGCAGCCCCCTGCCCAACTGTGCTAAACATCCTCCCTGTGCTGTTACTCAGGGAAAAAGGTACCTGCATTGAGGAGCAGCCAGGGGTGGGAAGCAGGGGCCCCTGAGTGGGTGTCTGTGGTCTCACAGGGGGTCACCTGCACGGTCATCGGGGTTTGCATGGAGCAGCACAGGCACACATCCAGCTGCATCACCCCCATCTCCCATGAGAGGGGGATGCAAGTAGTGACTGCACTCCTCAGAAGAGAGGAATGGTGGGAACAGCATGGGCTGTGAGGTGTCTGGGCGCGTGAACTGTCTGCATAACTGTGTAAATAAATGTGTGCATGCGTGATTATACAGTTTTGAACTGGCTTCAAAAGGATGTTTAGAAAATACTCTCCATATATTAACATTTAGTAGGTGTGAAGTATAATGGTTTATGGGTTGATTTGCTGATATTGATCCTGAATGTCTAGTTCGCTGATTGCCAGTTAATTATATGCCATTTGTAATTCAATTAACTACTTCGATCCTGATCTGATTTAGACAATATGAATTTCTCCCTATGACATAGGGAAGCTAGACTTGATTAGTTTAGCTTGATGTGCAAAAATGTATATAAATGATCCCGACTGAAATACACATTCATTTTACTTTTTATTTGAATGGAAATGTACATTGCCAGAGTGATATTTTCTTCCTAATTATATCATTACTTCGCTATGCAATGTAAGCAAAACAATCCTTGAAGCCAGAAATAATTTTTAAATATAATTAATTGACCTAGTACCTAAGATTGAATCAAGTAATTATTTTATTGACTATAAATCCTAAATGTGCTGTAATGACCCTTAGCTTTTCATGGCTAGGATCTCATAATCTTACACTCTAATGAAGAATCAATGCCATTGCTTTTAAAATCTATTTCCTTCCTTTCAGAGAGGACAAACAATAAATGAATTTTTAGGACCTGCACTTTCCACTTTAAGTTTGGAAAAAAGAAAAGTATTTATAGGTGGTCAGTAATCCTTTCCAGCTCTGCAGAAAAGCTCTGCATAAGTTTTAATGTAATATTTGTATCATCAAGCTTTACACATTACACTTATCTGACTGCATAATTTTATGTAGCCCCCTCCACAATCCCTGCAGAGAGACAGATGTACCCAGAAGACCTGGAATGCTGCAGCCACTCTCCCTTTAAGGAGTTGTATGATCTGGACACTGAGAGAACAAGTAAAGTCCGTCTAGCCACCCTCATGGCTGCCTGTAAAAGTATCCAAAATTTCAGAGCACTGCAGCAAACTTTGAGGAACACTGCTTGTTACTGAGTCAATGGGCAGCCTTGTGCTGGACAGGGTTAAATGCACAATTTTTTCTGTTAAAGGGCATGGAGGACAAGAAGTAGCAAAAAGATACCATGTCTGCATTATCGGTGAGAGTAAGCAAAGTGATGGTACAGGATACGGCAAGTGGAATGATTTTAGGACACACATTGAAAAGATGTTGACATACTCAAAGGACTGAATCCTTGGAGCTGCATGTATGAAGAACATCTCCACCTTTGTTTTATCCCTGACAGGTTCTTTCTTCATTTGTAGATCAGCTGCTGACAAAATCTGTCTTTTTGAAAGGGCTCTGGGTTTCAGGAATATACATTTTCCTTCTCTGAAAAGTGGCACTGCCCCCAGGAGTTGGGTCAGAGAGGAAAGTCAGAATGTTTATCTCTCCACTTTTGCAAGGATTTCTTTACCTTCCAAATTGTCAGAAAACACCACCTGCTTTCTTACTGCTAGTTCTCCTGCATGTGGATAAGAAACTGTATTATAATTGGTAGAGCACATAGAGCTGCTGATGCTGGGACATACTGGCACAGAAACTTAAATTTGGCATTAAGGGATCTACTCAGGGAGAAATCAAAAAGCTGGGACGCAAGGTCACATGCAGTTCAACTAGAAAATGCCTTAAGCCAGGCTCAGGACCAATGGTTCTGGGTAAAAAGGTGCATTTAACAACATCTGGTAGGATAACAACTGAATAAGAGCTGTGGATGGAGTGATGCTCTTCATATGTTTATTGATATAATCCAGCAATTTTAAAGTTTGATAGTAAATTCAATGACAAGGTACACTTGATTATTCCGTGATTAGAGAGTAAGGTCAGCCAAAATTGTCAGGGAGACACTTCCACTGAATCATGAGGATCAGAAAGAATCTCCTTATGTTTCAAACTCCTTCTCAAAAGGGCAGCTTAGGTTCACCTGGATCCTTGGTACATGCTCTAAAGTTTCAAGATTCCTGAGAGAGATTGCCACACTTCAACTGTGAAGCACACCTGGATTTCTGCCTTCTCCTTTGCCCTATTCCTTCCATACACTCAGTTGTGTGGGATTTATGTCTTCTCTGCAGGAAGATTAGGACGTGCATATGTCTGAATTGTGAATTCCTGAAGACTGACTACTCCTCATATTGAGTAAACTGGCAGCCAGCTTGTGGATGAAATTAAGTTGTTATTGATACTGATCATTTTTTCATCACAGAGAAACTTACTGATTTCCAGACAATTTCGTGTTCAAAAAGCTGTACAAGCTGGGATCTATTTATTACAGGTGCACTCTGGAATAGTTATAAGTTGAAAACATTGCATCTAGAGTTCTGTCTGAAGGACATTGAGAGCCTATAAATTGTCGTGCATCTCCTGCATAGGAACATTTCTTCACCTACATATTTTGTCACCATTGCCATTGAAAAGATAGGGAATGAAACTTCTGGGATTTAATCATAATCATAGTAATAATGTGATATTAAAGCGATTACCAACTCTCTTATTTACAGTGACTGAAGATCATCCCCCAGCCTTATCAGAAGTCCCTTCCCTGTGAAATCATTTATCCCCTGAACCTCAAATACATCTGGTACATGTCAGTACAAAGCAGCACCAACATATAGACTCAGTGGGACGCACTGAGTTACTGGTGTTACTGGGAGTGTGTGTGGAAGGTAAATACTGGCAAATAGCTGTAGAAAAAGTAAAAAGTAGGTGCATCTCAGCCCGAGCCTATTGGCTCACCTCTGACAATGGTAAGAAATGGGCCACGTCAGTGAGAGCCCCAATAGCTCCTCACTTTCTCTCACAGAGCTTGGCTATTTCAGATTGCTGAGGAATACTAACTTGAGAATGTTAACCATTGTGAAAAATTAGTATGACTGAAATAGAAGCAATATCACATGATAAGCATAGAAAAGTCCCACTGGACAGTGTCAGAAATGGCCAATATCAATAATTCTTCAAGCAATATTCAAAAGTCTTCAAGCAATGTTGTTAAAGCAAAGAAATATAAATTGTAACTTTTTCAGCTCCTCCCATTCAGAATGGAAAAAATTGACTAGTAAGATACCAATGTACAGAACAATAATTCTTCTTTTGGTATAATGATTACTGTTTGAGATATAGGATTTCAAATCCTCAAACATATTTTAATTATAATTTCTGTCTCATTCTTGCAACTAAATGCTTAATTTTTTTTAGTGTGTTAAAATGTATACAAGACACTTCAAATCCTTGCTTATGTTGAATATATATCAGTTTTATTATGTATACCTAGACTAGCCATGATGATATATTTTACTTTATTTGTAGGTATTTTTCTTATTTGCACCTCATTTTGTGGTTTGTTTTTTGTTTGTTTGTTTTTGTTTTCTTTTTGTTTCTTTTCAATTCCCCCAGAATAATAGGAAGAAGGAAGGTGTACATGTTGATTACTGTGTGCAGGAATCAGAAGAGGATGTGGAACTGATCCCAGTGCATTTCATTAGAGGGTCGTCTTATCCATTGCTTTACTTGATGTTCAAGGCTGAAGTTAAGCAGCCTGTGTGCCTGGGTCTGCCAGGATGTTTGGAACATAAACCAGAATTTCTCTTTACCACTGAAACATGAGTTAAGAGGAGGAAAAAAACCCCAAACATATATCTTTTATAACATTGAAGACGTTTGATGATTGCAACCAGATGTTGTGTCACAGATATCTCTCCGATTCCTGTGGAACCCTCTGGCACAACGTGACACAGCAGTGCAGTCTGTCTGGTCTAGAGGATGAAGAAAACAAACTGGCATTATCTATCAATGGGAAAAGTGGGATCCAGGGAAACAAGTTATGGATAACCATCAGAAGCGTAAAAATCCCGATAAGATTTCCTTGTATAAGTAGTATAAATAGCTTAAATAAGGCATTGTCATTAAGTCTGTTACTACTCTGACACATAATGAAAAATTCTATGCATACAGCAAATCCGATATGTCTTCACAGATGGATAAGATAATGTATGCAAAATAGAGTTTGCAGTCTGTGGATTCAGTAATTTTCTTAATTAACTCTTATAACAGAGTACCCTTGCATTCAGGCAGCTTAGAGAAATATTTGTGTGGACAAGCCAGAAGCTGATTTTTTCAGGTCATGAAGTGCTCATGAACAGGAGCCATGTGGAGTTCTGTTGGAAACCTAGTTTGTAGCCCTAGGCATAAAATAATTCTTTTTCTCATTTTTTTTTAAAGGGGAAAAATAATTTAAAGCTGTTCAGAATGCCTGAAAGAGTTGGATGTGTTAATATTAACAAGATTCTTCTATTTTGCAGTGGAAATGAAGCTAGACACCACTGATAACCACTTCATAGAAATCACTGAGGCACTCTAAATTGGGAGGTAGTTTAAAGCTTTTCTATTAAGGAAATAATGCTGTAAGTGATTGCTTTAATTTTAAATCAAGAAATAAGCTTCTGACTGTCACATGTGCAAAAGGAAAAGAAATTGATGTTTTATTGGAAGAACTAACAAAAGCATTAAAAGAGTTTATGCTTTTTAAATAAATTAAGAAAACAACAACATTTGAAAAGATTGAAGATCTGCTGAATTGGATATAGTATTTGTCTTTAAATTGGATATAGCATTTTTCTTTTCCCCTCTCTCGTATTTTGTTACTGAAAGCAGATAAATGGATGTGATACTTCTTTAAATAAGCCAGCAATTTCAGACTTCAAAGTTTAGAGTTGGAGATGTAAATCTGCATTTAAGCACCTGAACAGAATCTTCAGATACTCAAAAACCCAGTTCACACCCTCGAAAAAGCAGTCTGCTCCCATTAAGTGGCTGAAAACAGATTTAGAAACTTACATTTAACAAGGAAAAATGTAGCAAATGTTCCAGCAAGGGCGGAAAGAAAACAAGAATCCTCAGTAAATGCAATATGTTACCAGAGAAGAGGGAGATCAAGAAAAAAGTTGATCTGGTGCTTAACAAGGAGAGATATCTATTGACACATGATACAAAGAAGAGTCAAAGCATTTACTGCATTTTCTGCTTCAGCCTTCACTGACAATAACAGTGTAACAGAGGCAGCTCATTACGTCACCGTGAACGATGAGGGGTAAAACCTCGGGCCAGAAGAGTGGTGACATGAGCCAATTAGAGAGCAGGTAGATAAGTTTGAACTGTCTGAGCTTGATGAAAATCACTTTATGGTACTGACTCAAACAGTCTCAAGGTCAGCAACTTTGTGAACTCATAAGGGCTAGTGTGGCTTCAGAAGCCCGGAAAAGGAAAATATATTGTCTATTTTTAATGGGAGTAAGGAGTAACCTAGCAGCTGACCTTTAGTTCCTGTGAAAATACTGGAATAAATAATTGAACTACATGTATACACCTAGTACATGCTTATAAGGACATGAAGAACAGCCGGGAACAAATCATGTCATAGTTATTCAGCTTCCTTCTGTGAGAAGTTAAGAGCTTTCCTGGAAAAAAAGAGAGAAGGAACAGAGATCATGTGGCTAAACTTCAGCAGGTCTCTCTTAAACAAGATAAAGAAATATGGCACGGCTGGAAGGGAAGGATATCATACTGGGGAAGGAGCTATTAAGGTTCACTGCCAAGTTGGAAGGATGCTGTAAGTGGAATTTCACAAGGTCTGTCTTCAGTCTGCCACCACTCGATATTTCCCTTAATTATTTCAAAAGCATGAAGTGTATACTTATTTAATTGCTAATCAGCACCAAGCCAGGAAGGGCTGCACTAAGATTTGAGGGAACGACTAGAATACAAAATGATCTTTACAAATCAGCAAAAAAAGATGAAGAAACCCCAAAAATTAGAGACAGTTCTAACGGCAGGGAAACAAAATGTTTCTTCCAAGGAGTAGCAGGAACAGGACTGCAGAACAAGGCAAGCCAAGTTGGGCACCGAGGGTGACCACATCAGACATAGGTTGGTGGCCTGGCAGACCTGGGTACAGTCCTGCAATACTCAAACAGGGTCAGGTCTGTGCAGTAACTCCCCAGTGAAAGTTTGGTGAGCATCATACAAGTACAAAATGTCTGAGATCAACTGGGAGGTCAAGTGGACAGGTCAGGACGGTCAGGGAACAGGACAGGACACACACCCACCCTCACTCTGCCAGGCAAGCACTGGGCTCAACACTCACATAGAGCTCCTGGGCCAAGGGCTGGAGACTCCATGAGGTTGCTCAGAGAAATTCAGACCTACTAATGCACTTGGGGTGTGGTCAGAAAGCTTGACTTACTGAAGGCACTCAGATTGCTTTCTTTAGGCGAAAAAGAATCCTTAAAGGAGGGATGATAACTTGACTTCAACAAATGAGTAGAAGAAAAGAGACAAACGAGCTTTGTCTATAAGCATTCTTCAATCAGAAGCAGTGGACTTAAACTGAACTAGAAGTAAATTAGTTTAAACATAAGGGAAACATTTTCTAACTATCAAAACAAGCATTGCTGAAAGGGATTTTCCAGAGAGTAAAATCTCCCTCATCCATCAGAGTTTTCTAAGTATGGTTGATAATGGCTTGAGACAAGAAAATGGACTGAGTGACCTATAAGTCCCTTCTAATCCTATTTACTCTGATTCAGTAACAACGTTGATGAGCATACTCCATGGAATATGTATCTACAAATAATCAGTGAAATGATTTATAGAATGAGGTACTAATGCTACACTTTAACTCTTTAGTCCTAAGCGATTTGAGTAAACAGAAATAGAATTTATGTTTTGTACTACAATTAGAAATCATCTAGAAGAGTTGCTATTTATCAAGTTATAAGATGTAATTATTGATACTGAAATATCTACTTCTATGTGACACGTTTTGAAAATAAGCATTAATGCTTTTCCAGTGTTTTCTATAAAAGCTTTCAAGATCACAAGTAGCTTTAGGCAGAGCAGAAGACATCTTGTTTTGTCATGTGTAGCTAAATACTGTACAGATTAAGGATGTGGATTTAAAGACAACACAGAGCCTGGTTCAAACAAAAGTAATGTTAATCACTTGTGGATAATTTTAAAGTGATTTGCTCTGTCTAGTCAGCTTTGTCTATTTGACTGAATTTAATACAGTTGACATTTCTACTCTCAATTTTAAACTTTGTATTTTTCTCTAACTTGTTTTTACAGTAACTTAATTAAAGGGTGGTTAGCTTGATACAGACACTAGGGTGGCAGTTGCCTTATAAAATATGAAGCAGTGTACAAAGTGTACCAAGTTGATATATAACAGTGTCAGAGACTGGAAGACCCTAAGCAAGCAAATTGCAGTTACTTATTTATTTATTTATTTATTTATTTATTATCTAATTGAGTCCCTTGTTGTGGTCAACATACACTTACCCATGGAAGCTTATACTACACAATTAGCCATGGTATGCCGCCAAGAAGAGGTTTAACACATGGCCATCTTCCATTAAACAAAACTGCTAACATAATTGTCAATAACTTTGTATATCTGAAAGTCCATATATATAATCAAAGCTAAGATGGAAGGACTCCATTGAACCATCCATGAATAGATTCTGGGACTGCATGAATAATCCTGCCGACTTTACTAAATATCGCAGAACACAGAATTACAGAATATCCTGAGTTGGAAGGGACTCACAAAGATCATTGAGCCCAGCCCCTGGCCCTACACAGGGCAGCCCCAAGAGTCACACCATGTGTCCAACATATTGTCCAAAAGCTTCTTGAACTCTGTCAGGCTTGGTGCTGTGACCACTGCCCTGGGGAGCTGTTCCAGTGCCCAACCACCCTCTGGGTGAAGAACCTTTTTCTAATAAACAACCTAAACATCCCCTGACACAACTTCAGGCCATTGCCTCAGGTCTTGTCACTGGTGACCACAGAGCAGAGATCAGCGCCTGCCCCTCCTCTTCCCCACACCAGGAATTTGTAACTGCAGTGAGGCCTCCCCTCAGTTTCCTCTTCTCCAAGCTGAACAGACAAAGTGCCCCCAGCCACTCCTCACATGGCTTTCCCCTCAAGACCCTTCACTATCCTTGTTGCCCTCCTTAGGGTGTTCTCTAACAGTTTAAAGTCTTTTTTACACTGTGACACCCAAAGCTGCCCCCAGCACTGGAGGTGAGGCCGCCCCAGTGCAGAGCAGAGCGGGACAATCCCCTCCCTTGCCCGGCTGGCGATGCTGGGCTGATGCCCCCAGGACAGGGATGGCCCTCCTGGCTGCCAGGGCACTGCTGGCTCAGGTTCAACTTGCCATTGACTTACTTAGGGCTTGATTTGGTTACCTGAAGGTAAATATCAGGTACCATGGAAGATGTTCTGGGCTGTCTCTGCTGGTCTTCATGCCAGTGCAGGTGACTGTAGTCCTCCTGTCATTCCTGTGCTATAACTACAAACTTTATATAGATCTGACCTCCACATGGCAGAAGATATCTCAAATGGCACAGAAGATAAGAGGTATATGTTTTGGCAGGTGAATTAAGGACTATAGCAGCTCAGTCTTAAATACCCAGCTGTTTGCTTACCAACATCTCGATGACTTAATCTGAAGGCAGACATCTGTGCTAGTAGATTTATTCAGTTTTTTAACTATAAACCTGCAGTGCTTTTTGCAACCTTCTATGGTATCAGACATGTGCATTGGTTAGTGACAAGATTGTACACACCTGGACTGATAACTGGAATGTGGCTTTACATAGAGAACAAGTTAGAGAAGTTATATTTATCTATAGAAATTTTTGGGCGGTATATGGAGAATTCCTGGTTGGGAATATACCACAGTAACCCCAACTTTATTTTATAAAATCCCACCTATCAGATAATCCCAGATGAAATAGCCAGGCTCAAAACACTGTTTTTCTCTCCTGTTTTTATTACTAGTCAAAATATATTAGTTTTAGGGTTTTTTTTCCCTATCTGTTCTCTCTAAAGGAACCACAGAAGAAACATATTATAAAGAACAGCAGAGTCTAGAGAAGGAGTACTTGAAGCCTTGCTTTTTTCTTCCTCAGAATCTGCTTGTGGGTGATATATAGTATAGGTATTACACACGATATGATAATATTTCAGCAGGAGATGTGGTCATAGCCCATCTGGGTGCCTGTTTATACATTTATACTTTTAAACACTGATAACAGTGTGCTTGTGGAGCAGGTTTCATAAGCTGCCTTGCATCACTGCCAGTTTACAGCAGGTTTAGTTACACTGAAAGGGGCTTCACTCACTCAGGCTAAGTATCTACTTTCATCTTCCTTTATTGGGATATTATATGCTAATTATCACTCCCTCAGCTATGTACAGAATGAGCTTCTTCCCAAAACTTAGGTCTCTGTAGATGCTTGCATGTGTATTAATCACCATGGTCTCCCTCTGTGATAATGGAGAGAAAACAGCCTCACTTGGGCAAGTTTCATGTGCCATTTTAGGTGTCTGCCTTGAGATAAGAGAGATCATTTGCAGAAATCCCTACTCATCTCCCTCCTTACGAAAAGCCAGAGAACAAACTCAGAAGCAGACCCTTGCTTTTAGTAATGAGTCTTCCACCACAACTGCCTCTTACCAACTGTTTGCAAAGAAGAAAGCACTTTAAAATGCAAAGAAAAGTGACTAAAGGTCGACTTTAGTCCATTTTCCATGGAACTGGATGGAGGGTGTTTATATAATCAAGTATCATGTCTCATTTTAGGACTGGAGAGTAACTTGCTGCAATTCTCAATCTATATTATGAGCCTATATTATACATGTGAACATGACTGAATGGTTTTTGTGCCACCCCTATTCACTTCTCTCTGCAGGAAAAAAAAAATATTTTAAAGCTTAGCTGACTCACGTCTAGCATGGTCAAAGCCAACTCATTTCTGTACCTACTGACACATATATAAACTCAGGTATAGAGCTGCTGCACACATGGCAAGCCTGAAGCTTTTCATGTGGAAACTGCCTATGTCCTGTTCGAGAAGACACATAAAATATATTCATAGGAGTATTATTCAGCCCTAGTCTAAATAGAGGTTCAGAATTATGCCTCTCATTCTGTACCTGGATATTCTCCTTATGATGCCAAAGTTTTCAAAGCACTCTGACACGCTGGTGGCTCCTATTGTCCTGAGCATCCCTATGAATTACTATGGAAGGATCTGGACCCTTTGTATTATCTGTCTGTTTTGAAATAGTCTAGAACTATAGGAGGCAGAACTGCATGTACTGTATTTCAGTCTTCCTAAAGAGCAACAGAATTATCACATAGATTGTAAAAGATTTAGTGAGTCAAAAATAATTGTAGAAATTTGTCTCTGGCATTTATGTAAGGTTTTTACCAACATATGATAGCCTGTGCTAACCCTTATAATAAAGCTGAATATTTCTTCAAAATTAAAGGGGAAAAGAATGAAATTCACTGTGCATGAATGTGACATTTTCATTTCTATTTAAAGTTTCTTTACAAAGTAGAGCTCAGGAGGTGCTGTTGTGGTGTTCCCTCATTTATAACCTATTTTGTGACTCACAGAAACCTTGTCTAAACAATCATTGTGAAAAATAAATTAATTCTCTCCTCATCTCTGTTACTCCTGAAATGCCATCACAAGTATGGGCATGGTCTCACTGTTATTCATTAAAACATTGGTTAACGAGAAACATGATAGAGGTTAAAACAGAATTGTAGTTTAGATAAAATATTACAGCAAAGATAAAAAAATATTTTAGATAAAATATAATGGCAAAGATTGAAATGGATTCCATTCTGCTCGTCATAGGAGGCTACTAATAGTACAAGAACTCCCTGAAAAAACCCACTGAAGCAAGGCCATGACCCATCTCTGTAGGAGGTGATCCACCATCATCCTACCTTTGTGGCTTTGCTGCAAGATGAACAGCTTTAGATTACACAGGAGCTCTGCAGGTAGACCTGAATCCACTTTGGTTTTGGACTGCCTTAGCCACAGCAGGAAGCCAATCCTTCCCCTTCCTACTCTGTTAAGTAGATAATTTAAAGTGGCATCCTACAGCATTTCAAGTTAATTGAAAGTGTTAAATGAAAAATGACTGACAGGACCAATTTTGGTTTTATATAATTTGCACAGGTTTGTGGGAAATGTTCTAATCATTTACCTTTCCACTCCACATTTAGGAATACATCTTGCTTACATATTGCAAATGTGTTTTTCATGCTGGAAAGATTTTATACTTTACTAGGCTTTGTGCAGGAAGAAAAGTATCTATGATGTATGATGAACTCCTTCAGTTATTTCGGAAATAATGATGAAACTGTAAGATTGTTGAAATTATTAAATCACCGTAATACCCAGGCAGGATGTCTAGAGCCATCAGCTCTTGAGGCCCTATAATAAACTCTGCAAAGTATCTGAAAATCTGACCCTGATGTTTTGCAGCTAAAATACTTCAAACTGATAAAAAGCACAAAGAGGTAAATATGCCACACTGCCAAACTATACCAGTGATACTGTGCTATAAGAAGCTATACTTTCAGTGGTGCAATCAGAGCATCATTTCTTGCTCAAGAGTCAAGATGACATTGAAATATGATTGGTCAAAGTTAAATAACTAAAGAAATATTTTCAGTTTCATCAGGACTTCTGTAGGTTTAATCATTTAATTTAGAGGCTCAACAAAGAATTATCTCAATTAAAAAGGTCTTTCATTTTTAAATGTAATTTTGATCTGGGAGATGTTTCCTTCACACAGAATGGGAAATAGCTGTGGAACCAGAATACCTACCAGTGGGAAGATCTTTTTTGGATACTGCCACAGAATGGATTTAAGTGCCAGTCTTTGAGCCACCAGGTGTGATGAAGTGAACCTGAAAATATTACAGATGAACGGATTGTCGCCTAGGCTAGATAGTTATTTGAAGAGGCGAGTTGGAGTAATTAAATCATCTCAATGCTACAACTTTAGTCTCCAAGTAGGGTGGTTAGAAAAAGTAAGATGCAAAGAATTTGTTATTTTTCCTAAAAAAAATCCAAACCTAAGAAACCCGTTGCATTATGTCAGGCTGCATGGATTCTCTAGGGCATGGGAAATACATGTTACACAGTGATGAATGAGGAAGAATATGCTACAAGAGTGTCCGTGGAACAGAATGCAAGTTTTCCTCCTATTTCTTGTTTTTGCAGGGGAAAAAAAAAACTGAGATGATATTTCTTTATACAAATTTTTGTATGAGGCTGTCCTTAGATGCCTGTGGAGACTGGAATATTATTAACAATAATTATTTAATTAGCTCTGGTTATTCAGAAACAGAAATGGTAATGATACACCCTGCATTTCTACCCATGGGCAAGGTGCATAAGATTCTGTAAAAAGAAAAAGAATACAGACTTCCCTGATTATTTAACGTATATCAGAAGCTTTGGGGTCATCACATTACTGATTGAGATTCATCTCTAATTTTATAAAACTTCCTCAGTGCATTTTTGGCACAATCGTAATATTTTAAGGCAATTTTATACTGAAATATTTCTAATGAGAATCTCTGGTGAGAATCCCGAATGGAAAAAGAAATCTCAGCCAGTATATTTTTAAAGCATACAGCCATTCAGAATCTGATTACCTTTTCACATTTTCATACAAAATGGATTAATGTGTCCCTGTCTTTATTACATTTTCAACACTTGTCATTCGTGATTAAGCCAACACTATGAAGATGTATTACACAGTGGCGTAAATGGCCACATTAAAATAGGGTATATATGTGCCTGAGAAGTTAAAGGCAGATTGATTTGTGATACTTTTACATTAGATGTAATGTACCTAAAAATATTTCACACAACTCAAGAGTCAACAATCTGGGGGGAAATATAAATAAATAGATGGAAACTTACACGGAGGGAAAGAGCTGGAGAAAAGTGTTAATTAAATCACCTGCAGAGATGTGTGGGGATATGATAGAGTGCTATGAAGAAAGCCAGATCCAATTTCTTATAGATAACAGCTCAAATCAGAAATTGCCACACAATTGGAAGCACCTACTCCAGAGATCCAGTGCTGGGAGACAGAGTTTATTATGGGCCAAGACTGATATGTACTGAGAAGGATTCTGGACAAATCTTACTTTGTGCCTGTCTTAAATCATCTTTAATTCTCTTGTGAAAATACTTCCCCCGTTAATCACAGCATTACCTCTCTATGCAATTTATCTCACTTCTACTTATCCTGCTACACAACACGTGGACTTTCAGTATGTAAGAGGCTTATAAGAAAAATGGAGGGAGACTTTTTACCAGGGCCTGTAGTGACAGGAGAAAGAGCAGGGGTTTCAAATTGAAGGACGGCAGATTTAGATTGGATATAATGAATAATTATTTTACTGTGAGGGTGGTGAGGCAATCTAGCAAGTTGACCAGAGAAGCTGTGACTTCTCCAATCCTGGAAGTGTTCAAGATCGGGTTGGGTGAGGCTTTGAGCAGCTTGGTCTAGTGGAGGATGTTCCTGTCCATGGTGGAGAGGGGGGACCACATGATCTTTAAAGGTCCCTTTCCACCTAAACCATTCAGTGATTTTCTGTTGTATCACCTCTGTAGAGTACCTGACTTCATTCCTATTATTACAACCCCCCTCCAGGGTCATATTGGTTTTACTGGACATTTAGTTTGTTGCTGTTTTGAGACTTTACTTGTGTTTCCAAAATAGATACTGCACTCAAATATGTTTTGAAATTTGTCATTGGGATTCTGAAATGGGTGACAGAGCAGCACTATCTTTTGCAGTTTTTTTCTTTTTTCACTCTATTTTTTTAAATACCAAATTAATCAATACAAATTTCTGCACTTGGGATCTAAAAATCTTTAAAAATCAATGAGGAATAAACATTTTTGATTTGTTTTCTAACCTGTGACTTAATCTTCTCATACAACCCTATAAAAATATGTCTAAAATCCAACCTATTACATAATAGGCTTTAGACTTCTATCAGAAAAGTTGTAAAGTAAGGCAACTTAGTACCATACAAATCTATCTTGCCATCTG
Source organism: Melanocharis versteri (assembly GCA_013397845.1). Lineage (NCBI taxonomy): Eukaryota > Metazoa > Chordata > Aves > Passeriformes > Melanocharitidae > Melanocharis > Melanocharis versteri. Next base: position 738,202 of record VZTG01008003.1, read on the forward strand.
CTTCTGGAGGCAAGGTTTCTAGTTGAATATTAACTATATAATACAGCTGTCAGCAAAAGGATGCAGCTGCCATCTTTAAAGCCAGTGTGAGACAGATCCATCAGATCATCATTATAAAATGACCTCTAGCATGACATCACCTCTAGCAAAATTTCAGCTTGGAATGACCCTTAAAACATCTTTTTTCTGTCTTTCATGTAATCTGTTGCAACAAATACAGGAAATATAGTAGTGTGGTTTCTGCTGTGGGACTGACTCACTGGCCGAGAACTGACCCTACATATGAGATACTCAGATGGAGACTGCAGTAGAGGGGCCAGGCCAGCCCGAAGCAGCAGATTCGGATCTGCTTGGTCCCAGCTTTTTAGGGCACCTAGTGGTTCAGTTTACAGTGCCTGTTCATGGGGAAGGCAAGTGAAGCTCCACGGACAGCTCACCTTCCCTTTCCAGTGTGGCCCCATCTGAGCAGCACTCTCCTTCAGCAGCCGGCTTACTCTTCAGTGTCTGTGCATATACATATCTGAGCCAGCTAAGTTTCATCTTGTACCTCTCTAATTTATCTCACTGGTACTGAATTCTCATCCCTCCTGTGATTCTCAGCCCTCTCCCTGTTCTTCATTCATCATCCTCATGCTTATTGTCTGTCTCCGTGCTGCTGCCGATAGCATCGGCTGCCGCCACGCTCTGTGCCGCTCACTGCAGAGATTATTCACGTCTCAGCTGCTTGCTCTGTGTACAGGTAATCTCTCCACGTAAATGAGAATACCTTTACAGTCTTTTTGATAAACACTGACCCCCGCTTTGTATGCCTCTTATCCATTTTTCTCTGAAGTCATTCTCACCGCTTGCCAGTAACAGTGATCATTCTGAAGAATTTAGTGAGAGACTTATTTATCTGCTTTGGGATGATTTGGGGTCATTTTTTTCCTCCTGGATACATTTTGTCTCTGAGGCTGTTTCCAAGGGCAGTTCCATGGTTAGGGAGAATTTGGAAGAGAGTACATTTACAGTTTGGGGTTTTTCTCTTGAAGAAGGGAATGCAGAGTTAGCTGTCTATGGGGAATTATGAGAACAAGATTCTAAATCTCACTGCTTTAAATTATTCCAAAAGCCATGGCCTGGAAGGTGTAATTGGCAGGGAAGTGTAGAATTTGTCAGTGCAGCTCAATAATTATCTAGTCAGAACTCCTGAATGAACTCTTCCCAGTAATTTTTTTTCAGCCCTAGACAGCTCTGCAGCTATTTTATTTCAGCTTAAACATTGTGAAGTAGTCATGATTTTGTGTAGCATTTTTAGTTTCCCAGATGAATAATGCATTTTATTTTGCCCACTAAAGTTACTGGGGCTCAGGTATTTCTATCTTTTTAATATTATTTTTATTATTTTGAAGAAAAAATTGTGACAGAGTGCTAAATCTGTTTTGCACAGTACAATATATGGCAGCCTAAAGTACCCCTCTCCCTCGTTTTTTTATTCATATGATACATGAAAAATGGCATAAATGTATTTCATTGTGTCACCTAGAATCTGTGTAACCAACAATAATGAATATTCTTTACTCTTCAGCTTGGTAGTGTTTCATTTTTTCCTGACAAGATTACTTGACAAGCAGACCTTGCATTGGCAATGTTGTTTATTTTCATAGGCATGTAAATTATCTTGACAGTCTCATAAACATAAATTGGCAAGCATACTGTCCCACAGCAATGCTTGTTAAAATACACTAATGGAATATAATAAATAAATTATTCTAGTGTATTTATAATATGCTAGCATACTATTACATCTTGTGAAAGTTATACAGCACAGGATTATATGCTCTATATTTCTTACAGTTTACAGTAACTTGATGGTCAGATATTCAATGCAATTAACTCTGAAGAAAAATGCATAGATCCATACTCAAGGGTGTATTCAACTTCAAAATAATGCAAATAATAATTTACCCAAGCCGAAAATGTTAGATAGCTTTTACCACTCTGCACACATCAGTTTCATGTAATCATACAATGGTTTGGGTTGGAAGGGACACCAAATTTCACTTGGAATACCTGTGCAGGAGGTAGGTGGAGGGAAATGTACATGTATCCAATTAACAAACTGATTGTTTGGTAGCTGGTATTTGGGCTGGATACCAAAACACTCCAGGATGTTTGGAGTGCACCTGGGAAATAGGTTTGGCTTTGGAAGTCCACAAAGAATGGATGCTAATTATTCATGGATGGTCCAGGAGAATGTCACACTGTAATTGATTCAGCTGTTTTTGCTGGTTGATCAAGGTTCCCCACAGAAGCCATCAGCAATTTGAAGTTGCCCTTGATACCAAAGAAAGAATCTTCAGACAGGTCTTGGATGTCTTTGGAGCCAAAGCAAGTTAAGACACAAACATCAGTGGCAAAAATCACCTCAGACTAATCCCATGAACACACCATAGGTGTCAGCTCAGGATGGCCTATAATCCTCAGAGATTCGTTCTTATAAATTCCAGGCTTCTCTAGGGTACCTTTAGTGCCACTGGAGGAAAGAAGAGCTTTTGAGGAAAAAATCATTTCATCTAATTTATAAGGTGATAAATCATGGTCTCAAGGAGACTATATCTCTGTTAAGGAAGCGTAGATGAGTTGCTTTGATTTCAATAATAATTTTTTAGTGAGTTAAAGTCAGGGAGAATTAGTTCTACCTAGAGAGTTTGAAAATTGAAGAGATATTCCCCTCAATGTTTTCCCTCATTATATAATCACCATTTTATGAATCAACTGTAAATAACAAGCAGCATCTAATTTTCTCCCTGGAGTAATTAAAATTATGATAAGGGAAACAACTCCAGAGCACTTGGTTACCTCCTATCTCCTTGACATGTGTCAAGTTGGTGTCACTGCCAGTATCTCGTAGAGACCAAATTGCCTGCTTTGTCAGGCTGGATAAGAATTTGTCTTTGTATTTTTCTCTGAAATCCCAAATTGTTCAGTACTGATACGAGCAAAAGTTCAAAAAGGTCATTAAATACCTTCAAATTCTCGAGCCACTTTAGCACCAGTCTGAGTGCTGAGTGCTGTCTGTAGCTGTCTAATTAATATCAGCTCCCAAAGACTCCTGAGAGCCACTCCAGTGGTCAGCAACAAGCCAGTTGCAAAGGCACACTCCAGAAATGACCTTTAGTTTCGACTTGCTCATTTTCAAGGCAGGCCAGGAGGCTGCCTGGCAAAATTTAAACTGAAAATTTTGTTTCTAAATGCACAATACAGAATGCAAGAACTTTACTTACTGGTGTAGTTTTGTATTGGGCAAGTTTCAATGAAAAGTTCTCCTAAATAAAAATGACTGCACAATATGGCTCATAATTTCATTATTTTCTTACCCCTTCCCTTACTGAAATAAATATTTATTGAGCTCAACAGGGAGAATAAAAAATCCCTGGCATTCTCCGTGTGCCACTTTATGTATGAGCTTTCCTATGTCTCATTTCTCCATGACAACCTCATTTGACAGGCAGTCGCTGCTTTGGCAATGTTGTATCATATTTTCTTAGGCATGTAAATTCTGTTGACAGTCTCATAAACATAAATTGGCAGGCATACTGTCCCAAAGCAATGCTTATTAAAATACGCTAATGGAATAGGATAAATACATTATTTTCAAATGCAAGCAGAAAATACACACAGGTTCATATGATATTCCTGCTACTGATTGATGGGAGTTACAATCAGGGACAATTACAAAATTTCCAAGTTTGTGGTTCAGCTCCTGTAGTAAGCACTGCAGGTTTACCAGTACATCCAGCTCCTGCCTCTCAGCCTTTTCTTCCCAGTCCCAGCACTAATGCTGAGACACAGCCAGCCTTGTGCATGATGTTTCATGTGTTTCTAATCTATGGCTGATACTGTTCTCCCTCAGCATCTCTCTAATGCTCTTCCTCGCCCTCCAAACCCACAGATCCTGGTACCTCTGAGCCACACAGCAGCTGAGCATCACCTCCCTCAGCGCTGCCTCACCCGCTCCTGTGTTGCTACAACAGAAACCAGGTTCTTAGCACACCCTCGGAGTAAGTTACTGCAGTCTGGGAGCAGGAGGGAAAAAAAGGAAGCAAATTTCCAGTTTTCCTGAGATGAAATTCCCCTTTGGTAGTATTTTTGGAATGGTGAAACCAGACTACAGAAATTGTTCCTATGATAATAATCTTCAGGCCAATATAATGAAATTTCTATCAATTGTGCAATTACACGAGATTTTTTTTTTTTTAGTTTGAAAAGTGTTCTTAAAGCTTTTGTTTAGTGTATATATATTTATTTCTTTAGAATTACAATAAAATAAGTATAATTACTTTTAATAGTGAATATTTTTATTCAGCTCCAAGTAAATGTTGCCCAAAGACGTTGTGGACTCCCCATCTCTGGAAATGTTCAAGATCAGGTTGGATGGGGCCCTGAGTAACCTTGGAAGATCTCTTTGCCAATGAGAGTTATGGAAAACGAGTTTAAAAGTTCAGTCTATTAAAAATTTTCCAAAACTTGAATACCATTATTCTAAAATTAGAAAAGTGAAAACCAGAATACTCTTGTGACCTTTTATTTGCCATAAATGATCCAATCTTAGAAAGTCAACAAAATTTTTATTTTTATAATACTGCAGAAAATTTTACAGTAATGCATTTTTATTCACTTTGACTACCCATTTTTAAATATAGATTGATTAATTTAATTTCAGTTATAAAGGTTTCTAAGTCTTTCCAAAGAAAGATTTTTGTACAAATAAACCTTTTTTAAGAAAGAGAAGCAGAAAGAGTGCTGTTAAGCATAATTGAGAGTTAATAAGCTTTCACATTTTAGATGTGCCCATTTTATTTGGGGGTAGATGAAGTCATTTCTATAAGACCGGCTTGGAGCACTTAGTAATTTATCTGCAAAACAATGTTATGTAAATGTAAATTGCAGGGCTAACCTTTTCAGTATAAACTTAGAAATTTAGAAACAATTTAGAATTGGACTAAAGGTCTTAAGAGCAAAATTTTCAAAGGTGAGGACAGACACCTGCATGGATTTTTCAGAAATGTGTAAAGCGGTTAGTTAGCTAAAACCAGAACAAACAGAGCACTTATGACCTTAAAATACTGCTTAGGTAAAACTGAAGTGTGACTTCCAGAACATTTAATGGAAATACCCCCCTTACATTTGAGATGTACCATCCATCTATATCTCTAGGTAAGTAGTTAGGTTGAAGGCACCTGTCTACAAGACAGTCAAACCAAGTGCCCACTATAGGCACTGGTGAGAAAAAGGCAGTTTTAGGATGCAATTCGTCAAATTCCCTATCAAACCCCAGATTTAGATTAATATAAAATTCACCCTTGAAGTGTCCTGTTCTTTTTGGTGATCATAAAAAGTCTAAATAACTATCCTATAGTAGGTTCCTACATCTGATCAGATGAACCCTACCTTTGGTCACTGAATACCATGGAAGAAAAGACCAGGCTGAGGCACAACTGCACAAAGAGTAACCCTGTAGAATGTCAAAGCCTCTGTGCTGTGAGGTAGAGGAGCCCTATCTCTGTTCCCAGTGCAGCTGGGGCGTCATTGGCTCTGTAATGGACAGTGGAGGTTGGGGCAGGAATACAGACAAGGGACTGTCTTGTGGTAAAGAAAAGCACCTCAGTTTATTATCTCCCACCAAGCAAAGCTCCCAAAACGAGAACATTTTTCTTGCATCTTTGGCAATTGCAATTTAAACACTTTATATAACCAAGTGCATAGCTTCTGTGACAGAGACTGAATTTTCTCTCGTCTGCTCTTTCCAGTGATATGTTGAATTGTCTCATTTTTAAATGGTACAATGTTCACTTTCCAGCTGTCCAAACTGATGCTTTAATCCCAGACTGGGACTTTGGGGATTTTTGCTTTTGGGTTAAAAAATTCTGTAACTCCGGAACTGCATATAATTATTTATATATGTGTACACAGGAAAAATCTAAATGTAAAATTAGCATTAATTAAAATTTTCCCATACACTTGACTCATAATTATTCTCCAGCTATAAGTAATAAATATAATTAGGACAAGTGAGAATCCTGGGATAGGAATAGTACAATGAGTTGGAGAGAAATAGTAGAACATAGGTTAAGAAGAGAGGAAAAGTATCATGGAATTATCATTACTTTGGAAAGAAATTAAGCTTGATGGCTGGTGACGTTTCTCCCACTGGTATTTTTCAGGCCTATTTTTGTGTGGCACTTTAAAATATTTCTGATGGTAGCTTTAAAAATATATATATTTGAAGAAGGTCTAAATAAAAAGCACGGAAATAGGTAAATGTGTGTGAAATGCAACTACTGATACCGTGTACAGGAACAAGAATTATTTAATTTGCAGAAATTGTTAAGAAAGATCCCACTGAGTTCACTAGACTTACCACCGCTGGGTTTAATCTGTATCAATAAGATGGAGGGATCATGTAATTAGTACTTCCACTTTGTAAAAGCAGCAGAAGAGAAGGATGAAAGCAGGCATGAAGAGGATAAAGCAGGAATATGGAGGCTAAAGATATAAAGGAATGTAAAGTCAACATTTTTGTGTGTCTATATCAATTGCTGAAGTTAGAGCATTTTGCTGACTATTGCTTTGAAATAAAAAAATTGTGAAATGCTCGTAGCAGGGCAGAACTCACTTGCTTTAATGTGTCTTAAAATCTGAAAGAAGGGAGAAGCAATATCTTTTATTAAACTAGCTGATACAGTTATAAAAAGAGACCAGTTTCCAGGGCACAAGAAAAAGGTTTGTATGCCTGAAGCATGTCTGATTTTGAAACCATAAAGTCGAGTTAATAAAAGATCCTTCCTCTCCCTAAACCTTACCTCTCTATATCCTTGAATATCATCCCTAATGATCCTATTACTTGAAAATATGAAAAACTTCAGCTGGCTCAAGAAATATCCCTCCTATCAGATTTCTGACTTTTGCCGCGATCATTGTCCAAGCAGAACAGAAGGACAGAATGAGGGACAGGCAGTTATGAGCCTGTATGTACCTCACAGTGGCTCTGCATTTTGCTAACAATGGAACAAAATATTATTAGGGTTTTGGATGAAGGGAATGACTCTAAAAGGCAGAAGTACAAGTGCCAGTCTCCAGTTGACAATGTTCAGAGTAAAAACTCTGCTTATTCCTGTGTAAATATTAACCCTTTTAGAGATCAATGCAAGCAACTGATGGATTTCTTTTGCTTATTTTTTTGACAAACAGTAGATTATGTGAAAAACCTTCCTGGAACAACTGGAAATAAATTTTAAGCATCCTCCATAAAATAAATGTGGTGGGGTATTTTGCACCTGCCTTGAACCATTCAGATAGGCAATTGAAAAATTCACATTTGCTGGATTATGGTGATACTCCTAATGTTGATAATTTGTTGGGTATCTGATTGATGTGCTTTGCTCAGACATATAAAGTTAGCATGCTTGTTAGTACTGGATTCAGAAGAAATTTTTCCATTAGACCCCATTCCATTAGTTTTCATTTCTGTTGGCCAACTGCTAAGGCTTTATTTGCTTCCAAGTAAGTTAGCATTTGGTTTTCCCAAGACTGTCCAGAAATAAACACCAAGATTGTTGTTTTTGAAAAGAAAAGAGACACTGGCCATTTTCTCTGTATATCTAAGCTTATAGTTCTGGCTTTTGCCATTTTCCAATGAGGACAAATCTGTTAGGAGACGCTAAGGAATATTTTGAAGTCTCTTTTTAGCAGATGTGTAAGGCAGGTATCTCTAAGTAATGCTAACATCTCATAGCAATTTCAGAGTCTGAAGGAACATAGGAACACACAAGACCTCTTCCAGACCAATATTTCTGTGTTTCTTAGAGTAATTGTAAATAAGAGTAATTCTAAATATTAACATAGTCCCCAATTTCAGAATCAAATCAATTGCTGAATTTGCTGTGAATTGTGTTGGTTACAACAAAGCAGCAGTTTCAGTGGATATTGTTCACCAAAATATTCACTAAGCCCTACAAGGAGATTCGAATACTTAACAAAATGATTTAAAAACAAAAGGAGGTAGAAAAGGAAACCAATATGCATTTAGTTAATCATCCTATATTACAATTAACATGAGAAACAGTAGACCCTTTTCCATTTCTCTGCAAAGATTAAATAGCTGAATGTCAGTATTGAGGAAACATAAACCTTGATTTCATTATTCAATAAAATACAGTACACTGACTAAAGAAATGTGAACCAGTACAAATAATTAAAATTTTAGAAACTGCACTTGTAATAATAATTAGGAAAAAAAAAAAAAGCTTATAGTTTAGGAATTCTCTTGTTTAATGTTTCTCTCCAAATATTTTAACTCACAGTGCAACTCCCAGCATTTAGGTATGAACTGGCAAGAACTTCCCCACTTATTCCACACATGATGTAAGAGGCAAAATGCAACTAAAGATCTTTTTTTTTTTTTTCGGTTGCCAGGTCATAGAAATCAAGGGATTTGTCAGAACACTGAATCTAACAAGTCAAATGCACACCAGCAGAGCTTAGCTTAATCTCCTGATCAGAAACAATCGGCTCATCAGCGCCATGAGCCAAGCAGACACAGGTCTGCTCTCACCTGGAAGCACCCACTCGGGTTGGGGCTGTTCCTGCACTCTCCTGCCTCTCCTTGATGAGGGCAGATACATTTTTAGGTTGTGTAGCAACTCCAATAAAATTGAGAGGCTGGCGTTAAAATACTGCACTGGGTGCTAATATAAACCCTATGATTTATGATTATATTTTTGTGGTGGGTTGACCCTGACGGGATGTCAGGTTCCCTCCAAAGCCTCTTTGTCACTGCCAGCCTCAGCTGGACAGGGCAGAGATAAGGGCAGGAGAAATCACTCACCAGTGACCACCATGGGCAAAGCAGACTTGACTTGGGGGAGGTAGTTTAATTAAATCCGATTAGGATAATGAGAAATAAAAACTAAATCTGAAAAGAGGGTGGGCAATAGGGGCTGTAGTCAGTTCGGTACACATTGCCTCTGCCGCTCTGTTCCTCAGCGAGAAGACTCCTCACACTCTTTCCCTGCTTCAGTGTGGGTCCCTTCCATGGGATGTCGTCCTTCAGGAACAGTCTGCTCCAGCTTGGGTCCCCCACAGGGTCACAGACTCCTCCAGGCATCCATTTGCTCCAGTGTGGAGTCCTCCACGGGCTGCAGGTGGATCTCTCCTCCCCCGTGGACATCCACAGGCTGCAGGGGCACAGCTGCCGCACCATGGTTTTCACCAAGGTTTGCAAGGAATCTCTGCTCTGGGGCCTGGAGCACCTCCTGCCCCTCCTTCACTGACCTGGGAGTTTGCAGGGTTGCTGCTCTCACATATTCTCACTCCTTTCTTCTGACTGATGCTGGTGTTGCACAGGATGGGTTTCTTTGCCCCCCATCCTTCTTAAATATATTATCCCTGAGATGCTCCCACATCACTGATGGGCTCCACCCTGACCAGTGGCAGGTCCATCTTGGAGGTCTGGCTTTGGCTCCATCAGACTTGGGGGAAGCTTCTGTCAGCTTCTCAGAGAAGCCACCCCCTGTAGTTCAGTGCTGCCAAAACTTTGCCATGCAAACCCAATATAATTTTATAAACAAGGTGCCTTTGGTATATCCTGCAGTTAAATCTAGACTGGACTGCTCAAGGATGATGCCTGATGTGCAGCTGCAGTGTATCGAACAGAGACTCAAGTGTGACAATATCCTGAATAAGGAGGCTCCACTCACCTCTCCCACCTTACTCTGTGCCTTTCCTGTTTGCACAGACCCTCTCTAAAATTTCTTTTCACAGATCTATGTCCTGGCTCAGAGTAGGGGCTCTATCACACATGCCTACGTCTGTGGTTGTCTGAGAACTAATGTCATTCAAAATAAAAATTTCTCTCTGGCTCTGAGGAAGTCCCTGTGGTGTCCCTGCACTGTGTTCCCAGGACCGGGAGTGCTGTATGACACAGTGCTGAAATCCCTGGGTGCTTTAGTGAGCCCAGATATGTTGTGAGATTGGACTCAGGAACAGCACTGATGGATCTGGTAGCAGATGGAGTACAGATGGAAAAGCAGGAAAAAAAAGTGACAATACTCTGGGGCTGGATAGGGCCAACATAGAGGCTCTGTGACTGCTAATCTTCTCAGCATCCCACCAGGATCACCTGAAAGATTCTGTGACATCCATTCCTGGCAGCTAAGTATCCCTGACCTTCCCTTTCCGGTGTGTTCTGCATGACTTTTCTCCCCACTGTTACACAGGTCCTCCAACCTAGCACTGGCACTGCACAGAAAGAATACGATTCTCTGAAATGTTATAAAATATATTACTGTTCTAAAAGAAAGCCAGAAGAAGAATGATACCCTTAAAATTATACAGACTTGGGAAAGAAGTTTTGATATAACCACATCTCCAAACCTTGTGCTCGGAAAAGTGAGAGTTTATCCCACATATTGAGTAGCAGGGAAAGAGTATGACTGTGCCCCAAAGGGAAAATTTAACCCTGTTTTCCTTAAAAGTGCAGCAGTTAAGCACTTAGGAACTGTTTCCATCTGTAGTCAAACTGCTTGATAAAAAAATCAGTGCCACGGACTAAGCATAGAAAGGGAAGGCAAAGCAGATTTCCTATCAGAAAGAGCAGTCCAGTAAGAAATACATTCTGAGACATTTCAAGCTTCATAACATATTGCTGTCTCAGACATTACAGTAAACAGTCCATTAACAGTTTTGCAAAATGAATGCTGACCTCCACGTATTTATTTACTTGTATTTCTCAATATTTCAAATAGAAGCTCTGGTTTTGGACCTCTCTCAGCTCTTAGACAGCACAAAGTTCTGAAGCTTAAAATGACTTGTTTTGCTGAAGTTGCTGGTTTTTTGCTGAAATATCATCTTATTTTATACAGTATAATATCGACTCATTTTTGTGTCCTCTTAAGATAAATCCCAATGAGCAGTATTCCTAACTCCTCCTTATTTAATGTGCCAGTTTACCTTTTACTTTCTGCTCCAAAGACAGTCACTGTCATATTTAATGGATATATAGAATTTGAATTTTTTTAATCATATTTTTTTAAGATGAAGAAGAGAGAAAAGTTAGGCCTCTCTGTCTGTAAGGTTATCTATGTATCTATATCTCTATCTATCAATAAATCAATCAAAAAATAAATTAACATAGCGACATCATCTCTACTTGACCTTAGTGAGGTCACATTGGGAGTATTTTGTTCAATTCAGTTCTCCACAGCTCAAGAAAGACAAGGATCTATTGAAGAGGGTTCAGTGGACACCACAAAGATGATGTGGTGTCGGGAGCATCTCCCATAGGAGGAGGCACTGCGGGAGCTGGGCCTGTTCAGTTGAGAAAACAGAGAGGGGATTTCATTACTGCATATAAGTGTCTCAAACGTGAGTGCCGAGAGGATGGTGCCAAACTCTTTTCAGTGGTGCCCAGTGACAGGACAAGGAGCACTGGATATGAACTGAAAATACAAGTTCCACCACAAACGAGGAAAGACTTCTTTTTGTTGAGGGTGGCAGAGCACTGGAACAGGCTTCCCAGGGAGGTCATGGAGTCTCCCTCTCTGCAGACATTCCAAACCCAGCTGGATGGTTTCCGTGTCTGCTTTCGTAGGTGACGCTGCCTTGGCAGGGTCTTGGGCAGGATGATCTCCAAAGGCTCCCTCCAATCCTAAAACTTCTGTGTCTGTTATTTTTCCAAATCAATTAAGTGGTAGTTTAAATTAGATACAAAGCAGATTGATTTATCATTAGACTACTTCAGGTTGAAGTCCAAATTCAGAAAACTGTACTGTTCTACAAAAAACTTTCTGAAGTGATTACCTGTAAATGTTATTTCAGGCTTTCCTCCACCTGTTTGTAAATGGGGTCACAGTCATAAACAATAATCTCTAAAAACAGACATTTGTGTAAGGAAAAAATATCAGGGAAAAATCAAATTTTAAGTTAAAATACCAACATATATGGTATCTTTGCAAGGTCACTTACTTGTCAGTATATGTCTCATGAGTCGCAAAACTAAAGCCGAAAAGAAAAAAAGTGAAGACACTGGCAGAGATAAGTGTCCCTCGGTAGCTGGTCTAACAAACAAACATTTTCTTCCCCGAAACTTAAAGTTTTGTTTAAAGGGGAAGAGAAAATAAAAGAAAGAAGAAACTATTCAAAGAAGTACATATTCCATAAATTAGGAATTCATTCTGGATATCCAAACCTCTCATTTTACTGTTTGCTAAAAACTAAGATATCTTTAAACATAGCCTTAGATGAAGTCTATCCCAAGGCAGGGTGATAAATGCATTCTTTGCAAAGAAAGTGGAATCATCATGGAGTATAAAAGTCTCTAATGCTGTCAGTATAATGGAAGGAAAAACCCCAGGCTAGCTGAGAGTGCAGTTTTAGACACATGCTTTTCACAAACTCATGCGGCTCTTTCAAAGAAATCAATCTGAGGCTTTGTAAATCACTCTGGGACAGATTCTGCTTTTCACTCTTTGTCCTATTCACACTGCAGACAAAAAAATGCATTTCTCTGCAGATATAATTCACTGTGATAATTATGCCCTACAACTACAGCGTGAGTCAGCATGAGGAGGCTGGCAGAATGCATCCTCCTAAAACTGAGCAATCCAGACTTCAGGGGTTCACAACAGACAAACTTTAACTAAAAATATTTTGGGTAGTTGGATTGCTTTTTTTTTTCTTCCTTTTAATGTTTTCTCCTGAAATATAAATATACTGATTCTCTCAAATTCCTGCAGTGATCTGTTGCTGTCGTTCACAATATCAAACCACAATCTTAATGGCTGTTTATATAATTTGCTGTGTGTTTCATGTTTATAATTCCATTTGGCTCAAGGTAAAGTGATGTAAGGCATTCATGAACATAAAGCAGTGTAAAAGAGAGAAAGTTTGATCAATAGGACAACTTTGGTTTCGGTAAACATTGTCAGAAAATGATCAGTGTCAGTGCTCTAAGCCAGAGAAAACTAATAACATGAGTGGCAAGCTTCCTGCAAGCGTTTGGAGTATTTATGTGGCATTCCAAAGGAAGATCTGTAAACAAGACTAGAACAAAAATACAATTTTATTGATATCCACCTGATTTATGTTTACAGCATGTGTTGATAATAACCCTATTTGTCAAGAGAGTCTATCATGAATACTAATTTACTGTTACTGAGTCAAAACCAAATAAGTGAGGTTGATGTGATGCTGTACTTTTATGCATTTTCATGTAATCACATTTAGAGTGACCTGAGTCTCCAGCAAAGAATTCAAAGGACTTTTACCAGGCACAGAATGTTTTCTAATGAGTTTATAAGTGTGTCCTGATATGAATGGAGCTCAGAGACTACGAAGAGACCCTTACCATCTGTTTAATGAAACATGAATAAAGATTATTTTTAATATCTTATGCATGTTTTTTCCACCAACTTACTTTTCAAAGCAGAACATCTCAAAATCCCAGAAGATCAAATCTATAAAAAGTTTTTACATTTTGAACTTTCTTTCATCCTAATTTGAAACAGAAGACACCAAGATATTTCCTGTGATTGTTACAAGGAAATAAATAGTAACTTGGTAAATATTAGAATGGTCTGATCAGAAGAATTTTCCGTAACACAAAAAGAATTACATTTAAAGTTTATCACACAGTCTATGACAATAACATAATAGTGAAGTGAAATGTTTCAGTATAAATGAAATGGATCTCTAATTGTTCATACATAATTTTTTTTAAAAAAATTGAAACAATCCTCTTACAAAGCATTATGTTTTGACTAATCAGTATATTTTGATGAAGAAAAAAATCTACTGATTCTGTTTCAAGAATGGATGAATATTATCCAACTACTTGAGAGAAATCTGAATAAAAAGAGATAAGGTGACATTCCTAAGAAGTAAAATACAAAATCCCATCTGGAATAAGTCTGTTCAGTGGAGTGTGAACAATGTATTCTAGTTTAGATCTAGGTAACCCAGTTCGCAGAACTATTGAGTGGTTAAGATTGGAAAAAACCTTTAAGATGATCAAGTCCAACTGTCAACTCAGCACCACCACATTCACCATTAAATGATATCGTCATGTACAAAAGTTCTTTTTTCTGGCTATGGAATACACTCACTTTAATAAAACAAACAAACAAACAAACAACAACAAAAACCCAAACCCCAAAAACAAACAAACAAACAAAACAAACAAACAAACAAAAAACAACCAAAAAACCCAAAAAACCCACAACAAAACCACAATAAAAATCAGGGACTCATGGAAAATGAACAGTGTCAATAAAAACAGGAATGCAAGTTTCCCCCTTGACTTTACCACTAATGAAAGCCCTTCAGAATGGCCCAGATCCTGAATGTGTTCTGCCCATCTGAAATGGTAAAAACTGTGCCCAAGCCTGGTGAAATCTGACTGGTCAGGGGTGCCCAAGGAACCCCAAAATGGCATACATTAGCAAAGCCTTTCCTGCCTCTAGGTATATTGTGGCAGGCTTATATAACTCTTGCTTTTTACTCCTCCTTGCACTTGCAAAAGTACTATGGAAAGCACTGGCATCTCTCAGTAAGACTGGATGTGAGACCATTTTTCTTAGGTTGTTTCACACAAAGCTGTACAAATAGAATTGATCAGGAACTTACTTCACTGTCAGAAAAATGTGCGGTATAATGCCCACTTATCTATCAATCACTGCCACAATGGCAGCAATTAACCAGGCAGACACAGGGGCTCACAGTTCACACAAAACACCCAGTATATATAATAAAATATATATAGGGTTATTTCTTACTTTTTGGAATGAGTTTTTGTGAGTTTTCAAAGTTCCAAAAATAAATAAACAAAACAAGAATAACTAAGTATTCACTCTAAGGAGAAATGCAGGGGCACAGGTATAGAAAAGACTGAAATTTATATAGATGATATAACCCTTTATTTACAAGAAAACATTTTGTTCTTGCTTTATTTATTTTTTTTTTTTACTCATTTCTATATGTCCTGCTTCCATGAAATCTCTAAACTGAATTTGAAATAATTGCCCTGAAATTGCAGGGTCAGAATTCAAGGCTTTGTTAAATATTTTTGGTTCCCTCTGGAATTCCCACTGCCTTCATCTGGAACTTGTAGCACTCAAAGGTTTTTAGAAAAACAGCTTCCTCATCTAAAATGGCCAAGAAATAGTGGAAAGTGATAAATCTCCCTCTGGCTGAGCCAAAATCCATGCTGGAGTGCTAGATTTGACAAAAAACAGGGAAGCAAACTCCATTCTTAACCATGGGAATACAAAGCTCAAGCCTTCAGGAAAATTGATCAGCTGATAGCTGGTAATTAGCACAGTGCTTGTGCGAGACTTGGGTGCCTAATGCATCTGTTGCTAAATTTCAGCATCAGTCAAGGTTTGTTTGCTGGCATAAGTGCAACTAAAAGCAGCAGTTGAGTATGGAAGATTCATAGCTGGGTTTCAGAGGCAAAGGCCAAACTGTCTCTTCTAGTGATTGCTCGGGGTTTCTAATGTGAACTGTATCACTACTAGCAAAGAGCATTTCTCCAAGGAAAATAACCCTCTTTAATCCAAGGGAAAACCTAAAACTACCGATAGTGACATCTGGTGGCACCTAAAAATGTCACATTTGAAAGTAAACCACTTTGAGCAAAGTGAAGATTGGCAGCCTTATGGTCTGTCACTTTTCCAACTGGAGTTAATAAAAGTCTTACTCAGTGGTATGAAACAGATCTCAGTGAAACCCCCCACTTCCTCACCTAAGTCAGACATGCCTGTGAAACCTCAACCCACATGGTCTTCACCTCTATGTTGAGGAAATGAATGAATTGAACACCCAGTTTCTTCTCAGGGACTCTTTGCATTCCCTATGGTCACTGCACAAAATACATCATCTAAATGTGACTTATATATATGGTTATTTAAATGAGAGATGCTACCATCTATGAAGAAATAAATGTGGATACAAATGAACTTTGGCACTATGATATATGATATTTCTCCAGGCTGGAGAAATATATCAGGTGTCTTCAATTAAAATAATAATAATAATCCTCTCAGCCCTGTTCAGTTCAAGCCAACCATTTAATTCAGTTTTCTCTCAGCTGATCCTATTAACTGCTGTAGTTCCTAGAATTCCCTCTGAGTAACTTCTGCTCTGCCCACTGTTCCAGAAACATTTGTCTGGTCTTACATCCTTTGCTGCCGCCTTTTCTTCAGCTGCATGGACAGCATCTCGGCTATTTTTCCTGCAGGCCTTGATACAGAGTCTCTGATTAGTATTACCTCAGCAAAACGAGCTGTGGTACAGGAAGGAGGTGCTTCTAGCGCCTTGCTCTCCCAAAGAAACTGTGCTGAGATTGCCGCTAGCGTTGAAGTTGAAAAACCAGAACATCTCACACATTGGGAGCTGTCTGCATGTCCATTTGGTTTCCTATTCTGTTAACCAAGATGGTAGCCAAGATCCCAGTGATCTTGATATGGAACTGAAGAAAAATTTTCCAGCATTATACACTCAGCATTGCTTTCCTAAAAAGAAGCATCATCTTTCTCTGCTATGTTTTAAGCTATTTCTTTGTAAGAGAAACTTTTAACATTCAACCAAGTGTGAATGACAGCAGTAGCTTCTTCAAGCTAAAATACAGTGCTACATTTGAGATGAAACATTGGCACCTCCAGGTGACACTTTTCACAGCAATATTATTTCTATTACATCAGCTATAGAGACCAACAGGAATTTGGGGACCTTACTGAGATAACTGCTAAATCCCAGAATATGCAGATTTGCTGAGGCTCAGGTAACTGGCATGTTATTCTCCTTTTTCCCCTGAGGAACAAACTGGAACTATCTCTGCTGAGGACTTTTCATAAAGCATCATGTGCAGCTAAACCTGAAACATATGTGCATTCACATAACCATGACTGCATATAAATCTATGTCTGAAATTTAGGTATGAATAATTCCCCTGTCAATTGTCTACTGCTCTTTTAGAAAAAAAAGTTGCTTACGTAACACAAAAATACAAAAATGAATAAAATTTGGGTGGATACATTAAGTATGAGTACTAACTTGCAAAAAAACCAGATATGCTTATGATAGATAATCTTTCCTGTCTGGCTTCTAGACCTACTCAAGTACAGCATTTGGGATATTTTTCAGCTTGTTTTACTTCCCTGAACTTACGTATCTTTCTCACCTCAGATCTTCTTTCTGGGATGGTTTCTCAGTCTCGGAGGGTTAACCATGATATGCAGTGAGTATCTCCTGGAGCTGGCAGAGCTGGAGGAGAATTGCAGCTTCTCAGCTCATTTATAAACACTTCACAGCCCTGCCAGTGAGTGAACAGTGAGGAGTCTTCACAGTGAGCAGCAGAGCAGGTTTTGAGTTAATAGCTGGCTGATCCTCAGATTTAGGTGAAAGCAGCAATGTGCAAGTTTGTGTCCAAATGACATCAATGCTGGGAGAGGAAGCAAACTGTTTAGTCTCACTTCAAGACAGCCAGAGTCCTTCAGGCAATCCTTAATGCCCATATTTATAATTTTCTGACTCATCTATGCTCGGATTGACTCAGTTCTTGGAGGATGTGTGCATTCAGTCTGCCTGGCAAAGTACCCAGAGTGAGAATTTCCTTTGGAGGTTCAGAAACATGAACTGTCTCAGCTGAATTCTGGATGTCTCTGGGCCCTTGTGGCTGAATTGCTTTTCCCTGTTCTCAGCATATGTGTGGACAGAGAGCACTCCAACCTAAACTTTTTTTTTTCTTTTTTTTNTGCTTTTCTCCTTTAGAGGAGTAGAGGAGCTTACCAGGTAAATACTACAATATCAATCATATGGATTGCACCAAAAAAATAGATGGCTTCTGCCTCATGAGTCTTCTGCAGGAAGACAGACTACTGTTAGAGATATTAAGGTCTTAAACCAATATACACAGATCCTTCAAACTCCCAGAAAAGCAAAAAGATCCTCTTCTAGGAAAAAAAAAATTAGACAGAAACAGGTTTTAAGAGAGTTCCTGTGGAGAATCTGCCCTAAAGAATGCTCTGAAATGCTCTTTAACTGAGCATCTCTGTGCCAGAATTGTCCCAGATAATCCTATATTTTTGGCTTTACATGTACATCCATACATTTAGCAAATACTGTGAATAGCTTTCTGATTCAAGGGAGACCTATAATACTCTCTCATGTATTATCTAACATATAAAACTTTGCTTTGGAAGCAAAGATATAGCACTACGCTTGGCTTTTGATCACAGGTGAAGATTTTTGGCAAATGAAATTAATCCAGATGGTGATTACCAAAAAAAAAAAAAGCCCCTTTATTTTTCCCTGCTAACGCAAAAAACAAAGTTCATTGTTTTATTAAATGGATTACAATACCAATTCCTGAGTTCCTGTCTGGAACAGACAACAAGGGGAGCTGTCTCAGCAAAAAGCGGTTCTTGGATAAGATGTTCAGTGATTTTATTTTTGCCTTCAGGCATGAGAGAGGGAAGAGTTTGACTTCCTGAAATTGGAAGCAGACACCTGCCAGTGGAATATTAGAGGTTTGTACAATAACCACAGCAGAGAGGAGGTAGCAGAGACAAAATAAATACACAAAGTGGAATTGTGCGACCACGTAAAAAAGTTTCACCAAAAATTCCTCTGGAAATTTTCGATTTTGAGAGGGAAAAAAAAGCATTTTTAAAAGAGGCTGGAGTGAGATTCAGAAGGTTTCTAAGTACTTCACAAATTAATTAGAGATTCCTTCTGTCAGTTTTGGTACAGGACTTAAGATGAGATACCAAAGAGCACATAGGAGCTTAAAGTACAACTTAAACAGAAATTAGGCACATATGTCAAAAGAAGAAATCCAAATCTCTCCATGTGTCTGCTAGGATGCTGATGAATTCAACGATCTTTGAATCTGGGAGAGATGTACTCTATATCAAGCACACATATCACAACCAAAAGGCTTTCATCATAAAACCCTGTTAGCTGCAATGAAGCTCAGCCATGGAACACACCTAGAGATACTTTCACTTGCCTCAGGCTGCTTGAGTTTCACAGAATACGTGTTTTTAATCCCCACAAAGATTGTAAGGAACAACTGCCCTAACTGAGAAAAAGAATGAATTATGTGGGACAAGAATGTCCTTTCTAGCAAGAAAGACTTGATGCTAAAAGTCATAAATGAACTCTGCAAACACAGTAAAATAAACTTGAGTAATCTAGGAAGAAAAACATGAATTAAAAATTTCTCATATAATGTGGTAGAAGCAAAAGATATATATATATGTGTGTGTGTATATATGTATATGTATATATGTATATGTGTGTCTTCTGTTTGTTCTTAATTTACTAAATGGATGTATCAGTTTTAAGAAAGCCACAGTGCCAACGTAGAAATTCTAAATGCTCACAGATCTGTGGCTTGAGTGGGACTTTGCAGAATGGACTGAGAAAAGTTCAGGGAGTTGAGGATGAGCTAGGCAGGCAGAGACCCAAAAAGTAGGGAGCACATGTATGGAATATCAGGAGCAGAGAACTAGTTTTGATACGAGCAGACCCATGAAAAAGCCTTCAAAATCAGACAAAATTACACATCATTTGTGCATCTTAGAACTACTGAGAGGTATTGATCTGAGAACAAGAAGAACGCAGTGGACAAAGTACTATATCTTTCTTTTTTTCTTTTTTTCTTTTCCTTAAATCTTGCAAACAGATTTCTGTCTATTTCGAAAAATAAATGAATAAATAAATAAATTAAATTTTTTAAAAAAAGACTATAATAAGTATTCTGTGTCAACACAGCAATGTTTACATGATCACAGCTTGCATGTATAGACCTCTCATTTTCTTTGACATATGTGCTTTAAAGAAAAGATGGGCCAGTCTTAGAACCCCAGGAGGGTTTTATCACAGTATCTGAATATCCATTATCATTTGAAGGGTGCTGGATGCAGTGAGAAGCAGGGTGTGGGAGGACACAGAAGGCAGTCAACAGTCCAAAACCAGGGTTGCAAACTCATGCAACAGCTTCAAAAATGAACAAAGGATGAGAAAATGGATATAGGTAGTTATTCTGCCATGGGTTGCTCCTGTTTTCCAGGCAGAGAAAGCTGTTTCCATTTCTTATGAAGGACAAGTAAAATTCAAAGTGTGATAATTCAGGTGTGAGTTGGGAGAGGAGTAGATTTCTCAATACATCTTGAACAAACAAGAAACATGAACTCAAGAAAATTGCCAAAAGCAGTTCAGCACTTGAGAAGGCAAGGATTAAGACTACTGGTAAGTAAAATTTATAATTGAGTTTTCATCTCTTCTTTTCCAATCCACCATTTCATCCAGATTTGGTAGATTAAAGATGCTTCTTTTAAGTCTTGGCTGGTATCAAAGTGATTTTAGAGTATTCTGACAAACTTGTTTGCTTGTCAGATTGACAAATATGACAGATTGAAGTGGAATGCCTCTTTATGTACGTGAGAGTCCCAAAGTTGGGAAACATTATCTAAGCACTACTCCCTGACACTGACAGCTACAATACAACAAACCAATTTCCCACTTTAACTTCAGCATCTATTCTTTGGGTAACCGTTGAAGAAAATCACAGTTCTGAAAAAAATAACATTATTGTCATTACAGCGACGCCATTCAGAGCTGGCTCTGGGACAGGACAGGAACATGCGTAACACTGGACCTTCTCTAATAAGCACCTGACACGGTAGTACATCTTTCAGGTCCTAAAGAAATCTTCTGTCTGACCCTGTATTACGGAGATTCACAGGATCAATAGATCTTAGGTCAGGCTCCACACAGCAGTCTCACCACTTCAGTCTTAACTCACCTTCAAAATTGCACCCAAAATGGAATTTTTCTTTTTCTCTGTTAGATCTGGGCATTTCTGTTGAGTTGGGCAGTTCCTGACTTTAGATAGTCAGGCAAACTTGAACTTTATTTACTCAGAATAAAAAATTACTGCTTGACACTCAGTGAGTAATACTTTTTTCACTGAGAAGGCAGTTTAGAACTGGTTCATTTTGGCTACCACCATGTTAAAAGGAAATTTGCAGTGGTTTGATCCTTCTAGATAATTAGGAGCATCACAGATTTCAGTGCATGTATTAAAGAAACTGTAAAGATACAATGGTTGCCAGTTTCCAGGAAAATTTTTTTGAACAGCTGTCTTGTGGTTTCCTTCCAGAGCCCTAAACTTCTGGTAGTTTAAGAGCATGACTTCAGTATGCAAACTCATCAAAGTGTGATAAATGATTTTTTGGAGAGAACTACTTATGATTAGATGGAACTTCTGGATTGCTGTTTTTCACAGTGACTCAAGATCTTCACTATTACACTGGAGACCTTCACTGCAGATGTTTGCACATGAAAACTGTTTTGTTCAATATCTACAGGCAAATGTATATTCACAATTTATTGCTTCAAATATAATTTAAAAAAACAATGCATAGTAAAATTGTAAAAGATCCTAATTTAGCAAGCTTTTGCAAATAATAATCAATCCAACCAAATAATATTATTTAACTAAGATGGAATGAGTGCTTACTGTGGAACAATATATCACTAATGATTGGAACAGGTGCACGAAGTGTCTTAACAAATCAGTAACCTGGAAAACACATCAATTATTTTGAAGGTTAATGGATTTTTTTGCTTGTTCTCCAAAACTCATGAAGATATTTTCCTGAATACTTCAAACTATTTAAAAAAATAAACAAAAAATCCTCAAATAAAAAGAAAAAGAAAAAAATAAAAGCTTAGGGTGGTTTATAAAACAGAATAAAGTACTAGTGACACAAAAATAAGCATAATATATCTAGGAGCAAGTGGAACTGTTGTAGCATGATGTATGTTGAAACTTGGATAAGATATGCTAAAAAGAAACAATTGGACTTACAACTGGAGTTACATCTCCCATCTCACTTGGAGGTAATTCAGGTCACAAATTTTCTCAGAAATATTCTTTATTGAAACAGCAATTTTTTTTGGTGAAATTTTCTAGTGGCAAAGATTTCTGAAACCCAGAATGGGAATCCTGTCGCAATATAATGTAGGAACTAATCCGATACTTGAAATACTTGTCTATAATCTAGCAGATGCTGGAATTTCAGCATTAATTTCCAAATCAATAAGGTGGAGGGTTATAAGCTTTGGAAAGCCAGCAGGCTGAGGGAGGTGACTGTCTCCCTCTACTCCACTCTCAGGGAACCCCACCTGGAGTATCCCATGCTGCTCTGGGATGACCAGCATGAGATGGATCTGGACCAGCTGGAGCCAGCCCAGAGGAAGCCAGGTTGAGACAGTTGGGGTTGTTCAGCTGGACAAGAGAAGCCTCCAGAGAGACCTCATATCACCTTCCAGTACCTAAAGAGGGGGCTGCAAGAAATCTGGAGAGAGACTTTTTACAAGGGCATATAATGATAGGACAAGGTGGTGTTAAGGAAAACTTCCCAGTCCGGTCACTCACGACACTCCCTGGCAGTCACACAACACCAGGGACTTCAGCTGCCGGGATCGAAGCCTCTTCACACCAGTTGGTTCCAGTAGGCCCCTTGGCTCCCTACACACCCCACTCACACACAGTCAGACCAGGTTTCCTTACTGGCTTGCCTCCATGTTTCCCACAGCAGAGTCTCACATGTCTGGTTCCATAAAGCCATTTATTCATGGTGCATTAAAACAGAAAGAAACATCTGGAGCTGGTGCCTCTGAGGAGAACCCCCACCAAAGGAACCCCTGGGCTTTCACACCCTCACAGGCTAGCCCTACACAAGTCTTGCTTTTCATGCCAAGTCTCCTTCTTCATCTCCATGAGTCTTCAGCTCTTGCTGTGTTTTTCTCTGTCCTTTCACCAGGTCACCAGTCTTTGTACCCTTTGTTATGCAAAGGGTTGGCAGTTCATGGCGTCTTGTCTTTCTGGGCTCCCACCTAGACCTCAGTCTGCATCTCATTCTGCATCTCTAATTGCAGCTTGCAAACAGAGCTACCTGCACCAGATGTGCTCCTCAACAGGGGAATGGCTTTAAACTGGAAGAGGGCAGGGTTAGATTAGATATTAGGGGAAAATATTTTACTGTGAGCGTGGTGAGGCACTGGAACAGCCCAAGGAAGCTGTGGATGCCCCATTCCTGGAAGTGTTCAAGGCCAGGTTGGATGGGTCTTCGAACAACCTGGTCTGGGGGAAGGTGGCCCTGCCCATGGTAGGCAGATTGTAACGAGATGATCTTTAAGCGTCCCTTCACAAATCATTCTATGATTCTATGATTTTAAACCATATTTTTAAAAGAAAGACATTCGTTAACATCAGTAATTAATGTCACAAAAGTGTAGCAAAGAGAGAAAATAATGATTTAGAATTTTAGTACTCTTGTTTTGCCTTGTCATTTAGTATGCTATTGAGCTTCCAGAGAGACTGAAGAACAGGAAGAATTAAATAGATCACTTAGAAGCTTAGAGAGTAGAAAATTTCACCAACAAAAAGAATTTTTTAAATGAAAATTATGTTTGTGTATAGGCAAATTTCATAATGGAAACTAATTTGCAAAGTTAATGCTCTTGCTGAAAGCCATTTATCTTCTTTACTGTTGGAAAAGGAATTACCTATGTACATTTTTAACATGCACTGTGTGGTTGCCTATTTTGACTAAATTATGTGCAACTCACATATGAGTTTGTTTTCCCAGTTTATTCCACCTTTAAATATTTTATTTTTAACTATACTCAGATGTAAATCCCTTAGACTCAATGAATTATTTCAGGTCTATAGATGCAGGAGCTAACAAGTCAGCATCTCAGATTCAGCTACCATTTCCCGAGGAAGGAAGGAAGGAAGGAACAGATTGGAGTTAAAGGAATAGACAGCAATACTTGTGTTGATTTCTTTCATCTTAGTATCTTCTGGATTCTTACTTCTTAGAAGGATGTTAATTTTTCCTTATTTTGGATATATCAGAAGTGATTTTCACTTTTCCATAGTTCATGAATTATTTTGTCTAGGGAAATTAGTTCATACAGTGATGTAAAATATCTATTTCAATTAAAGCGAGTTTCTACAGAGAAAATCCTGAGACATGTCAAAGGTTGGGCTTGCTGATCCTTGAGGTCTTTTCAGACCTAAATGATTTTATGATTCTATGTCTGATGCAGCTCTGCATTCACCCAGATGAAACTGGTAAAGGAGGAGACTTCAGTTCAGGCAGTAGGTTCAGCAAGGGCCCAGAACCTTCTCTTGGAGAAAAGGTAAGTCCCTGAGTAAAGTGTTACAAAGCTTGACAGCCCTTTCCATGAAAATTTTTTTCCTAATATCCAACTTAAACCTCCCCTAGTGCAACTTGAGGACATTTCTTCTCATTCTGTCACTTGTTACCTGGGAAAAGTAATTGACCTCCACTTTGCTACAACCATATTTCAGGCAGTAAGGCAGAAAAAAGAAAAGTTAGGTAGAAAGTGATAAGGTTCACCCTGAGCCTCCTTTTTGCCAGGCTGAACAACTCCAGGTACCTCATACCTGTGACCCACAAAAGCAGGCCTCTGCCTCAGACTCCAGCCTCCATAACATGGAGGACAACATGAAAAGAAACTAGTGCTCATAATGAGGTATTCTGTTAAGGGAAATGCATTGAGCTCTGCCTGGGGGTGCATGAAGAATGAATTGAGAGCTTATGGGTCAGAATTAAGGGGCAGCCCCAACCATTCTGTGATTCTGCCTAATTTTCTTCAGTTCACAATCAGACCCTTTGAAATGCACCATCGAACTCCTTAGGGCATCCTACAGATGGCAGCAGCCTTCGTGCCATATGTTCCCTGGGGCAATCCACTATAATAGTAGGACAAATTAAAAATAGTTTGTCATTTTGAAAGACATATTTAGTACAAAGTATTTTTCAAGCTAAAGAGCAGGGATGGTGTGCATCTGGAGGCAGAAGATTAGACAGCTTTACAGCAGGAGTGGCAGAGATATATGGTGCTTCCTTATAATACAGCCTAATTTAAAGAAAAGAAATTGACCTGTTAGACAAAGCCTGAGTATTTGACTATGATTCATACAGGGACAACTATGGATCAAAGAGATATACAGAGGACTAGAAAAGAATCCCTTGGTTTCTTCCCATCTCATCTGAAGTCAATTCAACTCTTTCCTTTCCTGTAAACTAAACCAAAGCTAAAAGTTAACCAGACTCTGTTGTGTAACACAGAAAAATGATTAAGAATTGTCATGTAAATTGAGATATTTCAAATAACAACTAAGGTAACATTTAGCTTTCTTACAACAACCCTGCAGTCCACGGTCCAGTTCCAGATTCAGAGCACCATGCACAGAGAAATAACCTTCAGACTCCATTGCTTTCGATATTATGTAAGCCAAACAGCCTTCTTTTCACTATTATCCTCTAGTTAGTATTCATGTAATCTTGCTTTCTTACTCTCAAGATAAACAAGCAATTGACAGTCCCTTCATTTTCAGCCAAGCTTACAATTAAAAAAGCTGCAACTGCTTTCACAGCCATAATTAGTAGCATGTGGGAATTCTGGATCCAGTCCTCTACCATGACTTTCACTACTGAAGCAGAAGATATGTCTAGACTGCAGACAGAGAGGTGATCGAAAGTCATACCTGACCTGTCTCTAGCTAATTTGGGTTCCAGTAACAGAGGAGATGTAGGAAAGGGACCTGTGTAGCTGCACCAACCAAAAAAGCACTTTCATGACCTTGCTGTGTCAGTTTTTTATCATCTGTACTCAAAACAAAAGTGAAGGCCTAAAAGTTTTCCTTCTGTTCTCAAATTCAGACCCGCTGCTAACAGCAGCCGTATCTTTGTGGAGTCAGTACCAGTCTTTGAAAGCCCTGATGCTACACCTGCACTATGGGCCAGCTACCAAAGGCAGTAGGTGTTCACAACACCCAGGCTCACCTCTACACCATAGCTTTTAACCCGGATAATCCTGCACAGAGTTTGTCAGTGCCCAAAAAGTGGCATTCCTCATATATGAAGACTTTGAAAGATATGAAATCCAGTTATCCCACTGTATTTTTAATTTGATTCACACTGAGTTAAAAATAGGAATTTAACACAAAGTTGAAAATTTCAATTTGATGTTCATCTGCTGGTGTTCAGCATGCCTTTCTCTGAGTAGGGAAGTCAGTGTTTCCTCTTTGGGGGCATATCAAATCACAGTGATCTTCTTTTGATAAATTAGCAGATTAAAAGTTTAGCAGTCAAATTTTAATGGATTTTCCTCAGTCTAAATCACTTTTGTGGCTTTTTCTTCCTCTTCCCTTTGCCAACTTTATTTTAAAAGAATGCTGTCACTAGACATGTATGGAATACTAAAGTTTCTGTTTCAGCACTCCCAGATATGGGAAGAAAATATAATAATTTCCTTATTCATTGTTCTCTTGACAATTAGACCAAATAAATCTTCTTGCCATAGGATTTCAAATTAGGAAAATTAAATCTGTCTACTTTAACCTCAAAATCTTTTCAGGAATCACAGTCCACTGCTATAAAAACACACCCTTTTTTTAAAATTCAATTTTGTATGTGTATGTATAAAAACACAGTGCAAAAAATAAGCAAACTTTTACATTTTGCTCAGAAAGACACTACATTGCAAAATGTAGATATGGCTCTGAACAAATTAGTAAAGTGACAGGTAAAAAGGGAGAAACAAAGAATGACTGGTTGGCTGCTGGACAACAACAACTGGGAATGGAGAAATTATAAAAAAATATTAGAAATGGGTCAGTTGTAAAAACCTGATGAAAGTACTTTTAGTGAACATAGAGATTTAACTAGTAGTATGAAAATGAAAATAGCACAGTTGTGATTGAACACCTGAAAATGTTTTTTCCTATCAATGTGTGACGTTATAGAACATTTTCTAAAGGAAGATTTGTCTCTTGGGACATTTTAAGCCTATACTGAAAAAAAATAGTTGGATAGAAATAATCTCACTTGGGTAGAGATCTGGACCAGATGGTCTCATTATTTCAGTAAATAAATAATGTAATGGGTTTAATACCATGATCTATTGAGTAAGCAAATGCCATTTTTCATTACCAATTTTCTAAAGATACTCTTTGGAAGCAAATGGTCACTCTGGATGCAAAACCTGACTCAGACTTTAAAGGAACTTTAATATGATAATAATTCCATTTTCCAGGAAGTCTGAGTAGATATGAAATTAAAATATGATTCAACCCCTTAGTCTTAGTGTAGAGATACAGCTTGGGAAATTTTTGTATAGCATAGCCTACGGTAAACCAGTTTCAGTGAAAAACATACAAAGTTAATTTTCTAGGACTTTATCTGCTACATTTTATAAAATATTGTGGGAACACATTGATTTCTCTGGTATTTGAATCAAGGCCTAAATTCACTTTACAAAAATAGAATAAGCTGTAGTGTCTAAACATAATGAACCCTTTAGAAAAAAAAATAGCTTTATTCATCCACCAGAGAAATACATTAAAATAACATTAAAGTTGTGATGCAAAACAAAAGATGTGAAGGAGTTTTGTTAAAAGCAATACTTACCATATGGTATGCAACACACTGACACAACACAGTACATTTAAAAAGTAGTTAAGGGACACCCTGTAGTGTCTAGGTGTAGGGTGACATCTGGTAATTCTTCTTTCGTGACTCAGAGTTTAATTTCATTTGATTTTTGTGTCACAATCCTCCTTTTAGTGTGCTGAACTAGCTTCCTTTTTCAGTAGGTGGATTGAAATAAAGTAAAATGGACACAGTTTAGGGAACAGTTGAAAATAGACATGTATATACACAGAGAATTCATACAAACTAAGTTATATTCCACCCCCACCCCTGCCTTGACTGAGGCAAAACACTCATTGATTAGGAAAGGGAGGGTTGTTGTCCTCAGTCTTTCACAAAACACATAAACAGTTATTTGAAATTGAACCCTATTCCCTAATACCCCTCAGACATCAGCCTAACCCACAAGTACTAAATTTCTTTGGTTCTTTCTCACCAGGTGCTGTTATTGGGATGTCTTCCTTCTGTGGTGCACATGCGGTTATCTCTTTAAACGCATAATGCATCACCACAGATTTTTTTTTTTGC
Organism: Melanocharis versteri; assembly: GCA_013397845.1. Lineage (NCBI taxonomy): Eukaryota > Metazoa > Chordata > Aves > Passeriformes > Melanocharitidae > Melanocharis > Melanocharis versteri. Next base: position 766,308 of record VZTG01008003.1, read on the forward strand.
ATACTCATCCATCAAACATATGGTGCCTTGATCTTTGCTATGTTACTTGGCCAAAGTGCATCTGAATGGTTCCTCGAACAAGTGAAATGAATTATGGTTACAGTTCAGTTGTCAGATGATGAATCCCTCTAAATTCAAGTGAGTTGCACTTTAGAAGTTAAACATTAAATATCATAACTTTGCTGTTGTGATAGACATGCTCTAAGCCCCCTTGGTTGTCTCAAATATCACCAGAAGCCTGCACAATTCCCTAAGCACCATTTTAGGCACCCTGCTACCTGTGCCATTAGATATGGCTCTCCTGTGAGGTGCCATCAAATCTGCCATCCATTTGCAGTTAACTCGGGTACTATAGAGCAGTCACATAAAATTTTTATTGTGCATCACTACCATTAAAAAAATTGTAAGCATGCACCCTCAATTTATATATATATTGGACCTTCTCTTAAGTGTCTTCAAACTCAAACCCTTCTGTGATTCTGTGATTTATTTATTATTAATATATATTTACTACTTTATTAATATATTATGTATATTACAAAACACACAAAAATAGGAATTGGAAATGGGTGAGATTAAGATGAATTAAACATTATTTAAAATAATTTTTTTTATTTTATTAATTATTAACAGAAAAAATATTTTCCTCTGCAATCTAAATGGAGACTCTTACAGAGCAAACACCCTTTATACTGACACTCTACTTGCCAGGAAGTGGCTGGACATTGCCTAGTAATTGAAAGTCGAGAATAATCTTTTGTTTTTCTTTGCTTCCTCATGCGGTCTTTGCTTTTGCTTTATTAAAATGCTTCTATCTTGACATACAAGGGGTTTTTCCTTTATTTTCTCCTCGTCCCCCACCTTCTCAGGACCTCAGCCAAGGTCAATGCAGCACATCCATTTTAGCCTGGGATACTTAGCACTTTTACAGACATTTCAAAGCATAGTAGAGAGTTCATGATGGGTCAGGGACCTGTTTTGGGGACTAAGAGAAGTCAGATTAGACATATGACCTCAAGATCAGAAAAATGCCATGAAATAATAAGGATTCTGTTAGGAGCAGACACATTTCCTGAACAAATTCCTCAGCACCCTGGAGTCTGTGATTATATTCAGTACAGTTTTACCTTTGAAGGCAACTGGTAGCTAATGTGTCGTCATGAGTCACAACAGTAACATATCCTGGAAAGAAGCTGTTAAAAAAATGCTCAGATAATTATTGTATTACCTTGACAGTGAGGAATTATTAATAAAATCCTCAAACAAGGCTCCTCAAACATGACCCTTTATCACCATTCCTTCAATGACAAAATTACCATAGTTTGACAACAAATATTGTGGCTTTTTATCTGAACAGTCTCTGGCTTTTCCATACACTGCTTTAATCTTGTAGGTTGTACATGAACTCCTCGACTTAACTGAACTCAGATCAGATTCCCACACAGTCCCTATCTGTCTTCCTCTTCTGTCTTTAATTCAGTCCCTGCCTGTCTCACCTCTAATATCTGAGGGCTAACACTGATTTCCAACCAATCCTTATCTAAACTAATCTCACCTATTTATCTGTAATCTCTTTTTCTCTTTGGCTTCCTACTTTATATTCTCTGCTAGTCTAAAGGTTTGGCAGTAGAGGAGATTTCAACTGATGGAAGGTGCCCCTCAAATGGAGTGCTTCTTCCAAACATTTCATGTTATCAACCATGTCATCTCCAATTCACCAAACTTCAGTGTAGGTAGCTGTCATTCAACAAGTTGTACATTTCCCTAATGAAAGAAGATAGTTCAGAAGGATAATAACTATTTGAGTGGCAAAATAACAGAGAATAGAAAAGAAACCTTTCTGAGTGAGAACAAATATCCATATAGCACAGATTTCTACCTTTGTGGATGGGTCGATACAGAGGCTGATTGAACAGTAAAAAAGAACCACACATATGTAAGATAAATCCTTCTTTTCACATAGTGCCTACTAGCTTCTGCTGTGCAGACATTTGCGACAGAGATTGCATCTGAACTATGTTTTACCACCACCACCAGATCTATTCCCAATGAAACTGTCTGACCTTTTAAAACTCATTTATGCTTTTGTTCCTAAAGCAATCTGTGGCAATGGATTCTACAGTTGAATGATGCACAGTGTGAAAAGCACTTACTTTTGTTTGCTTTAAACTCTCTGCCTCATAATACATTGGGTTGTCCTTAGTTCTTGTATTGTGTCAAATGGTGAATAATTGTTCTTATTGCTATTCAGCATGTCATTGTGATTAATGTCTTCCTCATATTGCTAGCAAATGGAGTTCTAGTCTATTAACTGTCTACTTTTATGAGAGCTATTACATATTTCTGATCATCTTTCACTTCACTTCTTCTATTGTATTTATTTCAGATAGGTGTAGCAGAACAGTACATATTGTGCAAGATACAGGTGCAACACAGATTTATACAGACTGCAGTGCTGTTCTGTGCTCTGCTGAGCACTTAAGATATTACTATCACCAATATCAGTAGCATAGCTAAGTCTTCTCCTACTGTGATTTTACAGAAATGAGAATAGAGGACACAGAAGATAATATGGAATAACTATCGTTGTCATAGACATGATATTTGCAAGTACTCAGTGTAGTATTTCCATTTAACCCAGGCTGTCTTACACATATCTCCATATATAACCTGTCTTATACATATATTTACATATATAGAGAGACAGACAGAGAGACAGACAGATGGAAAGAAAGAAAGAAAGAAAGAAAGAAAGAAAGAAAGAAAGAAAGAAAGAAAGAAAGAAAGAAAGAAAGAAAGAAAAAGAAAGAAAGAGGAAGGAAGGAAGGAAGGAAGGAAGGAAGGAAGGAAGGAAGGAAGGAAGGAAACTGTGAACTTAGGTGTGAGGTATCTTTTTCTGTGATTAGTGTTTATTATGTCTTAAAAGTTGATCAGGACAAAGAATATTAGGGAGTGTTAGCAGAATGAGCAGACAAAGAGAAGTATTTTTACTTGTTCATCTTCTAACCATTGCCCAACTTCAAGTGATCTAGCAGTATATAATGCAGACATGACAGAATATTAAGTGGCTTTGTCCTAACTTTTCTTTTTTTTTCACATATATAGAAAATAAAAATCAAATTAAGGAATCTGTAGGAGAGCATTAAATTAAAAATATATCATTAGAATAATATTTTAACTGGACAATTGCCTGTGATGCCTTGAATAATGTTTCAGTTATCATGGCTCTATACTGCTCATAGGAAGTAAAATTATAGTGAATCTTCTTTTCGAAAACTAATCATTCCTCTCTTATTTAGTCAATTGTTAGGATCTGTTTCTATAAGAACTGGCTTCAGTTTAACAATAACATTTGGTGGATGGATTATATGGAGGAATCCAAAGGATAACAGTAAACAAAAATATAGTTAAAAGCCCCTACACAAACCAAATTGATACTCATTTGCTAATGTCTGAAATCTGAAAAAAATGTGCAGATTAATCATTGCTTAATGCCTGTTTACCAGCAGCATTACTCACAACAAATTGCACACCAATTTAAAGTCTAATGCAAATGTTTATCTGCAGTGTTCATTTCTAGGACTGCAACATATTCCATCATTGATTTTCACAATGAACTTAACAGGCACAAGTTTCATTTTATTATCAGTAAAATGGGAATTATTCTATATATTTCGGAGGCATCTCTTATATTAGTTGGTTTTTGCATGCAGTTTTTTTATTTTCCCTGGAAACACGAATGGTCAAAATCTTTACTGGGTCACAGAAGCCCTCAGGTCTTGGCACACCATGCTAATCCTGTGTGTCCCTATTAATTACCAAAACCTATACCCAAGAGGTAGCCTGCAAACAACAACAGGATGCTAATTTAAGACAGAAAGTCCAGCAGCCAAAACAGGCCCCATTTGACCTCAGCAGCTCTGTGTATTTTTACATTATGTACTCTGTCAGCTCTTTCACTAAGTTTACCCAGCTGAACTGGGAGCGTGGTGTTCCAGGCTGTACACTCTGGTATTACAAGTTGTAATGAATCTGACCCACTTAGCTAAATTGCATTTGTACCCTGATTGAAAGCTTTGGTGCCACACTCGCTCTCAGAACATTCTCACCACAAAACCTACTCGGATGATGAGTCTTATTTACTACCCATTTTGACATTACACTGGCACTTAGCACCTTGGCTGTTTTAAGAAAATCCCTGTGGTTCTTCAACGCACTTGAAATTCAGGTTTTTTCTACTGAGATATCTATATATGAATGGAAGAACAAACTTTTAGCCTTCTTCACCTGCAATTTTGAAAGAATAAAATTAATTGACTGCAATACTTTAAACAGAACATAAATTAGAATTGCAAAAATAGCTTCTTGGCTTATGAATGCTCTATGTGACTGAATTTTTCCTCCTATTCTTATTAGTATAGAGCATATTGTCAGAACTTAACTTGTAATAAATAACAGATAATTAAAGTATGCTTACTCACAGCAAGGCTGAATTTGACCCTGTATTTTTGAACTGACAAGTCATCTAGGCAGCTACTGTGCCTCAGGTGGTGCTATTGTATTCCTAATCATACTTACTGTCAATTAAAAAAAAGAAACAGTAGCAGTTGCTAACATAATTATTACAATGAAATGAAATTTCGTTCCCACAATAGTATTGAAACAGCTAAAAGGTCACACACTGTCTTTCATTAAGAGTCTTTTAAAATATGATTTTTAAAGCACAATGAACATAAACATCCATTTTGTTCTTGAACAAACTCCCAGATCACTGGAAAGGTGTTGTAATGAGATACTGTTTTAGTGTAATATATTTCTTCAAAGCAATAGGCAGTAGTCACTCCCATCTGTCCCCGTACTGGGGACTGTTACATCTGCAGTTTTTTCACAGAAAAGATGGATTTTAGAAGAGGCTAAGGAGTCAATAATGAGGTATCCAAATTCTTCATATTGTCTCTAATTTTGCATTTTTACTGAAAAGATGTGAGTTCTATACTCTTTTAGTATTTCGAACATGACATAACTTGATACATATATATATATACTTTTTTTTTTTTTTTTTTTTTAAGTCCTGAAAGCCGTTACATTTATCTTTAATAATTTGAGAAGTAAAACACAACAAAGAAGCGTACAGATAGTGGAAGCAAGAATGGGTAACCTGAGAGGAATACAGAAACACTGTTCTGAGCATTCACAGACTAAGTTAGGGCAGCTGATGTCCAAACAGAGTTGAATTTGATATGGGATGCCACAGACAAGTAGGAGGACTTCCGTAAGTGCATAGGAAGACAAAAGGAAGATTAGGGAAAATGACTGTGGAAAATGGGGGCCCGTTTTTCAGTGAGGCAGGAGAGCTGATGACAGGGGACGTGGGAAATGCTGAGGTACTGAGCACTGTCTTTGCCTCAGTCTTTACTAGCAAGAATGTCCTTCAGGAATCCCAAGTCCCAAAGACCAAGGGGAGTGGCTATAGCAGGGAAGATGCACCATTGATGGGAGAATCAGGGAAAACTTCAGCAAATTGAACATCCACAGGCCCATGGGCCTTGACAGGACGTACCCACTGGAGTTGAAGGAGCTGGCAGATGTCATTGCAGGGCCACTCGTGATGATCTTCAATCAGCCACGGTGGCAGGGAAAAGTGCCCAAAGCCTGGAGAAAAGTGAATGTCACTCCTATTTTCAGGAAGTGTTAAAAAGGAACTCCCAGGGAAATATAGGCTGGGTAGCCTCCCCTCAATCCCTGGGAAGGTGTTGGAGCAGCTAAGCCTGAATCATGCCAAATTTCCAGGAAATTTGTCAGGAGTAATCAGCATGGCTTCACCAATGTTCACAACAGGGCAGCGTGTACCTTCAGCATGCTTGTTGATGGCACAAAACTGGGGAAAGTAGCTCATTTCAATACTGATTCCTCAGGCAGCAATCTAGTTTTATTTATTAATCTTAAAACAAGACAACTAGACTAAACAGAGCAATTACAAGTATGGGTAACAATACAACATCAGGAAAATAGAGATCATGAGCTGGCAGCTTTGTCACACAAGTACAGAGGAAATATTTAATATTTTCTTCTGTCCCCAAGTCTTTATCTAATTATGTATTTTCTCCTATGCAAGTGACTCATATTAACAATTTTGGTTATGTATATCACTGTAGCTGATGCATATTTTAAAGAACGAGAGCCAAGTTTACCTTTGGTTCGGGTCCTGTGTTTTCAAAAGACATGCTGTATGGACAAATTGGAGCTACCCCTTTCTGTGCTGCACTCAATGCCAGCATTGCATCTGAAGTACTTCTATTTACAACTGTGCTGCTACTCATGCAGAAGCTGTAACATTCAAGGTCGTGACTCATAACAGAGAAGATCAAATTTCCCATCAAATCCTTTACTGGTGTCTGCCAGTAAGTCCCATTACTTGTTTTAGTGTTTCAGAAGCTCTCTCCATTTCCAAGCACAAGGAAATATACCTCAGTCCTTTTCAGGCCTTTCTTCTTTCTGCTTCCTCTGAGATCTCTCCGACTTCACACAGCTGATGACATCTTTCTCAGACTAGCAGACACATATCTCTTAGTAAAACTGCCAGCAGCAAATGTCAACTATTTTCTTTTATCAATACTAAGATGGTCCCTAACAGCTTGGTTTAGTTTCTCGGTTCTTAGCTGTAGTTGAGAGCTGTAGCAGTTAATGATAATGATTTATGTTTGTCTAGTACTGTTCATCTAGTTGCATCTAGCAGGATCCAAGTGTTATATGTGATCAACTGAATGTGTAGAGGGAGCTCTGTGCCTACTACTAAAAGAGAGAACACTGAATCTAAATGAAAGTAAGAAAGAATTCACATAGGCACCTGGTACCTTCCTCTCTTTTGGTAGCTGAGAAATAATATTGTGGATCACGGCTATCCTAGGCTCCCAAGAGCTGTCTCATGCAACTATTATGTACCGTATAACATCTCTTCATCATTACTGAAGGAACAAAAGCCAGTTAGAGGAAGGAAATGTGAGGTTGAAAAGAAAGGGAGAAAGCAAAAGACTAGTGTCAAAAGAAACTTTCAGTAGAAGAATAGTGGGTATCTTGTTTAAGGCAGTGGAAAACTTGCCACTATTATTCCACCTTTAGGCTGGGGTCTAAAATTCAAGAGAATGATTAGATTATCAAAGAATATTTTCAGTTGGAAGGGACCCAATAGGATCATCAAAGTCCAATTCCTGGCCCTGCACAGCACCATCCCCAAGATTCACACTGTGTGCCTGAGAGCATTGTCCAAATGCCTCCGGAACTCTGTCAGGCTTGGTGTTGTGGCCACTTCCCTGGGGAGCTGTTCCAGTGCCCAGCCACCCTCTGGGTGAAGAACCTTTTTCTAATATCAAACCTAAACCTCCCCTGACACTTCAGGCCATTTCCTCAGGTCTTGTCACTGTCACCACAGAGCAGAGATCAGTGCCTGTCCCTCCTCTTCCCCTCACAAGGAAGTTGTAACTGCAGTGAGGTCTCCCCTCAGTCTCCTCTTCTCCAGGCTGAACAGACCAAATGACCTCAGCCACTCCTCATATGGCTCCCTCCCAAGGCCCTTCACTATCTTTGTTGCCCTTCTTTGGATGTTCTGTAATAGCTTTTCTCTTGTTTATATTATGGTTCCCAAATTATCAATAAATATTCTAGTGATAATGACAAAAAATGTCAGACAATGGGTTTTTTTTAATTATAATTATTTGTGTTTATAAATTTGGCACAAAAGGAGAAGCACTTTAGTAATAGTTATAGGCATTAGTAAGAGTAATATTAGTTATAGTCAGAAAGTCAAGAGAATGTAGAAGAGAGACACTAGGTACTCAAAATGCCATGTAAAAGCAGCAAGAAACTATGACAAATGCAGTAGTAGAAACAGAAGAAGAGTAAAATTCAAGTCCTATGTCTTTGGGTACATAAGGGAAAAATAATCCATGCTACCATTTAGAAGCTCTCCTATTACTACTGTGAGAGAAGAAAGGTTATTGTGTGGATAGAGTGATTACAGGCCATTAACATAATGTATCCCTGGAAAGATCAAATCACCTCTTAGGCTACATCTGAGGAAGGATTTCCAACAGCAGTGTGATTGCATGAGAAACTGCTGAGACCATACCTGTAAAGGCTCACCAGTGCTACAAAGGAAAGTTGAAACAGGACTGAAACTTTGCACCACTGGTCCAAGAGGACTTTAAAGGGAGCATATGGGCTTCTTTCTGAGGAAAAATAGAATAACTTATATTGCTCCACTCAGTGGAGTCTGAAAAAAGATATCCTTTGTTTCAAGAAATGGAGAAATGAGGAAATATCTAGGAGAAAGAATATATTTACGTAAAATGGATGCAACAGATATGAACAAATGCAGGCTCTGAATCAGAAAAAATATTTTTGAAAACACTGCAGACAAAAAAAGTTTAAGATCAAGCAAAAACACTTTTGAAAGGATAATACCGTGTAGCCACTGACCTTAGTAGAGTCTGAATTCAGTAGTTCAGGATGTCACTCCCAATAGTCATTACCAATACTGCTGTTATGGAAATACGAGCTGATCACCAGCAGACGCAGAGACAAAACACAAGGAAATTTTCAAAAAGTTACAAGTGGCCACATGTCTTAACCAGAAATCCTCTATGTCCCTGACCTTTGCCTGAAGCAAATGTAAAGCTCCTTGACAAGTGAAGCCTTGTTTTGTTGTGCAAGACACAAGCCAAATATTTCACTAGATGTGACCATACCTCTCAAAATTCAGTGCAGTCTCCGACCCACAGTACTCATTTTGATCTGCCTACCTTTTTCCTGCTCAAATTATGAGGGCTCTTTTATGTAATTTTTGAGTTTTACTTAGGAGCACAATAGGTTGGGAATTTTTAATGGCTAAAATTAAACATGTATATATTCAAAAAGAAGTATCAAATAACAGCAGTACTATCAATTATAACAACAATAATTGTGTTGAATCAATGTAGATTTGGTGGAATTTTCAGGTATTTTCCAGTCTGAATGAGGATTAGAAATAGATGTTGGCTCTGAGAAAACTGTCATGGGACTGCAAAATTTTCATGACCATCTCTAATTTACCTTGAGCTGAAGTGACCATTAAACTACTTAATTGGAACACTAACATTTAGCATCCTGCTTGCTATAATGTAAAGCAATACAGGAATCCCAGGGCAAGTTTAAACAAGCCATACATTTACAGTTATTTCTCTCAAGACCAAAAGCCCCCAAAACCCAACAACATAAAGCTGTGGGGTTTTTAACCTGAATTAGCATCTCTGATGTTGTTCACAGTGTGACACCAGTGTTTTCTCTGTTTTTTTCTGAGGGAGTGAGATGAGACAGCGATAATCAGTGAGGCTTAGGGGATGAACAAGCAAACACTGATACCAAAACAAATACTTGTGAAACTAGAAACACAGACTTACTCTGAAATTATTGTTTCTTCCCACTGTTGCTTATCTATCCCTCTAGCTTTTTTATCTGTTTCTGTCTTATTTGCTTGAAAATGTTCCACAGCAGGACTAAGTCATATGCAATATTTATAAGTACCTCTCTTCTTTAAAGGCAAAATTTTGTTTCCATTAGGGGGAAAAAATATGAGCTGGGAACACTTGTGACCATGAAGTTGTTATTTCTGAAAAGTATTTCTTTCCTTGAATAAGACAATCAATTATTATGAAACAAAATATCTATCTGTGATTTAACAAAATATCTATCTGTGATTTAATTTGTTAGCAGGTTAAATGAAAGAAAGTGTATGCCCATCTAATGTTTTCTCAGGGTGTAAACACACATGAGTCACTTACAATTGTTCTTGGGACTTTAGAAACTTACAGTCAATACTTTTTTTTTCCAGTCTGTGAATTTTATTTAATGAATTGAAACCATTTTAGACAAGGTAATGTTAGTCTCAAGACAGATAATTCTTCTAATTTAAACAGCATGGGGAAAAAACGGAAGAAAACATGTTAGTTCTCAAATCCATCTCTATTTTGCACACTTCAAAATGAAGGTAGACTGAATTTCTTGATATTTTATCTAATTTAAAGATTAAATGTGAAACATGAGTTCTCTGTAGGTATAGAATTGTTTCCTTGCAATGTACTCTTGTTTCTTGCTGAGTATAAGGTAATTTCAGAATAGAAAAGGATTGTTGATTTACAAGCTAAATAGTTATTTTATTCAGGCCTGTATTTAACAAAACACGAGCCTGAGTGATTACATTCTGCCTCCTTAATTTTCCCCTGTACTTATAGAAATAAGGAGTTTGAAGCTGATCTTGCTCATTCAAGTGTACATTAACATAGCAGTGACTCCATCTGCCCATGGAGTTAGGCAAAAGAATAATTTTTTTAAAAGGATATTTAAAAAAGATCTTTTTCTTTCCTTCTCTTTTTTGAACATTTGCCTGAGAGGTGGTTGCATTTGAAAGACAGGTGATTCACTCCTTCTGGTTTTAATTGTTCTAATGAGGGAAGGGCACCATTACTGTTGCTATCATCAGCATGACTTTCAGTTACTGTAAACAGATAAATACATGAAAATTAAATTGTCTTTCTAGTGCACTTTAAGAATAAAAAGCTGATATCTACAATAGGGAAATTTTACCTTAAGTCTGTTATAGCTGCCTGAAATGCCTTACTTTCTACCTCCTTAAATAATTCAGAGATGCAGTTGCCTCTACTATTGTGCTGTGTATCCAAGTGCGGTTAACAGTTGCCATAACCTACCTTAAAGCTATTGAGATCATTTCCAAAGACATGGGGTGAAGCACAGTTCAAAGAAAGCTACTCTGACTTATTCCCTTTTCCCTTACCTTTAGCTCGGCTGTAAGTAAACGTGACTTGACTTAGAGAGGAGGGGACAAATTGTCCGATGGTCCTTCCTGTGGGGGACACAGAGATCGAGCTGTGAGAGTTCAGATCATATGATGGTTGGTTTTTTTTTTAGACCTTAAAATAATGTAGTCTTGTTTTACTTGTCTGGTTGAGCACAGCGCACTGACAATCCATTTTCTCCTTATAATAGAGCTAATGGCAACTGGAAATGACAACTTCAAAGTTAAGTTAGTGTAACATTGTGTCACTTTTTGCGAGAACAATGTTAATTAACACATCACTTTGCACCATGCTGGAAAAATACTGTTATTAATTTCATTAAAACCTCAATCCATGATGTTAGCTAAATACAAAAGGTGTGTCCTTTTTGGTACTGATTATATGACAAAAGATTAAGTGGGAATGAGGAGTTCTTTATATTTTTGTTAAAATTCTTGGAAACTGACCTGGATTTTGACTGGAAGATTCATTAATATTCATTTGTATATAATTGCCTTAATTTTAGTGATAATGACTTCAGTTACCAACTGTGTGATTGATGGGACTTGTGTCTTCTCTCTGAAGGAGATGAGTTAAATAAAAAAGTAGAAACTTGCCATTCATGCATGATATTTTTAGCTGCCTTTAATTACAAGCTAGCTAAATAAGCATGCAAACCTTGCTATGATTGATAGGATCTCTATGCTGTAGTGATTATTTTACTTGAAGTTAGAAGGTGCTTGAATCAACTGAGTTCTAAAATTAACTGGAATCTCTATCTCAAAGAAGCCTCAACTCTTACTGAAATTAGCAATGAAGAAACACTTAAATACTTTGGCTGTTCTAAATGCATATACACACCCTCTCTCTCTCTCAGACAATAATCTTCATAATCATCTGCAAAGGCACCACCTAGATGGGTGTTGGAACCAATTATCTTTTACTGCAAAGAAATCCCTGTGTTTTCAAAACAGTCTTGTTCTTCCCCAGAATGAAACATGACCTTCTAAGCTTTTAGCAACAAAAAGCAGGACATACAAGACACACTCAAGATTCTATTTGTTGTCATGCCAGGCAGTCAATATTTCTGCTTTGGCACTGTCCCATGTTTCAGAGCAATACTCAAACAGAGAAGTCTAAACCTCATAACCCTCCTCTTGCATCTTCTGTTATCAGTTATATCTTCCCTAGAGCAAGTGCTTAGCAGAACTAAATCAGCTGAGTTTGCTGCTGCTTATTTCAGTGCCCTGGCCAAAAGTTATTTGTCATTTAGAAAAGAAAAAAAAAAAAAAAAAGATATTTTCTTATATTCTCTCAGAAGAAACTCCACCATGCTTCTGAGGGAAGTGTTGAAATTAATGAATACCCTTTCATTATATTATGCACATATGGAGTGAATGTATGATGGTCTTGTTATCGTTTGTTAGGCTCAGTCTTTGTGCAGAAGGTGACTTACAAAAGCACACTGAAATAGAATGCTAAATCATAGAAAGCTGAAATAATCTCTCATAGCAATAATAAATTTTACTGAAATTATTTTCTTGGTGATCAGGACCATTTTTCATTATTCATTTGTCATTTAAAAACATATCATACTGTCCATAAAGTCCAAACTAAATTTATGTTGAGAGTGGTGCTAGAGAGGGGATTAGAACTTCAAAAGAGTGACTTCTTAATCCAGAATGACCTACATTTTCCTTCACTTACTCTAGGGAAACTATTCCCAAATAATATTATTTAATAATCTTTTTAAAATTATATTTCTCAGTGGGTCTATGAATAGTTCTTCCTGTGAGTTCCTTGATTGGTGCTATAGTTGCTGGAAGATACATTTAGGAAATCCCTTTTTACATGCAGTATGGGTGTGTTTTAAACCAAATTTCTCGTGTTGTGCTGTAGCTCTTTCTCTGGATGTGTTCAGTATCAGCGTGAAGAGGATGATTGCAGCCTGCTTTAATCCATAGCATGGTTTTACCCTAACATTTTTAAAATTAGAAGCAATCGCCTACAGACTGGAGTAAACCCATTCAGCCCTGGTCTAATGAGTGGTACAGGGGGACATTGCAACATCAATATTATATTATCTGACCAGAAAAACCATGTTGATGAAAACACTATAGAGGCATTGCACAATAGAGAAAAAGCAAAACGTTCTTGTTTACCTTCTCTGAATGGAAGAACAGACTACATTCTATCAAAATGGTGAGAGTTGATTGATGTACACGGCACAAAGAGTTCACAGAGAGCACAGGCTGTACTGTGCAGCTTCCCCTATGCCACTTACTTTGTACTGATTGCTGTGTTTCAGCTGTTGTTATTATTATTAAGTAATGATAAACCTTCACTTTTTTATTTAAATAAAGCCAAAATGGATGGGTTTTAGCAGCTCACTAGGTATTTGTTGTTTTATCCTCAAAACATTTATTTATTAAAATTTTAATTTATTAAACAATTAAATAAAATATTAAATTGCTAATAGCCTCAAAGACAAGAGCAATTAGCAGTGAAGGCTGTTTACAAGCTGATTTATCTCAGTAAATACCAGCTTGATATTCAACTGAAAATGCAATTATGGCACTTTCATCTTCTTCTTCATTTTTTCTTTACCTATCACTTGCCTGTACAATTTCAGGTATATTCAATAGTGGTCAATGTAACACTGTCAATTTACTTCAGCTGCAGATCTGGCCCTAAATATCTAATGTGGATGCACAATATGTCTCAGTCCTTTAAAAGACAGAGAATCAGCTGTCAATGAAACTTGAAGCCAAGTGACACAATTATTTTACACTTCTTGGGTGGTGGCCATTAGTATTGAAATGTCAGGGTTTGAGCAGGTACACAAAGGAAGGTTTCTGAGGGTGTCTGGGCAGTTTCTGAAGAATTCCAGATTCTCCTGAGGCTATCAAGCTGAGAACCTTCTGCCATACTATTGTTAACCTTAATTGTAGCTGGGAATAATAAGACAAAACATCTAGTCTTCTAAGAGTGAGAAAAATAATTCCAGAAATATGAGCCTGAAGAGATTTCAAAAGTGCATCTGAACACACTTAATTAATTTCTTTTCCTCTCTGGACCATTTTTAACCAAGTCATCATAAACATATCTAAGAATTAATATTTAATAGAAGATTTAGATGGCTAAACTGCACCCTCGTTAAATAAAACCCACCTGATCCAGTTACATAATTGCCTCATGTCTGGCGTCTCATCCACCAGTGGCCACAAATCCTTCTTGCCAGTGCTGCTCTTGATCTCCTCATCCCCCAGCCTGGATTGGTACTGGGTGTTTCCCTAACTCAGGTGCAGCACCTCACACTTGGCTTTATTAAACCTCATGAGATTCCCAGTGGCCATATTTTTGTCTACCCTTAATTATGACAAACTAACATTATAAATGCACAAATCTCTATTAATAAAGATGCTAAATGAGTGTCCTGCAGTCTGAAGGTGTCTAAAATAAGTACATGTAGGCAACTTCAGAGATTTGTTCCAAGAGTTGCTCCAAAGAGCATTGACTAGAGTAAGGTAACAGCTTCTAAAAATAAGATGATGCTGGATAGGATAACCACAATGTGAAAGTTGTGTTTCCTTCACATTGTGAAGGGAGAAAATAGTGGCATCTGTGGCTGTTCAAGCTTTACAACGTGCCTAGTCTACCTTTTCTACAGACACAGCTACGAGGTCTGAACCCATGACAGCATCCTGATCTTTAAGTCATGAATTTTCATACCCGGGCAGATCTTTCTCGTCTTGTAAACACATAAACACGGTGCACAGTCTACCACTGACAGCGAGAAGATGAAAAATGCTCTGGTAAATCATGAAACCAAGAAGAAGGAAACCACAGAAAGTAGGTTATGCTTGAATTTAAATGAAATTTTTGATACATATTACGTGCCAAGCATTTTCACAGATTCACGGAGGGGATGAGAAGGTAAAGGACATCTGGAGGTTGTGTCGTCCAACCTCCCCATTAACAACAGAATCAACTAAAGCAGGTTGCTCAGAAGGGGACCTAGTTGGGTTTTGAATATCTGAAAGAATATGTGGAGATGACACGACATCTCTGGGCTGTCTGTTCCAGGGTTTGACCACTCTTACAGTAAGAAGTGTTTGCTTGAGCCTGCAGGCCATTGCATGTTTCCACCAAGAAATATCTATTGTTTCTTTCTCATCTCCTGTAGCTTCATTTTGTTAGCGTAGAAACACATAATCACGGTATGATTATATGCAGGTACTTTTATTGAAGAGCTCTGGGAATCAGGGGTACAAACCCAAATCTGACTCCGACATGGATTTGCGATGGATACATTTTTATACCCTTTCCCTACATAACTGTTGTATAATCATATGTTAATCATTATCTTAATATTGTTCTATTGTGTATATTGATTTCACCCGAGCGTGAGTTTTAAGCCCCCTTCCCACAACATTTCTCATGATTGTTGTTCCTTTCTCATTATTCTTGTTGCGATTAAACAATTATTTTTAATTATATTTAATTACTAACCAATCATTGCATTTAACTTTATCATCTACCATACAGGTGAATACACAGGTGTAGTTTCACATGATCTTAGCAAAGACAATGCCCACTCCCATTCCCAAGGCCTACTTTAGCTACCACGATTTTAGAAACATTTTAACCCCATGCTATCAATTTGACAAACCTAAGTTGTCATACTGGAAAAGACGGTGAGCAGTCATTTCCTACAGTCCTCTCACGATACTCATCTTTCAGACACTCCCCCACCACATTCCCCAAAGTCATCTCTTCCAGGATGATTACACCTACACTACTCAACTGTTCCTCTAGAGAAGATATTCTATACAGCTGTGATAAGTTTTTCTCCTTTGTACTTTTCCACTTCTGTCATATTCTGTTCACACCCCCAGGTCATGGACAAATAATAAATATATACAGTGGAACATTTTGTTCTATGTAAATTTATTAATAAGTACTGTAGTTGTCTTTTCAAATGCTTCCAACACTGGTCAGACAACCACATTCTATTCATAAACCAAACCATAAATCTGAAAGCAGTAACACATTAATTTCAGATTTTAATCTAGAGGATTTTACTCAATTGAAATAATAAGCTTAATAAGATTATGATACACCAGACATATCAGTGAGGAAATATTTTCTATATTTTTTATATTATTTTTCACAATATTTATGTTTTTTCCTCTGTCCTCATATAAGAAGAGAATGCACAATAAAAAGCAATTCCTCCATAAGTTTTTGTGCTTCTTTAGTCACTATAGTGCCTGAAAAAGGTTCTTTGCTGACTGAAGAATGTGTTTATTCATGAAAAAGTTAAAGCCCATAACCCCTTGTCTTGTCACAGCTTTTCCAGTGCTAAGAGCAAGGCAAACCCCCACAGGCCTCAAATTTTATGTTCATCTTTATACATGACTATGGGTCAGCTAAGGAACATATTTCATATCTTCTTACCCTCTGATCTTTGATCTTTTTTCTCTTTAAAGTGTGATGCAAATGATTAAGATCTAAGAGAAAAAGCAGCAATTAAATAGAAACCAAATGTCAGTCAAAGTGAAGAGGGAATATACTCTATATTTTTCAGCTAAGGAAAACAGCCTTGATATATCACAGAACTGTAACATTATGTTTCTGTAACTCTCTTCTTCTTAAAGTAAGCCTGCCTGAGGTGCTTGGTTAATTATTCTGCTGGTTCAGAAAGCCTGCAGAGAGCATGGGTACTTGTGCACTCATTCATCTCTAATTATTAGATTCAGAGTTGGATGCTAGCTGATTCTACTTGTGTACAAACCCCTCCAAACAGAGTTGAGCCCTAACACTATATAAAAAACCACAAGGAACATATAAATAAGCTGCCAACCATACGCAAATCAGCAGACCAGGAGAGTAAGAAGACTAAAACTGGCAACACCACAACATGAAGAGCAAGACTTAACTGAGCACCCAGACTGGAATTCTGCAGCCAAATTGATGGATGCTCTAGGAAAGTCAGAGAACAGGAAAGCGGACTGCAGTGGGCTGCATAATGCCACAAATACCCTTAAACTTTGGGATCTAGTTGGTAAAGCTCCATGCAACACTAATAAAATATCTTGCATGATACAAAGTGGATGCCTGGCAGTGGGGCGATGCTCCACATGTCAGTGGAGAAGTTTTACCAATCAGCATTGTAAGTATTGGAGATAAGGATGGATCGGTGAAGTTCCATATATGCCTTTGTAATCACTACTAGCTTATCAGGCACATTTCTTCTTCCAGAGACTAAATAATTGTTTAAAAAAACCCTAAAACCAGAATAAAATCATAGGTCTTAGTTCATTCTTCTTCGTATTTTGAAACTTAACTGTTACTTAACCTATTAGATATCCATTAACAAAATTCACCTTATGGTCCAGGGAAAAAGATGAACAATTGAAGGGATCAGTTCAGCCCATCGAGGACCTGGATCAGCCTCCAGAGAGGCCTTCTCCTTGGGGCTGTAGGAGGTACTAGCAGTGACCATTCATCTTGGTTTGTCTGCCTCAATGCTTAAAACAGATAGATCTGCATGCAGAACATAGGCCACAATTTCAAGAGAGTATCTGCACTCATTTCTTTCTTCAGAATGAATCAACATTTCTTTATTTTCTCACTGAGAAGATTATTGAAACTATTAAGTTTTTTTTCTGTTTTTTTGAAGGATAATCAGGCACTATTGCTAAATCCATCAGCAAAAGGAACAGGTTTGAAGAATAAGGCACAACAGCAACATTACTGCTTAATGTGAATTGTAATTGTAGAATTAAGTAGATAACAGCAGCATATGAGAATAACATGGGATTTATTTCTGTTTTATTATAAAACCAAAGAATTCCATCTGATGAAGTACAAGCAGTTGGTAATTTTGGTCTTAAAGTCTTCAGTAAAATTGAGAAAGCACTGTCTCCCAGCTTATAAATATATATAAAACTTAATCCAATCCAGAGGACTCACACATCAACTTAGATTTTTTTTTTTTTTTTTTTTTTTTTTCATATTGGAAAAACAATTCAAACCAATTTCCCACTGTAGCTTGAAAGTCAGACCATCACATCATAATCATATGCACATTTTAATGGAAAATTCCTACAGGAACTATTGAATTCTGTCCTGAAATCTGTGTGTCAATACAAATTTTGCAGGGAAAAATATAATACTAATAATATAAAACAAAAATAAAAGTTTAAAATGTATCCAGGTTCAAATGCACTTCTGAAAAACGAAGCAAAATCCTTCAAGAATGGAGCCAGAGGTCTGTAGCCATGGCATCAATATCTGTGTGTCTGTTAGTACTTGCTAAACTACAAGAAAGAGATAAGGATAATTGGAGAAATAAGCAATATAACAATGCACTTTCCCCTCTTCATGACTACACACGGGTGATTTCACCTGAAATATTTTGAGTAGTGGTTGGATGTAATTGTCACCATAAAGCTTTCAAAAAGTAAAGATGTCAGTTTGGACTAAATGGAAATAAATAAGTAGTCTATATATAAATATGTACGTACATATATGGAATTTTATGAGGAGAAAGATATTTTCTAAGAGCTCTGCTTTGAATAGCTTTATAGAATGTTGTGTAGTTAAACTGATTTACATCTTGTAAGAACCTGTTATTCTGTTGTATTCTATTCTAATGCATACATGGAAAAAGTGTACAAATCAACATTTGCTATCTTCAGAAATATCCTATTCAGCCACAAGAAAAAAGCTATCACCTGTCAAGATCAGATTTCTTATCACAGATTTTCATAGTATGAAAATAGCTGTATAACTTAATGCACATTTCTCACTGAATCAGAAGCCAAAGAACAATTTTATCATCTGTCTGTGTGAAGAAAATCTCTTCTCCCCTGGACCATGACCTCAGCCCAGGCACCACTGTAGCATGCCCTTTGATGAGTGAGACTCCAAATGAGAAGTGCTGGAGGCTGTGTTGATGAGGATTGCACTCTTTAACTTATTTATGAGACTTTTTGTATGTAGTAAAGGCCAAAAAATAATGAAATGTAATGCTGTTGTGTTTCATTCATTTATATAGTTTTTCATAGACTCTGAAAGAACTTTCAAGCAAAGGATAAGCCTCACATCTGAAGAATGAGGCACTGAAAACAGTCAAAGCTGCAAACTAGGACCAACATTTAACAGGACTGCTGCAAAGTGAGAAAAAAAAAAAGAAAAGACATTACTTCATCTCTCCATCTTTAACCCTGTCACACTGAAACACTGTAAGTACTAATGAGAGCTGCAGATGAAGACAGGGAATGTGAAGAGCATTCCCATCTGTTTCTCTTGCAAGCCTACTGACCAATTTCAAACAAGTCACCTCCCATTGCATCTCTTTTCTGCATTTTTAATTTTGGGCACAGTGACACTAACTTCATTTTCAAGGTACTTGGAAATCTGTCTATGAAAACTAGCTCATTAGAGATACATATTCTTACTCTTTTATTCCTTTCTAGTGCTTCAGATTTTTCATCATCTGGGGTATCAGAGACCACTTTTTTTACACACTTGAACTCTACTTACCATCATCTGAATCTCTCTGCAGATTCTCCTTGGAACAAATGAGTTGGTTGGATAAAGGTATTTTTATCTATTTATATATATATGTTTCTATTTATTCATACATAAGTAAATGTTGGTAGAAATATATATTATATATTTTTACATATATATGAAGATTATTTTCATTGTTCAGAGAAACATAAAAATCTTTTTATGAACATGGAATATTGTCATTAAATTTCTATTTGGTTGTTAGATTAGTGTAAAAAAAAACCAAAAAATAACACTGTAAAGTAAAATGAAATCCTCATCTGTTTTACATGGAAATATTTTTTAAAAACTCCACTACTTAACTTTTTTCTTCAAAAGACTAAATATGTTAATTTTCTAAAAATGTAAAGGGTTTGATACTTTCATTCCAACAAAGTTCCAACAAACTTTTTCTCAAGATGAAATCAAGTTTCTAAAGATGCAAAATCTTTAGATTTCTTTTATGTTAAACTTCTCCTCTGACTTTGGCTTCAATAAATTAAGGACACAAATGTGAATAAGAAACAGGGAAGAAAAAGCTTTATATTGTAAATTCAAGTATAGACAACAGTAACAAGAAAGAAAATGTCAGGTCCTAATGTTGGAGTATTCAGCTATTACACCTAATTTTGGAGTATTCCTAATCAGCTGAACTAAACCTGTAGTTTCAAGTCTTGTAGCTCGATGTCTCAGTAAGCTCCAGGATGAAGTCTCCAGTAAGTTCCACCAGTCATTTGTGCCCTGGGATCATCAGATAAACCAGGGCAGATTGTCACCTACAGGGTCTGTGTGAGGTTCAGGGCATGTGGAGGAATTCATTGCACCAGCTTTTGTTTTTCATTGCACTCCCAGGATGTAACATCCTGATGAATTCATCTCTGAACATCTTCATCTCAATGCAGAGTTCACACTTTTGCAAAAGCCATCTCTTAAAGCTCTACATGGATTGCATTCAGGGCTGTAAAATAGTTGTAGACTAAATATAACAGAAAGGCAAAATCTGCAATATTGCTGCTCACTGTCTCAGACACAATGGCTGCAGATGAGCAAAGAGCTCAAAGTGCAAATTAATGCAGTGATATCTTCCGTAACAACCATGTTAAAAACATCAGTGCTGAAGTTCTTGCTCTCATTTTGATAGCATAATATTCCATGCAGGAGCACCATATATTTTTTAATGGACATAATCTCATGTACAGTGATTCCTACATTTTTTTAACCATAGTGTCAGTTCAAAAATTATTTTCTGCTTTCATTTCAGAAACGGAATGACTACAAAATACAATCTTGGAGATAATTGTGAGAATTTTTTTGGTGAGGTTAACATTTGTGCTTCCATGTACATGTGTGACAGAGACTTACTAGGACCAGCCCTACAGTTCACATTTTTCTTTGTTTCAAATTAGCAAAATCACATTGATTGCAGCCCTACCGATTCCAGTATTTTGTGGGAATGTGACTATTATGGCAAGATGTTTTCTGTTTTACAATATCCACGTGAACGTAAAAAAGTGTGGAATTTTTTTAAGACCTCAGGATTTAATCACAATACTGGAAAATTCAAGTGTGAATAAAAGGGAAAAACATAGGGGATACATGGATTTGAATAAGCAGGTAATTCAATAACTCAAGAGAAACACTTGAATTATTTGATGGCTCTTATGGAATACAACATTTAGACTGCATTCAAATAAGGAAAAAAGAATCCTATCCACTGAACTAATAGAATCTCTGCTTTTGAACTACTCATTGTTCTTGTAACTGTAATTGAAGTTTCCTTCTCCTTCTCTCTTCTGTTCCTTTTCTTGTTTGTCTCCCTGTGATTTCCACCCACTTAGCAAGGTCATGACATGTGGCTTACAGCAGGATTGGAAATTAGACTCAGGCTTTGAAGAATCAGGCTGAATAAGATTCTCGGAGAGGCTAAAAGACCTTTTTATCCTACTGTTTCCTTAAAGGGTATTCTTTAAATTTGCTCTCAGTACATTTCATAGTATGCAGATAAAATTAGCTGCTTTCCATGATTGTCCATAAAAGGAAACACTAGGAAAGATACCTAATCTTGTGTGAGAAAACAGAAAACTTTTGCAGAAGGTGACATAGGGCTTGTTCAGGGGAAAATTTATGAAACCATTTAAAAACTAAAACCTTAGGAAAGGTACAGCAAGCAGGTTTTTTGGTTTTTTTTTTTTAAATCAGTAACTTTATGTAATGCAATGAAAATGCTCTTTCTGTTTCAGAGAAGTTCAGCATAGAGGCAAAGGGAATTTCATCATTTGAGGACATCACTGGCATTCAGGAATGTGAAACCAACCACTGATCTACAGTCTCTGTCTAATCTACAAGTTCCATCATCTCAGGTCTCTTGATATTTTCGTCAGTCTCATCATGTGTCTGAATAAAAATGAGCAACAAGGCTACCAGAATGTAACTGGAACAAGATATATTCTATAAAGAGGACTGGGGAAGACAAAGAGAAAAGGGAGAGTGTAGAGCACATATTATAGCAGTCAGGTAGAGGAATTTCCCACAAATTATTCTATCTTTAAACCCCCCCCTTTAAGTAAATCCTGCCTTTTAAAAATTAGCAGTTATACTTTTCTGTACAGTCCAACAAGAAAAATAAGTACTTGTCCCTCTTCCTAAGTTAAAGACCAGAACTGGGGAAGGACAGGGGAGAAATGGTCTTTATAAAACAAGGTTGAATAACAATCATTAGGAAAGAGAACACGTTGGTAACTGCAATGAGAAAGCTTTGCCAAGCAACAGGAAGGAATATTCCACATTTTAAGCATTGCTCTAGAGTTCAATTAAAAGGCCTCTGCAGTTCTTTACATTAGATGGTTAACTTATCTGGCTTAGAACATTTACACATTTCTTATCACAATTCTCTTCATAAATACCATTTTTTCTTGTTTTCTAGATAACCTTTGATTCAAGAGTTCTTTAGATAGCTAACTTTTTGTATTGTAATTCAGCACAAGTTGCTTATCACCTCAATACAAGAGACCCCTCAGCTGAAAATTAATTTGAGGGAGATTGCCAGCCTTCTTTTCCCTGTTCACCTGTTTGTAAATGATAAAGCAAATAAACATTTCTTGAAATATCTGTGTCTAGTGCTTAGTTCTCTTGAAACACTTTACACACCTAAACACAGTATCATACATCTATGATTATGCATCATTTAAATCTAATGCATTCTTCCCACTGCGAAATTCAGTCCTTCCCAATTTAATGCACAGTTTGTTTTGCATGTAGAAGAGAGCATAGACTGAGCTGCTTCCTATCTGACTTACAGATACAAAATACCATTGTCTGTCTCCTGCTTCAAATGGTTAAAAATAATCTACTTTAGCACAGGTTCTGGCATGTTGACTGACTAGAAAGAACTGAGTCCATAAACACCGGGACTGGAGTGTCTCTGGTCTCTCATATTAGTCAGTATGAACAAAGATAGCTCTTGGCAATCAAAAACCCAACATATATGTTAAACATGCCTTTTTTGGATCTGGAAGGCAGTAGAAAAAAAATGGCAGTAAATAATGTTGATTTGATGTATTAAAATAAATGTTTTAATAAAATTGCCCGACTGCACACATAGGGCATTTTATTGGAGGTGAGTGTTAAGTAAACTGGGAATCAATGGAAGTATAAAGCTAAGAGAGAGTCCAAAGGAGAGCTATGAAGAGGGTGAAGGGCCTTGAAGGGGAGGCACAGAAGGAGCAGCTGAGGGCACTTGCTCTGTTCAGCCTGGAGGAGACTGAGGGGAGGCCTCACTGCAGTTACAGCTTCCTGTGAGGGGAAGAGGAGGGGCAGCACTGATCTCTGCTCTGTGGTGAGCAGGGACAGGACCCGAGGGAATGTCTTGAAGTTGTGTCAGGGGAGATTTAGGCTGGATATCAGGAAAAGGTTCTTCACCCAGAGGGTGGCTGGGCACTGGAACAGCTCCCCAGAGGAGTGTTTTCAGCACCAGCCTGACAGAGTTGCAGAAGCATTTGGACAACATTCTCAGGCACACAGTGTGACTCTTGGGGTGTCTTTTGTAGGGAAAGGAATTGGACTTGATGATTCCTGTGGATCCCTTCCAACTCAGGATATTCTATGATTCTATGATATTTTTGAAGTAACCAATTGCCTGAAAAAAAAAAAATCAGACAATGTTATTTACTAACTCCCATTCCTGTACTATTTTATGACAGTTTCTCAGTGATTTTGTGTGGCTTAGAGAATTAGTTTTTATAGAAATAATGCATGACACATGCTAACAGACTAGAAAAAACCCCACAAAGATTAGCATTAATTCAAGTTAATTAGAATAAAAGTCCTTATATAGAAATAAAACAGAGAAAAAAATTGTGATAACATTTTTTGTGACAATAACATCTGAAATTTAAACTTTGTTGAAGTATGCATGTAGATGGCCTTATCCTGATGTTTAGCAAAGTAAATGCAATGTAAGAAATTACTGAACTTGACATGAAATTTTGCTGGATGAGACAGCTGACGAATATTACAGATAGTGCCATGAGGGATGGATTTATTTCACAGATGGTTAAGGAGGAATTATGTGAGAAGTGGTTGAACTTCACAAATAATTGAAAGGGAGCTTTGTGAGCCTTTGGGGGACCGGTCTTGCAAGGCCAACCAATAACTATTACCATGTAAGGCCAAAGTGACCTGGGTAATAATGTTAGAAATATCAAATTTGATACACCCAAAATGGACCCTTTGGGAACAACTGATTAGGGACAGTTTTTTTATCTCAACAGGGAAAAGGGGGAAGTAGTAAACGATTAAGGTGTATCAGGAAAAAGAAAGATGGAGAAAAGGGAGCTTGAGGGGACATGTAAGCAAGTGGTTGCCTCCCTGAGGACTGCACTTGATCACTGTGCTCTGATCTGTCCTCCTGATGAACTCTATCCCAACCTATCTGTTGTTCTTTTGTTTGTGTGTGCACATACATACAAACATCTCCCAGCAAGCTTTGGGCTGTGCAGGACAGCTAGCAGACAAAACCAGGCTCTGGTGAGAGCCAAGGGGAGAGCTGAAGCTGCATGAAGGGGCTTTCCTGGGCACAGTGCCTGGATGGAGTCTTATTTGAGCACATGAAATCCTCAAATGAGTACGGTGTGCCTGTAGGGTAGGGGAGTGCAGGACCTGTGTGCCCTCCACCAGGGAGCTGTAAGTCTAGCTAGCCGGGAAGGAGGAATAGTAATGGACCATTTGTGTTGCTCCTGGTTTATAGAAGTGTCTGTTAAGTGCATATTTCCTTTGTATACATGTGTATTTACATCTCTGTAACAGGCTCAGCTCTGCTTTTCCCTGTACCTAGGAGTGGGGATAACCAGCATCTCTCAAACTGAGTTGGGATTAATTGCCTAGATCCTAAAGTGCAATGGAACTGATCTTCCTTAAAAAATTTCAAGTATGAAAAATTTACTTAATCTTCCAGATAATAATTTACCCAGGTCTGATAATGGATAAATCATTGTACAGTATTATTATAATGTGCTATGGCTTTCAGAAGAAAAGAAAATGGCAAGGAGTTACATTTCGATAGTGACTGATTTACAAACCCAAATCACAGAAAATAAATATAGCTGAAAATACAAACAGCTTTCAGATGTCTGCAAAATTAATTCCAAACCCTATTTCTTTGTAATAGATTTATAAATAAGCACAGGAGTCAAGTATTAGATTCACAGGAAGACCAGCTAATATAATCTAGCAGTGTTGAACTGAAAGAGAAGCTTCACCCTTCTCCTACTAGTAATAAATAAATAAATAAATAAATAGACATATAAACACACACAGACACATATGGAGAGGTGAAAACTTTGTATGCAAGGATAATTGAGTCATCTGATTCATGAATATGACAATAATATGTAATGGTTGAGCATATGAGCCAGGACTATGGATTATGAAAGTAATGGTGAAATAATATTTTTCAGGTTTTCCACTGAAATCTCCCCCCTTGTATCATAAAATCAGCCTGAGGATTTTTAGTTATGTTTACCCACACTTTGAAACAAGAACCTTTACAAGGCTTTGAAGGCTGATTTTTTCTTTTTCATAGCTAAAATTTATTTTAAATTAAAAAAAACTTTTATTTTTTCTCATAAAAACAAAAAACAAAAATAAACAAACAAAAACAAACAAAAATCCAATCCAAACCAAAACAAACCAAAACAAACAAACAAACAACAACAACAAAAAAAAACAGCCAAAAAACCCCACACTTAAGTGACCCTGACTAAGTTTGTTCAAAAGGTAAAGTCCCTATTGATTACAGGGAACGATATTAAAATCTATTTTGTTGCATTTTCTTAGATTTGTACAAAAACTGACTTGGTCAGTCCAGAGGGCACAGACATGTACAGATTTGGTTGTAACTGACCTGCTTTTTGTGCTTTTGGGGTTTGCTATGGACACTGGATTTTGGTTTATACAGGCATGTGTCCTTACAATAAATTTAAAATTACTGAGTTATGTTCTCGGAGATATCAGCTGGACAAACTCTGCAAATATTTTCATGGTCATAAAGGGACTTGTGGGAGTTATGGTCTGTTTTTCTAACAACAGTAAAATTCAATGAGTTTTACATTTTTGATACAATATTGAGAAATCTTTATGCTATCGGCCTTCCCCTAGCTCAAGGCTTTATAAACTTTTATATATATTAAAATATTCCTTTCTGTAATGTTAAGGTATATTCTGCTTGTGCTATTATTTATGAAATGCTTTCCCCTTTTTCTTTATTACTGCATTGTATTTTTCCTAAGATATTTTTAAGAAGGTTTTCAGAGTAGATCTCTTTCTCTCTGTAAGTACAGACAGGCACAGAATTACCAATAAGAACTAAAGGGATTTTATCCCTTCTACATTAGCATTGTTCCTTCGATTGCTGGTGTAATTTAGCTTTTCAGCCTTCCCTTATTCGGAGCAGGACTGAAGCATTCCTATATTGTACTTTCATCTCTCTCTCTATAAATACATACCTACAGATATATAATTTATTCAATAACTGTATAAGATGGTGGTGGTGAGGCACTGGAACAGGTTGCCCGGAGAAGCTGTGGATGCTCTGTCCTTGAAACTGTTCGATGCCAGGCTGGGTGGGGCTTTGAGCAATCTGGTGCAGTGGAAGGTGTCCCTGCCCATGGCAGTGGGGTTGGAACTGGATGATCTTTGAGGTTTTTCCAATCCAGACCATTCTATGGTTCTATGAACACTCCAAATGTATCACCATCCTAACTAGTGACACATATGGAAGATAATATCCTATATCTGTAACCTCTAACAAAAATATCACAATTCTAGAGGTCTGTGCTTTGAAGTTGGTTATCTAAGACTATTTTCTTACTGCTATGCCCATATATAAATAAGTCTTCCACACACTATTGGGATATACATAAAAAAAGAAAAAAGTCAGTGTAATTGAAATAATGAATGCTTCCTATTTTGAATAATATTGGATTATCACTTATAAAACATCTGATACATTACAGAAAATAAAACACAGTGCATAGGTATTTAACTGCACAAAACTGAATACAAGTGTGTTGCCTACTTTCAGATTCACCAGTGAACTATTACTTTCCTTATGCCAAGTACAACTGAGTAATTGATCAATGAATACTACTGAGTGAATAAACAGAAAATGCTGTGTGAGCTGATGGGATAGAAAATGCCTGAGGGAAAGTCCATTCTTTTGTATCAAAACCTACTAGGAACTGCTGTTTTACTGATCTATGCTTGTGCATCTCTGGAATTCTAGCTGGGTAAAGCAATTTTGATGTCTGTATTGCCATAAATAAAGATTGCTTTTTTCCCACAGCTATTTGTTTCCCTACCCTGTCCCTTTTGAAATGGTTAAAGGCCATAACTGGGAAGGGATTATGATCTAATGTTTAGTTGACCAGAAGATGAGATGTATCCTGTTTGTCTGTGAAACATAACAGTATTAAAAAAATACAAAGTCATAAATCTGCTTCCTATATCATTCACTCCCACATCTGTATATAGAAGTCAATAAGACTTAGGTTTTAAGGGCTGGAATGCAATAAGAGATTAAGTGGGTAATTGTCACCCTGCCTAGCCCCAGTACTAAAGGTCCATAGATATATTTTCTTTTGTTTTTGTTCCTCTGAGGGCAGGTACAACTTCCTGACATCACACCCATCTCACAGCTCAGTCCATGAGGGATTTGTGGAAAGGATAGAGGTTCCTCCCTTATCATTCACAGCAGCAGATGTCCTTGCCATGCTCAGATTGCAACTGGCTTTCTACAGAGAGATGCTAGAGAATCCTACATGAAACAGCTCAGAAGATTACCTATTAATTTTATAATCAAAACTCTAAAGTATTGGCATACAATGTGGAGGTCTCAAAAGAAGTCATGATCAGTGTGTCAGAACTGTTGCTGAATCACAGTGAAGGTAAACAAGGACATCAAGTCAGCTCCTCCAGACTGGTTTTACAATGAGAGGATGCCTTCAACACTCGAGTAAGCAAAGCACCTTTTTGTTTTCCAATGCATACACCAAATACAAGTTTGGAGTGGAGCACAGTTCTGTATGAACACTTAATCACAGACTGTAAACAGAGGTCAAGTTGAGAGATAATGCATTAATTCAAGATATATTTCTCCATGTGTCACATTCAAGCACCAATTTCTTGTCATGAGGTGCCAGGAGATATCATGCATTTACTGATTTGTTCTGTCCATTTCTGGAACTGGAGCTTTTTTGATTAGCTGTAATATAGATGTGGGTAATAGTTCAGGGAAGTAAAAATATTATAAGCCTAATTTTAAAATCCTAGCTGTAGAGGCTGAAAGATATAGACTGGAAAAGATAATTTCCCTATGATATTCAAATTGCTGCAAACTTCCATATTTAATTTGCAACCACCATACTACAAGGCACTAATAATCTTTCCCCTGTAATATAGAAGCAAATGTGTAGAGAGTTTTTGCCTCAAAGATTGGTAGAATTCTATTAATTTTCAAGGATAAATTCAATTAAAAGAATGTATTAATTTCTGAAATTTAATTTATTTATACTGCCTTACCTGCTCCATGGGCAGATAACTGTGTAGGTTTATAAATATTTCACTTGTAAGAATACAAGTCTAGCTTCATTTGCAACTCTTTTTGTGTCACTGTCCTACTTTTTGCATAGTCTGCTTGACAAAAAGTTTCTGCGCCTTACCTACCTGAGTTTTATAACAAAAACCTTTGGGACTAATTAAGATTTTTATAGTAAAATAATGAGAAAGATTTTCTGTCTCTGTATTTTTTTTTTTCCCCTAGTTTTCTGCCTTGGGTTATTCTTGGGGCCTCCATAGTCAGATTCAATTTATAGAAGCATATTTGTTGCTCATCTGCATTAATAGAGCATAGTACAACAACAACAACAGCAGCAGCAAAGATCTTGACAAGTTCTAATATTTTCTCTTAAGCTAAATAATTCCCCAGTTTCTTTCTGTGTAAGACTCATAAAACAAAACATGTGCTAATTAATGTAGGAAAAATCCAATTGTTCTGAAAAAAAATTAAATGAACTGAAGGATGCTTTTTTTAGTAGGAAAATTTAATCTGGCAAGGAGACGCTGGTAGAACAGGCTAGACCAAAGTGCAGAGCTCTGCTGCATCTGCCATAATTATTCATGAAGCCTTCAGCCAGGCAGGCTATATCTGGTTATAATTCTTGCACGTCAGTGATAGGGAACATCCAGCTTTTATCCTTCAGGATGCTGACAAGGGCAGGAGAATGTGTGATCCCAGTGCTAGGAGGAAGCTTCCAGGCTCTTTGTTACCCATAGAAATTCCTAAGTTAGCCCCTCACTCCCCAAAACAAAGCACCAGCAGAGTTCAGGACTGACAGGTTAAAGTCACAGCAGGCATCATTCAGAAAGCCATTTCCCAGAGCCAGGAGTAAAAGCCAATGACTTCAAGTCACATTTCTGGGAGAAATCTTAACTAGCGAGATAATAGCTGTCACATCCATTTGGGAAATGGCAGACCTGAATTCAGGTTCCTCTTTTTTGTGCTTGTACTTAAACCTGTGTTTCACAGCTTGTATGGAGGATGCTCTGTCTTTAACAGTGAATGAAATGACTCAAGACACTCTCTGGCTCTGCAGGCAAGACCCTCATGTCCATGCAACTTGTCTTTCTATCTGTGAAGTGGCACATCTCACACAGGCTGTCTTTGACAACCGTCCCACAGAGGTGACCCCCAAACCTGGACTCTGTATAGGAGGGCACGTCCTGACACAGACCACATGACACCCTTCGTGACCCCCCAGCATACACTAGCCACTAAACAAATCTGCATGACCACAGGAAAAGCTCTTGCTACCCTTAAATCTTTCAAGTGGAAACATAGCTGATGATGGATGTGACAACACCAATGACTGACTGCCTGTTCACTTGTTTTGAGCTTGAAGGATAAGCACAAACCCTCTTCTGCAGGCTTTGTTCACCTCAGTGTTTGCAGTAGCCACAGATACGTGGGATCATGCTGATGTTTGGTTTGTGTAGGGCACATCTGTCACCATCTGGGCTCACCTTCCTATCAGCAAACTCACTATCCCAACAAGCAGCCACGGAGCTGAGGGGCATTCTTTGCCTTCCCTTCTATTTTAATGATTCAATGAATATATGTCACAGGCAATACACGGGGAAAAAAAAAAAAAATCAAGAAACGGTCTCAAAACCATAGTGGCTAAGAAAAATTCATACAGGGTTCTGGAAATTTAGGAACAACATTCGCAGTGAGGGAAGAGGTTCAGTGTATTTTGCTAAGAAATATCTAGAATAGACAGAAATCCTGATGGTAGGACAGTCTCTTCAGAGGACTTGTGAGGGTTTAGGTTTCAAATTAGATTAGATGGTGGATGAATGTAACTAATGACAATTGATCTCACACCTGAAAGGGGACTTGTAAGATCCATAATTATAAACACCAAGGAACTGAGCTCTGTCCTTATGCAGCTCCTAATTTTCAGAAGCTTCTATGAGAGGTTGGGGCCTCAAGTCCTTCCTTCAGTACATGCTCAGGTACACAAAAGACACTTTGAATAACTGAGTACATGGAGAATTTAGCCTGTTTCTGAGTTATCAGTGCTCTTTGGGATCTCATTCTTTTAGTGGCAGCTGGGCATGTGTGTCTCCCAGTGAATTAAAAGGATTCACCTGATCCGTAACAGCTCGATGTTATCAGAGCTTTTCAAATGTGATATAAAAAGGGTTGTCTTAAGATATATTTGCTACAGACTAGTTTAAGGTGCAAGATCTCCTGTTTTCAGCAGACCAAAAACATAAATTCAGGAATTTCCAGCAGCTAACTTGGTGCTTAGTAATTTGATAAAACACAAGAATCATTAGGCTTAATCTTCAAATTCTCCTTTTAAGTCAACACCCTACAGCACCCTGTCTACAGAAATGCAATCCTTTTTAGAAGTAGGGGTGCTGAAACTTTCTGAGGGCATCAGGAACTCCCAGCGTTACTCCATTTAGTGCAGGATGGTGCAAAGCTCACTCCATTTTACTCCAAAATTTTGATAACTGTTTTGTCTGTTCACTAGTCTCCAGCCACCTGTCTATATCTATCTGTTTGCCACTTTTTGATTTCTTTTATAGGGCACTAATCCCTGTATGATGTAATTTTATCTGTTGCCTAAGGACTGATCTGGGGTGTGTCTTTTTCTCTTCCTCGTGCTCCCTCCCATAGGCACTCCTACATTCATCATGCTAAATTTTGTGATGATGTTATGGTATGGACATGTACTCAGTGGGGAATAAACTGAAACCAACAGAGACGTTTTCAGTCGAAGTCAAACTTCCAGAGGTGCAAAGTCAGTTCCTTACTGTGTAATCAAACCCTCAGCAGGAGTCTGCTGCTAATTGTGACATTTTTCGGCAAGATGCTTGAAGACAGGTCACTGGAAATTCATGTACTTCAGATCATTTTAATAGAACTAATATGGTATGCACAGAAGGGCTTGCCTTCTTAGCCCTACAGAGTTTCTGCTGAAAAGGCCATTTAACATTTTATAGTGAAACCCTTTATAATGCAGAAAATGTAAAACTTGGGCATATTTTCCAATGGTTAATGTAATATACTGTAATAGCAAGGCTTGGGTCTTAAATGCTCTCTCTAGTCCACTGAAGCATTTGCAGAAATAATCCCACTGACTTCCGAGCTATGGCTCATGTGTTTGAAGTTTGGTACGCCATCAAGTGTTCTGTTCCATCAAGGCCCCTGAACATTTTAATTCATGAATATATTTATTTAGAAGAAATACACCTTTATATAGATTAAAGATAGAAAGTAAGAGACAGATCAAGTTCATCTAATTAATTTCTTAGTTTAAGTCTCTTAATTGGGGAATTAATCAAAAATAGGTGCTTTATTTTCCACTCCATAAAATGAAGAAAAGTCAGTGCCTTTTGAAAGTTAACAGAAAGAGAAATCATTTGCTTAAGTAAACTACATAGTCTTGAACAGAACTGATCCTTCCAGGCTTTCAAAACTCCTTCTACTGCTTAAAGAGAGTCAGGCTAAGGAAACCATCATCTAAAATGAAGGTGAGAGTAACATGCCTAGATTAGAAAGGCAGCTGTAGAAAAAAAAGTTCTTGTTTTACATAAAACAAAAGAATAATGACAAAAGTAGGAATGAAACTTAGAGACAAGGAAGTTTGTAATCTCTCTTCTTTTTTTTCTTTTTTTTTTCCATTCCTACATAATTCATTTTTCCATAAATTTTGAATATTTAGGTTTGTAAAATCTTGGATTTAAACTTTTCTATGCCAAAGAAGTGCATAGACGTTATATGGAAATTCGACGTGGCCCTCTGGCTGCCCAGATGGCCAGCTCACTGGCCAGAGGCGAATGCCCTTCTCCGGCTGTGGTTGCGGGTGGCTGGTCACCGCTTCAGGCACTGGAGGGCAAGCGGGACCTCTCGCAGGGCCTGCTGTGCCCACTGATGTCAAGGGAGCAGGAGGAGACAAAAGAGGCAGGAGGGGCTCTTCGGGGAAGCAAAGAAGGTTTATTCTGGGGAACGGAGGTTCAGGAGCACAGGGAGAACAAAGGGCGAAGAGCCCTGATTAGGGCGTTACAGTATCTTTATACGGGGAAGAAGGGGAGGGGATATATTCAAAATAACCAATCATAGTAACTCAAGGGGGCAGTACAAAGGTGGGGTGATATATACACAGCCAGTAACAGTAGGGGAAGGTGGGGTTAACAACAGGGAGCCCACCAGGGACGGAATGTGGAGGAACTTTCCAGACCACAACCATATGAGGGAAAAACTGGCGAGTGGAGAACAGAAACCAGTGGGAGGGTGGGGATTAACATAATTCAAATAGGTGGTGAAAAGCATCATGGGGTGAACACAACTTCTCGCCCTAAGTAAAGGGCTAGGGAGATGTTTCTACGTCTGCCTCATGGCCCTTTTTGGGAACCCTGCCTGGACCTGCCCAGGCAGAGCAGGTGGTCTTTCAATCACCGCAACAGAAATTGTATTTCCTTTCCTCTAGAATCCATGTTCTCTCTCATTTTGGGACCTATGTTGCTGCAAAATTCTCATGTTGTACCTTTGAGAGTGGAATAAAGTGCCCCAGCCTGTGAAATCAGGCCATGGATTAGCACTGTGATTCAAAGCAAGAGAACCATTTCTTATGAAGCAGTAAAATAATTCAATTAATCTGAAATAAGCCATTAGGGAAAATAGTTATGGGGTTTAGGAATTTTTTTCCTCAGTTAGAATCTTTGTTTAAAAAAAAAAGAGGATGAAAAATTTACAAATGACTGATAAAAAGCCTATTCCTAAAAAATTCCAGGCCTGACCTGAATCAGAAATTGTGGGAAATACTCTAAAAAAGCCTTTCAAATTATCTGGCCTTGGCTCCTAAAAGGAGAGCTCCTGACACTGCATTTCCCTTCTGTTGGTTGCCAACTTCCCTGAAGACAATGATTAGCCGATTGCAGAACTTGGCTCATATCATACCTTCAGTTGTGGTTCTGTGGCCTGGGAGACTGAAAAATCACTAGCTGGTGAAAGATCTGATAAATCCACTGCTAATTTGTGTGTTAGTGGACTCTTTCATCTGACAGTTACTTTTTAAAATTTATTTATTAATTAAATAACAAAAACATCTACAAAGAGGTAGGCTAGCAGAACTGGAATTTGCTTCTCTCTCTGGCCCAGAAGAAGTTTTATTTACACTTTGAAAAATACTTAAGTGATTTAGAAATTTGCATGTTATTTTTTATGAGTGATGGACATTTGCAGCTGTGTGAAAAAGTGTACCTAACTTATTTTCATTGCAGACAAATATATAGCCTTGAAGGCATATTTGACACTTCCACAGTATGTAGAGAGATTGAATCATTTTAACTCATAGCTTCAAGGAAAATTTGAAGAACAGGACATATTCACACAGAGTACTAGTTACTGAGGAAACCATTTTTTCATCAGGCACACTCACAGATATAAAAAAGGAGTACATTGTTCATATTTCTTGAAACATTGTTTTGGTGTGTATGTGAATATTCCATACATAAGAGAGGAGAAAATTAAATGGTCACATTGCTGCTGCTCTGGTAGCCTGTCTTCCATAGTGGATTGACTTTTTCAGCATATTTTTAAGGTAATAATAATTAAAGACATGAAAGCACTTGGAAAATATGGTAAAAATATAGCAAGGGTTTATGAAGATAGATGGTGTCAGTAACTTGATAGCTTTCTGTGATAAAATAGCTGATTTTCTAATTAAAGGACACATAGTAGATCTAATCTGTCTGGTTTTCAGTAAATCATTTGATATGGTGTCAGATATAATACTACTAGTTAAAGCAGATGACATAGGAATTGGAACAAAAATTTTAATATGAGAAATAGGCTGGTCAAAAGAGACAGAAAAGGATATTATTAGAAAAGGACAATTCAGGATGGGGAAAGGTTACTTTCAGATTCTTTAAAGACTGATCTTGGGATTAATTTTATTAAATACTTTCATTAAGAACTTTGTGCAAAATGGGTATGAATTAATGAAATTCATAGCGGAAATTATGTTGAGAGGCATCATATATGTAGTGGGGGGTGAAAATATACAAGAGAAACTGAACGACCTTGAGGACTAAACTTACAGAAAAGAGGCAAATTTAATATACCTGTGTGCATGGCCATATACTTTTACACTAATACCAAGATTACCTGCTTTACCTGGAGACCAACCTTTGGAAATAAGTGAGGAGAAGAAATATCTGTAAGTGCTATCTGATCTCAAAATAATGTGCAAATGGAAGTGTGTGACTCAAAATGTGTAAGGCATATCCAACAGAATTAAGGAAATACTCTTTCCTCTATCTGGAGAAGGACTAAAAGGATAAGTGGAAGAATGCTGTATTTTATGACTTAAACCTGACAGTGTTATGTCCATTCAGCCTGAAAATGGAAGAGCAAAGAAAGGTTGTTATTGTTATTTACAGGTGACAAATCAGGCTAAGTGTGATGCATATATGAGAGAAAATAAGCATAAATTTGCAATGAGCACATCAGCACCGATAATCAGAAAGTTGTTTTTAACCATGTATAAACTGAGATTCTTTGACAACCTTTCAAAATGTCCAGTATGGGAAAAGTCTTTGTTTTAAGCATCCCAGAAACATTACGTGATATATTTGACGAAAAAAAGGCAGGGGCTTGGCTTTGAAAACTCAGGAGGTGCCTTCCAATTCTGTCATTCTGTATTCCTGTAAATTAATGTTGTTAATTTAATTCAGAAATCCTACTTTTTTTGCAAACAATATCCATGCTTATATTTCATATGCGGTTATATATACTATTAGATTTTCTGTATACTGTGATCAGAGGCAGGTAGAATAGGTCATCCTCAGGGTCATAATAACAGACATAATTGAGATAAAGTGCTACCTAATTTCCTCTCATCTACTCCAGTTTTTAATTGAGATGGTGTAACACATTCAATATTTCTGGGTATTCACTGCAATAAAAGAATCCAATACCGGACTTTTTGACTCACATTTCTTTCTCTAGCTACTATAGTGAATTGAGTCCCTAATATATATATGCATGTATATGTGTATGTATATACATTTCAGCCTTAGGCAGAGTATATTTTTAAAATGGATTTACCAGAGTATTTCTCCAGAGATTTGTATTCCCTGGGTTTAGTTGTTCTGTTTTTTTTGTTTCTTCTGATGGTAGACTGTATAAGATTAGCTAGACTGAAGGTGTGAATGCACCCCAGAGGGAAAGTCTTATTCATTTTTCATAGTATAATTGATTATTTTGAATAATGCATGTGATGACTAGATAATGAGTGGAAAAACAATGTCTAAACATGACTTGGTACTTCTTTCTATGGTATCCGTGATTTGATGCCTAACATATGAGGTTGGACTTACAGGATAAGATAACTGTTACATTATTTTCTGTAAGTAAAAGCAATTCAGCACATTTTCCCCTCTCAGAAAAATAGTATGAATATGCAGAATTTCATTTATTTTGTTTTATCTGAGATACTGATATAAAAATTATGCACAGAGTTAAATAATTGCTGAAAGTTGGGGTTTTTGTTGTTTTGTTGTTGTTGTTTTGTTGTTGTTGTTATTGGGTTTTGTTTGTTTGTTTTTGTTGTTCTTGTTGGGTTTTTTTGTTGTTTTGGTTTTTGGTGGTTTTGTTTGTTTGATTTTTGTTCGTTTGTTTTTTGGGTTTATCAGAAGGGGAAAAATAAAGTTTCTGGTGGGGGGAAAAAAAAAAAAAGCAAACCACACCAAGAACTGAAACAAGGGAATCTGTAAAGCCTTTGACATGAATTAGAGGGATGGAGCACCTCTCATATGAAGAAAAGCTGAGAAAATTGGAATTGTCCAATCTGGAAAAGAGAAGGGTTCACAGTGACCTAATTGTGGCCTTCCAGGACCTGAAGGGAACCTACAAGAGGTTGGTTGGGAGGGACTATTTACGAGAGCATGTAGTGACAGGACAAGGGTGAATGTCTTTTACCTGAAAGAGAAGAGGTTTATATTAGATATAAGGAAGAAATTATTGACTGTGAGGGTGGTGAGGCACTGGCACAGGTTGCTCCCTGGATGTGTTCAAGGTCAGGTTGGATGGGGATTTGAGGGACCGGGTGGGGTGAAAGGTGTCCTTTCCCTTGGCAAGAGGGTTGGAACAAGATGATCTTTAAGGTCACTTCCATCCTAGGCTATTCTATGATTCCTTGAAACTGTCTTTACTAAAAAGATCATTTTTTTAAAAGTTGGAATTATGACAGGCTCTCTGCTTGAATTCTGAGGGGTAATGTGAGCTGTGGTGTGACTCACAGTTAGAACGGGCTCATGTCATAGCACCAAAATTTTTCTCTGTCTCAGCCTAAATGCACTGCAGGGACACATGGGATCTTCTTTGCTTTGCACCAGATTGCTTTTAGGTGTGTGTTGACTTGGAGTTTGACTTTGGGCAGCAGGTCAGGTCATAAAGTATATCTCACCTCAGCAAGATAACATTTACCCTATGGGTCCGTAGGGGCCTCTAAGAGCAGTCAGTGTTTAAAACAGGTGCATTTTGACAAATGTAATCTGTGAAATATCAAAGTTAATTTCCTTTAGCACTGTGGGCTGTACCTGTAGAAAAAGGACTGGATAAGAAGTACACAGTGAATATGTTTTTGTTACATTTTTGTGGTTACAGCTTGTAGGTTGCTGAAGGGAAAAATGAACAAATTGATGGATTTGGTTATGTGTGAAATGGATATGTAACAAGGGAACTAAAAAACCTTTAACATTTCCAGAGATCAGAACTTCCAACCTACCGTATAATACTCCATTCCAATTTCATTCAACTGTGATGGAGGGAAAAATTCCATAATATTGGTGTGCACTTAATTGTCACAGGGAAATAAAATTACGAAGTTTAGTAATACCATAAAAATGTGTGGTGTTATGCAAGAACTTAAAATTACATGCTCCCTAAAGTAAAATTATTATACTACAGAGGCTCGCAAAAGCTTTCAAACTAAGCAGTATAATCTCTCAGTTAAGAGCTTTACCTTCTGGTTGAGAAAGGATAGAAACATAAATGCCATTGCTGTCAAGACCCAACAGTACAACAGACTCAAGGTGAATTTTTATGTGTTTTTCAAGTAGTTTTCTTATGCTAATGGTGTTGATAAAAACATAAGACATGATATTTGTACTTTCTATGCACAGCTGAGATATGAATATCAAAGCCAGAACAATAGAATGCCCATTTATATATGGACACAGGGAAACCGATACGCACAACCCACTGACACCCTCCAGTCAATGAAAGAACAATAGGAAAAGACAGATGCTCATTGTCCTGAATCCATCAAGCTGAAGCCATGTATCTCCCATCTTATCATGAGTCCCATCAGACAAAGCTCATCTGGAAAAAGATTTGAGTGCAGGAAAAGACAGACTCTTCAAGCACCAAATAAAAGGTCAAAGTGCTAATGGGTCGATAGAAAGGCTTAATCATTCATACTTTACCCTACACTGAGTGCTTTTGTGTTCCAGTGTGATGGCCAAGGCTTCTTGGCCAGCAAGTCCATTTCACACAGAGAACCAGCTGATCAATATGCATTGCATGAGCAGACACTGGACTGGAGCACAGAATTCTCGAAATAGCTCTCACTCTGTGTCATTGAAAAGATTAAGCAAATTCATGAGCAGAAAATATGTATTCTGGATGATACAGGCCCAATGCACTTTCGTCCTTTGTGGTCCCTGCTGTGAAATTCTGGGACCCCTCAGGATTAGCCACTGAACTGCAAAATGGATCCAGGGCTTTTTCCAGCTGATGCAAGGCAGTGAAAAACAACTACTGACTTCTGCCAAGAGAAGTTATACATATCCCCTTGACAGAAATGAACCAAATAGTTTTTCTGAAAAGCCAATATAAAGAAAATGCAGTAGTCCAAGGTCCAGAAATACAGGCTTGTATCTAAAAGTGTCTAGATTTTTGATCTAAGTGGTAATGGCATTCTGTAAAAAAAGAGTTGCTTTTTAAACTTGTGGGCAACAAGTTGTCAAATGGTGGATATGCACAAGGATACCTAAATAATAATTGTCTCAAAGGTAAGAAATTAAATCAAGTCCTATCCTAGGCTAAGCTGTGAATTATGAAAATCTGAACCAGGAACTTCCATGTAGATAACCCACAGTATCAGGAGGTGCAGTCCACCCAAAGGATGGGTAGTGAAGGCACCATGCATTCAAGGAACTTTCAGCATGCAAGTTGTTAAATCCCTATTCTGAAGCTTTGATTTTAGGGGGAACTTCGCCGATGTATTTTGGTTACCCTAGCGGTTATTTTCTCTCTATTTTATGTTATGGTTGACATAAGTTGTAATGACAATTGAATAATTAATACATGAAGTCTTTGGATCTGGTTTCTACATTTCAGGCATTCACTGATCACTGAGCTGAGATCAGCTACTCTGCCACACTTAATATTACAGTTCATTTCCAAGAGAAGAACCTCCACACATTTCCCTCTTTTTTTCCTTCTTTTTTTTTTTCTTTCCTTCAGGACCAGCCTTCTCAGGATCATTTCCTTTTGTATTAAATGACCCCTGAAGGTATCACCTGGAACTGGGGCTTCACTGGGTTCAAGCAACGATAGATTCAGTGCACAGAATAGAAATTAAGTGTTGTTTACTAAATAAACAGAGATGTTTTCTGGCTCAAGAAATTCCTGTGAAACAAATGTTTGGAGTGTGGGAGGTGAAGCATTGTCTGTAACTCCTCTGTCCTTAAGCCCTGCTGATTTTGGTCACTGTCAGAGTAAAAACTAAGGAAGATCTGATTTTTTATCACCACTTTTGTATTCTTAAAATTAAGGTGGCAGATTAACCAAGACCACAAGAAGTCATCTCATTTCCTTTGGCCACCCATAATTTCCGTCTCTCTCTGAAGGTGATTGACCAGAAGACTCAAATGACAAGGCAGCAAGACGACTAGAGAAACCTGAAGTGGACAGAACAGAACACTGTACGGTTTAAATTGTTTTTATAGAGCAGAACCAGAAACACTGATAAAGTTTGCAAAAAGCTTTTCATTGGAAAAGAAAAAATCTGAAGTGAAGAGCTGGAAAATGTAACTTAACACACAATATTCCATTCCCAGTGCTCTGAAACTGTAAAAGCTTTTTATAAATAAATACTGAAAAATTTATACTGCTCTTTTTAGCTTTCTAGTGTGTGGATAATTTTGGCTGAGGGCCTGGAAGATAAACTGTAATTTATTATGACCTGGCATCTTGGATAGATAGAGTGCTTTGTTATTTGGCTTAGTTGTTCACTCTTTTATTCATAAAAGATAAAGTAACGATTGGCTTCTTTCCTATAATATTTTTGGAAGAAGAAAAAGTGTTTTTCTCAAGGTGATACACTTTGATTTCAGAGTCAGATGCCAATTTATGAATTGAACTTGATATTTTGTTTCATGTTCATTCATGATAAAAATATGTTTGATATTAAATACTACAGCTTTCTGGGAAATTTAATTTTTTGTCACAATCTTTAAACATTGCTATCCAGAATGCTTACCCTTATGAAGAAATTTATGGACTACTATACCTCACTTGTCTGTATCTACAGAGGAAGGATAATAACACTTATCTATGTGACAAATGAGATAAGCAGCTTAATTTATTAAAGTTTGTAAACTGCTTTGAAATCCTCCAATAAAAGTTCCTGTGCAAGAAACAAAGTAATAGCAGTCATATCATAAAGGAAACTAAACCTTTAATTTTGCCAAAGTTCCCTGGGTGAATAGATAACTCTTTAATGAGATTAAGGACGTGTTTGAGATTGGCAATTTTATAACAAATCCTCAGTGGATACAAACATGTAAAGTTGCTTGGCATAACTTTTTGCAATTGCATTTGTAAAAGTAATTGGATATTACGAGACTGTGAATTGTGGGGAAATACAGCTGGGAGTTCCAAGTTGTGAATTATATGTCATATTTTATTGTATAAATGTGAGTGCTGTTACTGTTGTGGAATTTGAATGGGTTTTCTGTCAGATGATTTATTATTGTATGGACAGTATTTGACTAGCATTATGCTTATTTATTGATACTCATAACAGCCATTTGATCATATGGTAACACGAACAAATGGTTGCAACACTGTGATTCAGATGTGTCTTTTTTCCTTTTTTAACTAACCTCGATGTGCCAGAACATTTGTAATCAATTTTTAAAGGATGTAAAGACTCAAAAAGATACTCTTGAACCTGGAATGGCGAAGACTATAGCTCTAATTGAGTATTATTTTTCTCTACATGGAAGGATAGAAAGAGCTGTTTCCTTGTAAGAATGAAAGACAGGTCTCATCTGAAAGGAACCCTCATCATCTGAAGTGACCTAATATGTGTTTTGATTGAATAATTCTGTGCTATCCAGTAGAGAACAATAGCCTCAGAACAGCAAGATTGCATCCATTCATGTTTTGACATTTTTCTTTTGATTTTTTTTTACAACCCTCAGAGATAAAAGGAAACAGTTTAAATTGCAATGGAATAAAAGTGTGCAGTCTTTGGGTATGCAACCTATATTTATTTAAAAATAAGCATTAAATATTTTTAAGCAGTCTTACAACCTCATATAAAAAGAATAAAATTAGGATCCATGAGGTCAAGAATGATTTAAAGCTGTATTATTTATACTACAGAATCATAGAATATCTTGGATTGGANGCCATCCTAATGTTGCCGGTTTAGTAGGAAACTATTCCATGTCTCAGGAATGGTTTTACAACTCAGAATCCAGCCTTGTCCTCAGTAGCTGTCAGCATCTTCAGGGTCATCTGAATTGTGCCCAGAGTGGATTTAATGCTGGGTCTGCCCGACACAGCTTTGAGCAGCAGTAGTTTTTGTTCCTGTCCATGGGGTCACGTGCCCCAGCTGCCTGGCTCAGATGCTTCTCCTGATGCTAAGTGTTGGGGTGAGGGTGAGGTGGCAGCTTGTATCTTTTTTTCATCAATCTTTGCTCTGTCAGAATTGTAGGAGGCCTTTTTGCCCTGATAGTCTAGACACCAGAAGCCCAAATATCTTCTTACACTCTGCCAGCATAAAATGACCTCAAAATGTTCTTAAATTACAGTGAGCTGTATATTCACTCACAGTTTAAGGCTCTTTGTAATGCTTGGTGCCAGAGTAGTGCCAAATGTAAATCAGAGCCATATAAATCAGGGCTCATTTAATGTACTATGCAGAGAGGGAAATAGAAAGTTTAGAATCAAGTAAGAGTCTCTTTTCTCTGGTATGAGACTCATACCAATTTATGTTCTGATCACTAATGCATGGAATCATTTTCACCCTATTATTAAGGAAATATATTACCTCCTCAGCATAACTTTTCCTCATTCTTAAGTTAAAACAATTTTCTGTATCATATTAATTTCCCATCAAAAAACCAAAAACATCTATATTAATGAAATCGCAGAGTTACATTAAAAGAGGAAAATATTTGGGATGACAGAAGGAAGGCATTTCTTAGTGTCCAGCCACTGTTTGTTACTATCCGTCCATCATTTACAACAAAAGCAGCCTGAGTGATAAGATCATGTTTAATGGTATGACTTGGAGACTACAGCTGGCTCTTTAGTCTTTTGTTGTTAAAAGCCTTGTTAATCTAGCTGAACAAAGAGCTTAGATCCATATGACAATGGGATAGGGGGTCTTTCTCCATAGTTTATTCGACACACACCAAAACTTAATATTGTCCTGTAACACCAACTCACTGTAAGTGGATATCAACTCAGATTTTTTTGCTCTCTAGCTACTCTAACTGGATTCCTGGAGCTAATTGCCAGGCTTTACTCTTCTGTGGGATTCTGCAGTTCATGCCTTCTAAGCCCTCTAGCTAGTTCCTTAAATATTTACCCCACTTCCTTCCCAGAAATTGCTTTCTTCATGAGACCTGAGGGTATCTCTTGGCTTGGCACTTGGCATCATAAAAGAATAAACAACCTTTCACAACAAAGAAG
This sequence comes from Melanocharis versteri, assembly GCA_013397845.1. Classification (NCBI taxonomy): domain Eukaryota; kingdom Metazoa; phylum Chordata; class Aves; order Passeriformes; family Melanocharitidae; genus Melanocharis; species Melanocharis versteri. The sequence continues at coordinate 808,758 of VZTG01008003.1, forward strand.
AAAAAAGCTCCTAAAAATGTGATTTTCTAAAAATTGACGCTTTTGAAAAGTCATTTCACCCCAAGCTCAAGTCTTAAAAAGCGTAACAAAATAAAGCATTTTTAGAAGTAATTTTTATGTCTGATTTTACCTTTGCTTTTAGTCTGATCGGTCATGGTTGAAATTGGGAAGAGTTCTCTTATTCAATCTTTTTCTGTTTTTTCTTACCTGGGGACAATACATCCTCTTGTAACAAAATACAGTGTGTCTTCTGTCTGGATTTGGTACCTTACTAAAATATCTAGCATTGGTTTTTAATTGTAAGACTTTTTTCTTCCAAAGATTCATCAGCTGTTCTGATGTCTGATTCCAGTGAGACAAATTTTCCTAGGCAGTACTCTGAAATTGTTTAAGGTTTTGTTCAGTTTAAATATGAATCGTGATTACCTTCAACCATAAGTCAACTACCAGCTCCAACAATTTTCTCAGATATATTTGAGGAGAAATTTGGGAAGGTTCAGCACAAAATGAGAGGGATCTACCAAGGAGTTCCCAAGAAATGATGACAGACAGACAAGAGCAGACAGATCTGTTCCATTACAGCACATAAAATTTAGAAAAATNCTGTTACTGTTGTGGAATTTGAATGGGTTTTCTGTCAGATGATTTATTATTGTATGGACAGTATTTGACTAGCATTATGCTTATTTATTGATACTCATAACAGCCATTTGATCATATGGTAACACGAACAAATGGTTGCAACACTGTGATTCAGATGTGTCTTTTTTCCTTTTTTAACTAACCTCGATGTGCCAGAACATTTGTAATCAATTTTTAAAGGATGTAAAGACTCAAAAAGATACTCTTGAACCTGGAATGGCGAAGACTATAGCTCTAATTGAGTATTATTTTCCTCTACATGGAAGGATAGAAAGAGCTGTTTCCTTGTAAGAATGAAAGACAGGTCTCATCTGAAAGGAACCCTCATCATCTGAAGTGACCTAATATGTGTTTTGATTGAATAATTCTGTGCTATCCAGTAGAGAACAATAGCCTCAGAACAGCAAGATTACATCCATTCATGTTTTGACATTTTTCTTTTGATTTTTTTTTACAACCCTCAGAGATAAAAGGAAACAGTTTAAATTGCAATGGAATAAAAGTGTGCAGTCTTTGAGTATGCAACCTATATTTATTTAAAAATAAGCATTAAATATTTTTAAGCAGTCTTACAACCTCATATAAAAAGAATAAAATTAGGATCCATGAGGTCAAGAATGATTTAAAGCTGTATTATTTATACTACAGAATCATAGAATATCTTGGATTGGATGAGACCTAAAAGATTATCTAGTTCCAAGTCGTTTTCCAGGGGCAGGGACCCACCTTTCTTGGGGGATATATATGAGATATGTTCAGTATATCTGATATATCTTAAATATCTTTGCTCCTGTGCCATAGTCAAATATTATTTCAGTGTTAGGAAATAAAAGTAACAAGAGTGAAGCAGGATTCCACCACCACCACCACCACTACTACTACTACTACTATTATTATTATTATTATTATTATTATTATTATTATTATTATTATTATTATTATTATTATTATTATTATTCCTATTTGTTTCTATTACTCTAAATGCTGGGGAC